>CM024242.1:41175056-41521187 GCA_013421045.1 Propylea japonica | reverse complement strand
GAAACCAATTTATTGCCTGCTTCGGTAGTCTGTGATCCAGCATACGCTGCACATGGCCATACCAAGAAAGCTGCCTCTGATTTACCTCTTTAATGACCGTGTCTGTTTGGTTCATAATCCGTCTTGTCTCTTCATTTCTCACACTGTCCAAACGAGATATTCTTGCAGATCGTCTCAAGTCGTCCATCTCTGTAGCCTCCAGCATTCTTTTGTTCCTCTCCCACATTCTCCATGTTTCGCAACCGTATAGTAAGCTACTCTTAATTATCGCATTGTAGATGTTGAGTTTTCTGCGTCTTGTTATCTGCGTACTGTACAGTATTCCATTCAGGCATCCTATTGTTCTTCTTGCCTGTGTATTCCTGTCTCTTATTTCCCGCTCATCCGTTCCGGTGTTATCGAATGTTACTCCCAAATACTTGTAGTTCTCACAGGCTTCTAAAATCTCAGATTCACTAAGTTGGAGGTTTTGGTTCTGACAGCCGATGCTCAGATCCTTAGTTTTCTGTATGTTTATTGTTAATCCCCATTCTTCATAGGTTTCTTTAAGTTTGTGAGTCATGTATTGAAGTCTTCTCGGTCTCCAGCTATAAAAAAAGTTTAACTCGAGGAAAATTTAACCAATTCCCATGTACTTTTTCCTAGTACCCCTGTATTGGATACTGTTGTAAATATGTGCCATAAAAAGTAACAGATGTAACAATTGTAGGAATTTAACCTCTGGGATTTTAAGTTTAGTTACTTTTTGAACTCCTCTGAGGGTGGTTGTGATACCGAAACACGAATCACATTTCTGAATAAACTTTGAAATATAAACTGAGTGTATTTTAAATTTGTACTGTTTAATTCGTGCTTTGACGTGCTATGAGAGCTTTATTATTATTTTTATTATTATTATTAATACAATTACAAGAGTAGAGGAATTAATTCCTATAAACTCAAACAGATATAACATGAAAAAGTTCACACATTGTAGACTTTGACGTGAAAAAATCCAGGGCATTCTTAAATCCGTTGACGGTCCCAGCACTTATCACGGCACTCGGCAAACGGTTCCATCTCTCGAAGATTCTGTTGGTGAGAAAGCTGTGGCGTTGGGGGGTTCTAAACTTTTCTTTCGACAATTTAAACTGATGGCCTCTCAAATTGTTGGTATTCAGGGTATATAGGCCTTGAATACGATCACCGAAGTCACCCCGGAGCGATCGGAAGGAAAATATCAGATCACCTCTCTCACGTCGTGAGAGAAAGGATGGGAGTCGAAAAAGATTGAGTCTTTCCTCGTAAGACGGACGAGTTATTCCGAATGGGATACGAGTGACCCAACGCTGCACTGACTCAAGACGGTGTTCATCAGCACGTGTGGATGGCCACCAAACCGGGCCAGCATACTCTAAAGATGGTCTAATGAAGCTGATGTAAAGAAAATTAAGGGTTTTGATGTCACATCCGCTAAATGACTTCTGGGTGGCATATGTCAATTGTCTGGCTTTGGCTGTGATGTTAGATATATGGTCAGACCAGCGTAGATCCTCGGAGATAATCACACCCAGGTCACAATGACTTGAAACACTTCCCAGTGTTATGCCACTGATGCTGTACTCTTCTTGGGTTGTTTTTACCGATATACAGTACACAGCATTTATCCACATTCAAAGGGAGCAACCATTTGTCACACACCAAACACTTATTTCGTGCAGGTCACGTTGCAGGGTATCATAGTGGGTCAGTGAAAAGTTATAAATATTAGTGTTATCTGCAAACATAGAAGATGCCGATTGGAGTAATCTGGGGAGGTCAGAAGTGAACAATAAGATAAAATAGGGCCAAGAACGGAACCCTGGGGGACACCAGATGTTAAAGACATATCTTGAACGGAGAAAGAACGATTGACCCTAACTCGAAAAGTACGGTTAGATAGATAAGCACCAATCCAAGCAAGAACACTTCACCTGATTCCAAGATGAGATCTCGCATTTTTTTCTTGACCCTATAATCACGGCGCCTTTGATCGAATGTGGTTTAACGAGACTGTGCTATTGATATCGATATTGATTGAAGTCTTAAACGACGACACATTTTCACTGGATGTCGAATAACATCTCACAGTTTAGGAGTCAATGAGCTAGATAGTTCTAATTTTTAGGGTTGGAATGTCCAGGTTCAAAGTTATTACGGTTTGAAAATTCAATTCGTTTATTTTCAGAACTAGAAATCTGGATAAAATTTTATATTTATATGTATAAGTAATGATATGACAAGAATGTGTGTGTATCGCTTTGTAAAGGAGTTAGATAAAGATTTAAAATAAGAGTTCACAACAAATAAAGCAATCAATCAAAAATGAAAAATTAATATCACAAATACTTTCAACACACAAGACCTTACAAAATCCCGAGAATAGTCTGAATTCAAGCAAATTCACGTGCACATTTCACGTCCATAATGGAAAAATACTAGCTCAGAAGGATTCAGATTTCTATAACCAGAAGGCGTATCGCTTAGCAAAAGTTCCCAATACGAACCATACCCTAGGTAAGGTAAGTTTTGATAAGATCAGTGTCAGATTATTATATAACTGCATTAAACTCCCCTTCAAGTACGGTCAGCTCAATCTAACTTTTCTATATCATTCGATCTCAGAACACGAATCGAATTATTTCCCCCATTTCAGAAACAGCTCCATAAACCTCGCAGTCAGCAAATTTACTCTGTCGCCTGAATACGAAATCTGGATACATAAATTCCGATGCTAATGTCACCAAATTTTTTCTAACACAGCCGGGAGAGACAAAGAGCTCTGATAATTACAATTATTCAAATAATTTTCTACTCGGGGTAGCACAGCACCACCGAATTAATAAAATTATTCTGTTTGAGTGTGAAGAATGAGGGTGGGCGATGAGAATTTTAATTTATTTAAACAGAATTCAGTTCGAGTTTCGAATCGTCCTTGTTGGCATAGAATTGATTAGAGAAGAACTGAATATTTCGTAATTTGGAATTGGTTGTTTTTATAATTTGACTGGTATTCGTCCTGATGCTGAGAGAAGTGGTCGGATTTTAGATTATCTCCTTTTGTAATGGAAAGAATGATCATAATTGAAGATAAACAATTGAGGCTGTTGAATAGGCGTTGAGTTCATTTGGTTATGAGGAACTCATTTGGCTATGAAAATAGACTGCAATATCGGTATTTTTGCGCACTTGTTTCGAATTTTGGGCAGGGGTTGGTCTGTACAAAATGAATCTGTTGCATTCACTGACTCAAAAATAATACAAATTTCAAAATTGATAGCATAAAATTAAGGAAATGATTATTGAATCATCAAAGCAGATAATAACTCGATTATAAAATAATTCAATTATTTATTCATTTTAACAAAAGAAACAAATTATGAAATGAAATTTTAATATTGAGAATTTTAATTTGTTTGAACAAAATTGAGTTTGTTTTCCGAATTGGCATTTTTTCAGATATCAACATAGACAGCAATTTCGGTATTTTTGTTTTGAATTTTGAACAGGGCTCAGTCGGTACTGACACAAAAATATAAACAAATTTTGAAATTGATAAAATAATAATAATCAGAAAATCATTCAATTATCGAATCGAATACTCATTCAATTATAAAATAATCGGAATATAAAATTAAATTGTTGAAATATTGGAATTATTCAGTTTGTAATGGAAATGATGATCATAGTGGAAGCTAAAAAAATTTACATAACTTGCCTGAACCACATAACCTCGTCGCAAAAAAATTCAGTTACTTCTGATTCGAAAATATTTCCATCGGTCAGAGCCAGTATATTTTTTGTATGATTTTCGATCTCTTAGTCACATCTAATGTGTTGTAGTAATGGATTATGGAGTATTTTTTCAGAAAATAATTATGAAAGCTGTAAAGATGAAGATATCGCTGGGCAATAATAACTTTATGACGGTAACATCAGTGTATTTTATTTGTCCATTAGAATTGAACAGAAGTCTCGAAGAGTACCTATATAAAGAATCAATTAGACAGTGGAAATAATGTCAGCAACATAATAATAGGGGACATGAATATAAAAATACTTGCAGAAAAAGATATGTATATACCTAAGTACACGTATACAAGGGGAATCAGCCTCGTGTATTGTTCACATTTTCAGAAGAAATATTCATGAAGAATCATCCGCGATTGCAGTTGAAAGTCAAGTTACTGATCATCATTCCTCAATTTTCCAGTTCGATTCAAAAACAGACTATAAAAGAAGAAATGACTCTAATAAGTACCTACACTATCGATTACAATGATCTGAGACTAAAATTATCATTACAAATTTGGGGGAGTGTGTATGAACAAAATAAACGACACGATTGTATAGATGAAATTATAAGGAAACCTCAACTTAACGTTGAAAGCTGTTAGAAGATAATAAGGAATAAAACATTAAATAAGAGTTGGATAACTAGGCCATCATAACGTCCAGAAAAAAAGGAATGAAGTATTGTAGAAACTGCAGCATGTCGACTTTTATATTCTCTTTCAGCAAACGTTTGGCAGCCTTCTGTAATATGTTGGATTGTTTCTGCTGTTGGGCATCCATAGCGACATCTATCGTCGGTGAGGTTTCTATCCTTCATGATATATTTCTGATAGTTTCTAGTTTGCACTACTTGATCCTGAATGACAAGGAAAAAACCTTCTGTTTCAGCAAACAATCTTCTAGAAGTCAGCCAGTAGTTCGATGCAGGAATATCGACATGTTTCTGGGTGACCTCGTTCAGGTGTCTCCCATGTATTGGCTTTTCTCTTCATTTTTGACTTTTATCACTATCCATGTGTGATGGTGCTCGCTTATTTGTAGGGGCGTTGAAACATCAGCATCAATCAGTACCTATCTTATGTAAGTCCGATGTGTTTGACTTGTCTACAAACTAATTTCTTGAGTTGTTTATCTGTTCAGCCGCCAATTTCTTTATGTACCGGGTTTTTCACTATAATTTGACCCCCCTTTAACATGGTTACTGAAGGAGATACAAAAAAACGTTTCATATAAAAGTTTCACGAAATCAACTGACGTTTTTTTTGTTAGTCCAGAAACTGAAATATATACAGGGTGACCAACATATTGATGACAACTTCATTTTTTCAAATGGATACACCCTGTATATTTTTCCATATTTGGTTAGCTCTTTTTCCCCTGATTTCGAATATTTAGCACACATTGATCTATCTTTCTCATTCTGAGCACCACAGAGTTTCAAATTTAAATAACCATCTGGCATAGCGTTTCGGAAGTTTGTGAATATTTAAGTGGCCAATTTGATATTTGGATTGGTAATGGCGCTCCCATTTTATGACAATAGTCCCGATTTAACACCGTTGGACACGTTTTTATAGCCGTTCCCGAAAGAAAAAATTTACTTCAGCAATAATGACAATCAATGAAAGCGGAGAATAATATTAATGATATAAAATCAACCAATATTAAACCCATAATTCGGAACTAATGCCGTCAACGCACAAAGAATAATGATAAGATTGTAATGATTAGAAAAAAATTTTGAAGCTTTGATTTCTGACTTGAATCAGAGCCATAATAATGCTATCAAATATAGTCTAAACAACTTGAGACAACTATATGAACTATGTGTATTGAATGAAGGTGGTCATTTTGAGCAATTTCTTTAGTTGATGTTATTCTTACCCAACTACCATAGTTTATCATTTTTCATTGGTTAAGTAATTGTTGAGTATTCATTCTCAAATAATACTCTTAAGTAAATTGTTTGGATATAAAGAATTCCGTAGATATTTCACATATTGTTTTATTCGGTGTCATCATTTCAAAACTTTGAAACTCTGAAAATTGAAGAGACACATCCACATACGCATTTATATTCGAGATCAGGAGAAAATAGCCTATCAAAAAAGGAAGGATATACAGGACAGGGTGTCCCATTTGAAAAAAAATAGTTGCATCCAATGTTGTTCACCCTGCATATCTTCCCATTGACGTTATTTTAACTCCAAAAATGAGCATTTTCAGTAAACGCACTCCGCCACTTGTAAAATGATTACAGATCTTGGCAGGTGGTTCTTAAAATTTGAAACTCTGTGGTTCTCAGAATAAAAGAGATAGACCAACATATGTTACATATTCGAAATCAGGGAAAAAAGAGCTAGCCACATATGGAAAATATACAGGGTTCCATTTGAGAAAATGAAGTTGCCATCAATATGTTGGCCACCCTGTATATATTTCAGTTTCTGCACTCATATCAAGAACCTCAGTTGATTTTTGTGAACTTTTATGAGATACATTTTTTTGTATCTCTCTTTTAGTAACAAAGTTAAAGGGGGGGTCAAATTATAGTGAAAAACCCGGTACAACAAATACTTGCCCGCCTTGGGGTCTAGGAATCGTTGTTCTTTATCGACATGCTTGTTGGCCTTTGTGCACAGTGCTGTTTTCGTCCTCCATCACTTTTTGGTATATCATTTGAAAATGTTCCTATATTGATATTTGTAGATCATCTGCCAATATTGCCTCAATTTCTTCTCGTTAGATAAGGTAGAGGTGTCTATTGGATATTTCTGCCTGCTATATTCAGTGAACGACATTTTCTAGTCCAAAGTTCATGCTGACGTCTTTGGAAAACTTCTCCATATGTCGTAGTAGGCACTCTTTTGGTCTCTGTTTGCTGCAATCAGTTTCAAGTCATCGACGTATGGAATATGGTTTATCAACATGTCGCGTGTGTTGGCCTTTCAGGTTGAATCCCTTTATGGAGGATTTTAACATACTTTTACGGGTTCATTGCCATGCAGAACCACAGTTTATTTAGAATAGAAATAATAGAATAAATCCTTTTTTCACCAATAAACTGTTAACACAGTGAAAATGAGAAAGTCACACATACAACTAGGAAATAATATTCTTATACAAACTAAATATACAACATCTATGTTACTTTACATAATATCATTAATAGTATATGGCTATAGCCGTAGCAACAAACTGTAGACATCTTTCCGAAAGGAAATATTTATGTACAATTCCTCTCAGTCAAAGACGAACTATGTTTCGGGTACATTAATAATTGATGTCTGGTCCTATAGATATTACTTTTCCTGTACCTTCATGTTCGAACAAGAACTGTAGGCATTTGTAGATGTAGATAGCCGAAAGCGTAAGCATATTATTGCTTCTGAATACTCCACGGCAGGATTCACGATACATCAAACCGAAGAGAGCCCTTACAGCCATCTTCTGAAGGCGAAATCCGACGCCACCTGCCGACCATTTCCCCAAAAATTACACCATTACACCACTGGAAGTTAGAAAAGTAGACAGCCCTCAGGAATTCCAGACTGAGGTCAGATTTTAGTACCCGTAAGACAAATACTGTTCTGTCAACTTTTTGCACAATTCATCAATGTGATCAGTCCATTCTAGATGATTGTCAATGCTATGCCCAAGAATTTGGTAGTGGCACAGGGAGATGATGTTTTCACACACCCGATAGTGTGAGCTGGTGGTCTGGTTCAACTCTTCTTAGTTTGTGCGCGAAGAGAACAAACTCCGCCTTATCTACATTCAGCTGAAGATTGTTACATGTGCACCATTCTTGCACCGATTTATAAGTGTATTCAAGAAGGTCTTGAATATCTTTTCGATTCTTCCCGCATATCAGAATGTTGGAGTCATCAGCAAGTTCACAATGCTATTAGTAGTTGAGATATTAAAGTATAATTTCTATCAATGAATGCTGATATGACTATTTGACGATGTTAAGAAGGTCATTTATGTATACGTTAAAGAGTAATGGGCCAAGAACACTGCCCTGTATTACACCCTGCTCAATGCTTGATTCCCACGGAGGTTTACTCATACCATCAATCTTTACTGAAACATATTGGCAACGTCCACTGAGGTAGCTCTCAAAAACTTGAGTTGTGCATCTCGTATACCATATGCCTCAAGTTTATAATAAAATAATCAAAGTTTATTTAGATAAATAAACAAGTTACACACACAGAGGTCTCTAATATAATATTACAACCTGTACGTGACATTAAATTAGTAGTTATTCTAAGACTAAAACTATTCCACACAAAGAAATCAACAACATGTAGGTGAGCAAAGAACCCCATGAAAATATGAGTGCACCAGTTCAACTTTTTCGTATTTTTGCCTGATTTTTTCTCAGTTACCTTTTTCTTCTATTAGGTGAAAGTTTGAAAGTCGCGCAGGTAAGTTGTGTAAAATAAGGTAGGTATTTGTTATAATCTATATATTATTACAAAAATATAAAGAAATAGTTTCGTCCATTCCGGTAAGTGTTTGTCATAATTAGGTTTTGTAGTCACTGATATATTGATCTTCAATCATACGCTGTGTTTCAGCTGTTATTCACTAATTCATAGATTAATGGTCTTGTATGGCAATTCATCCAGGTTTTTAATCGTTTTTTGAATACTTTGATGTTTTTTATATTTTTCAGGTCTTCGGGAATTACATTGAAAATTTTCGTTGCTAGATATTAAAAACTTCGTTGGCCTATACTTTTGTAGCATCTTTTTGGTTGGTAAGTACGATATTTCTTTCTGGTTGTGTATTCATGATGTAAGGTTATAACAGGTATTTTTTGAAATAATGTTTGAAAGAATTGTTATGGCATATAATTGCCTCACATCATGTACTTCTGCTATCTCAAATAATTTTTGGCTTGAAAATGAAGGTTCTTTTTGATGAATTATTTTTAATATCCACTTCTGAATAACTTCGAGAGATTTTATGTGGCTTTGATAAGTTCCACCCCATCCAACTATGCCATAGCTGATTTGTGACTGCACCAACGCTAGAAGAAAATTTTCAAATACTCAATTTTATTCAGATACTTCCGTGAATATTTGAACTCGAAAAGAAGATTTCTTATTTTATTCACAAAATTTCCTATGTGTTCACCCCATTTCAATTGTCGATCTACTGTGATTCCCAAGTATTTAATAGTTTTTGATTCCGTTATAAATAGATACTTCTCGGTCAATCTCAAGTTTCCCCCAGTTTGGTAAGTCAGTTGTGTGAGAGCTAAAAACCATAAATTTTGTTTTGTCACTGTTTGAGGTGAGTTTGTTATTTGCAACCATTTATTGATTTCAGCAAAAATTTTTCAGCTTTCTTCTTCAATTCATCTCATGAATTTCCTCTAAAGTGAACTACAGCATCATCGGCGGAGCAAATAGCTTCTTCACATTCTTTCATTTTTCAAAGACCATTTATGTAAATAAGGAACAGTATAGGCCCTAGTACTGTACCTTGTGGAACTCCATAAGTGATGATCTCCTCTGAGCTGCTGGATTTACCGATTTTTACAACTTGACGTCTATTCGACAGGTAGCTCTTAAGTAATTTATAAATGGGACCTCTGAATTCGTATGTTTTCAACTTTTTCAGCAATCTAACATGCATACGGTATCAATGCTTCGCATAAGTCAACAAAAATACACGTAGAGGGAATTTTTTTATCAGACATTCGTACAATTTAACCCGTTAATTCTCTTATAGCATCTTCTGTGGATTTTCCCCTCGACGAGTCCATATTGTTTTTTTGTCGATCAATTCATATTTCTTTAGATAATTTATCATACGTATCTTGATGGATTTTTCAAAAATCTTTGCCAAGTTCGATACCAGAAAACGGTCTGTAGTTCGATACCTGTGTTCGGTCCCCGCTCTTAAAAAGTGGTTTGATAATGCCAAGTTTCAAAATATCTGGAAAACATCCGTTTTCAAAACATTTATTGATTAAATGGGCCAGAGGTACGGATATTTTATGTTTTACCTTTTTTAATGTTTCAGATCTGAGAGAATCATGGATTTCTGCCTTTCCAGATTTATACTCTGTCATAATGTTTTCCAACTCAGCATGGTCAACAGGAATTAAATAGAAGGAAATACATTGCGCAGCATCATGGATATCTTCAAAATTTTGGGGATGTTTAAATTTTTCAGCATGGATTTTTCCTATGCTGCTTGAATACATTGAATACATTGGCCATTTCCTTTTCATCCTAAATGTGTTTTCCCTCATGATTTATATGCTTTATTTTTGCTTTAGAATATTTGGAATTTCCACATATATTTTTCATGCATTCCCACACAGTTTTGGAATTACATTGACTCTTATTAATAATTTTCTGTACGTATGCTTTTCTTGCATTTTTTATCAAAATCTTGACCTCGTCTCTATATTTTGTATACTGTATTTTCAGCATTTCATCTTTTGGATTATTTTTTGTCTGTGTGTACATTTCATTCTTCTTATTGATCGCCTTCAGCAGGGATGGAGTGATCCATTCTTTACGAATTACTTTATTTTTTTTTGAGTTTAACTGTTTGTGTGCTATTACGTTTTTTAGATCTTCTATCAATTTCGAGTGATTAATATAATTCTTTGTCCTTTTTTCCTCACATTCATGTACGCACTTTGTGTTACCCGAATCTATAGTCAACATGATCGGAAAATGATCGGTTATTAAATATTGTAGAATATATCCACTTATATTTTCTAATTGACTACCAAAAAGTTTTGTTCAGAATTTCAATAAATATGTTAGTCATTGCATTGATATCGTTTTTTTTCATACATTTGCGACCATGATTCTTTTTTAGATCTTCTAATCAATTTCGAGTGATTAATATAATTTTTTGTCCTTTTTTCCTCACCTTCATGTACGCACTTTGTGTTACCTGAATCTGTAGTCAACATGATCGGAAAATTATCGGTTATTAAATATTGTAGAATATATCCTCTTATATTTTCTAATTGACTACCAAAAAGTTTTGTTTTCAGAAATATATGATCCAAGCAACTGTTTCCTTGGGTCTAGTGCATTTATTTATTATTGATATGAATCCAAAGTATATAAAATATTTTTATATTCATCAACATAGTCGTCATCTGATAACAAATTAATATTGATATCTCCAATTAACACGTGTGTTTCATCTTGGGATATATTTTCCAAATAAGTGTAAAGATCTTTAATGAAGGTTCTCACACGTATTTGAGGTGATCGATAAATTGCAGTCATAATCAAGCTTGATTTAGAGTTATCATTAATTGTTAACTGAAGTGCTTTGATCTGTCCCATTTCTACAACCTGACTACTAAAATCAAAACAGTCTTTAATGAATACAATAATACCATCATTCTCATTCATTCTTCCCTCGTTAAACAAAAATGAATATCCTGGTAACTGATATAAATCCGAATTGAAGGCATTAAAGGTTTCAGTCAATACTATACTATATTCGAAGGAGATCTGTGGAGAAATATCTTTAATTCATCGAAGTTTTTTATATAGCAGTATTTTGTGATTTACGGAGTCAAATGCCTTCGAAAAATCCAAAAAAAATCTGTTGATGCATCTCCAAACCGTCAGTTATCATCTCCACTCTCGGTGTTTTTTTCTTTAATAAAACCATGCTGTTGTTCATTCAAAACTTTGAACTTCTGAAAGTTTTTAATTTCCTGCAGCCTATCTTCTGAGATAAGTTTGTTTCTAGGGATTACGCGATACTGATCAGCTATATTCTGTTCAGTTACTTGTAGGTCTGAAAAACATCGCTTGAATTCATTTGTTCTTGACCCATGTTTGTTATTTTATATTACATGCGCGTGATCGTTTCATTCATACAACTTGTCCATTTCATGCATCTTCCGGGTATCCCTGCTTGAGTGAACGCTGGATGAAGATCCTGCGTAGCATTACTGTAGTGGTGACACTGCTGTTGTTTGTCTCCTTGGTTCTTCCTGTTGAGCTGTAGTGTTTTGTATGACAGGGGCCCGCTTCATCAGCATCCTGCCACTGACGTCCCGCATGCTGTCATGTCCAGCACCAGCTCCAGACATGCCCTGACCATTTTCAGCAGCGACTCAATATTTTTATACCTTAACTGCACCATCATATGAGTTGCATTTTATACTTATTACCAGGTTTAGCTCAGGTTCCTCGGGGTTGCTAAGCCTTTACTCTAGAATTCACCATTCCAGAGCCCCTGAGAGGCTCTATTATAATAATGATTATTTTATATTCATTGCCGACATGCCCACAGAAAGGCTCAGGTCCAGCAGGTGTTAATATTGATGCACTTTTTGCAGGTTCATCGTTATATCAATTCATTCCTAATTGCCAAGAGTTTCCGATATTTGTTGACAGAATAATAATACAAGAAGATACAGGGGACAATCCCGGATAAGTTAAATTTGTCTGCAAGATATATATATATATATACATAATAATGAAGACATAAAACAGTTCTTTTTGAACATGTTTAGTGGATTGATTTTTTTTATTTCTGGTTGTAGTTTGTTGTATGTTCGTGGATCAAGATACGTATAACATCGTTGAGCAAGAGTTGAATTAACTTTCCGTATCACCAAACAATCATTTCCCGATCTAGTTCCACTTCCATATCTATGGTTGCTATATGTTCTGTTGTTGTTGTACACTTTTTTTGTTCAGATGAGTAAGTGCTTCCCTTTTTTAATAATATCCTCAATATCAAATTCTGTACATTCTACAAGTTCAACTTGTATATTGTGAGCTCCACCCCATGCTATGATACCATGTCGAATTGGCAATTCCACGATAGAATAATAGAAAGTCGTCAGCAGTTCCATCATAAGAAACCTTCTGAGGTATTCACAATGCTATTTACTTATAGATACAAAGAAACAAAAAATTTGTTCAGTTCAGATTTTAATAACCTGAAAAACACTTTCATTCGATCCCCAAAACCAACCAATTTTCAGCCCATCTTTCATTAATTTACATTATATACCCCAGTAGGAAGTCGTCAAGCACAAACATTTATCTTAAATCTCATTCATAGAAAGTTTGTACGAATATCTTTCAAACGCCCTGTACAATTCAGTGCTCTAGTAATACAACTTCAGTATCATGCACGAGTATATCAGTTTTATCCATCCGATGGAGGTATTCCAAATTCACACGTTTCCAAGATAACTAGATGCTTTCTTGAAACCATAAATCCATCTTCACTACCGAGATGTCCAAAGTTCTTTCTGTTGAGTAAACAACTCAGAATAATACTTCGCAAAGTTGAAAGCGGAAAAAGCTGCATCTGATGGTGTTGCATGTTTGATGTACCAACTCTCTCCGAATAAAAGAAACTTTTCTGGATTTCGCGTATGTTAGAACGAAGTACTTAAGAGATCCAACTTTCTCCAGTTTAATTCAAAGTGTAAAAGTTTTATTTAAGGGTAATGAACTGACGCAGAGTATGCAGTTTTTCCGAATAAATGAAAAGATTTTTGTGTCTACTCCAAATATTAATTTAATCGAATTGCTACATATGTTTCGACCCTTACAAATTTACACGTAAATTCAAAAAGGATATGTTCGTGTCAACTATAAAATGTCAAAAAACATAGTCATAGTTACGGGAATCAGGAATAAAAGAGTACATAAAAAGCGGTTAAGCCACAAACAACAACAGAAAAATAGATAAAAGGTGTATACAATTATAAAAGATTTCCAAACTTGGACAGATTAAAAAGTTATGAATTTAAATAATAAAATAATCAATAAATGAAAATTTTTCCTTCTGAAAAAGAACTAACGTGAGACAGGAAAACAACACATAAACGTTAAATCCTGACTAATTAGCCGAGATTGCGGAAAAGTAAACCAAAACAGGGAAGGCGTGGGAATGTAGAAAACTATAGGTGAATAATCTGTGGAGCGTATGCTGTAATATCGCAATCAAAATTTCCGAAGACAACACATTATTTAATATGTGGAAAAACAAAGCGATGGAGTTACCGGGATGAAGGAAGTCTGAGTAGGTGCGAGAAAATGAGTAATTCTGGGAAATCTTTTTGTGTGTTCAGAAGTCTACTATGGGGTGTATTGTGTTTAGCTTTTGCTATATGAAGTTTTTCCAGTGTATCGCATAGACTTCTGTTCTGAGGGGTTGATAGGATGATGGGTACTGTGGAAGGAATGTGACCAGGATTTGTGAGGTTGTACTCTGCGAAGGTGGACTTGCCGGGGTTGTTCGTTCTTATGGCTCTAAGGTGTTCGTAGATTCTTGTTTTCACACTTCTAAAAGTTCGGCCTCTGTATAAATCACCACATGAGCAACTCAATCGGTAACCCCCATCTTATCAACCGGGTCTACTATATCTTTGTTTTTAGAAAGAATTGATTGTAGTGAGTATTGCATCTTGAAACAAATTTTGATATTGAAATGTTTGAGATATTTTTAAATTCTTTTTGAAACTTTTGGTATGTATGGGATGCAGCGGATTATATAGTTTTTTCGACTATGGGAGTAAGCTGGTTTGAACGTTTTATTTCTACTTTTTGCGATATTTTGTGGAAAATGTTCTTAATTAGACTTATAGGGAAACCGTTGTTTGATGCTATCTGTAGTATGATGTTGTATTCTACTATAAAATCATCTATGGACAATGACATAATATTCAGCAGTCTGTAAAAGAGGGAACGAAAAGCGGCCAACTCATATTGAAGTGGATGATTTGACTCGAATGGAATGACATGATCGGTGCACGTGGGCTTTCTGTAAATGGAAAATTCTATTTTATCCTCCTTTAGGCGCAACAGTAAGTCCAAAAACGGTAAGGAGCCGTCTGTGGAAGTTTCCAAGGTGAAAGATATTCTAGGATGCAGGAAGTTGATGAAATCCAAGAACTGACTCAAGTCTGACTGATCGCCAAGAAAAACGCAAAATACATCATCGACATAGGGCTTCCATAAAAAGATTAGCTTTTTAAAAAGGTTACTGTTTTCGAGCTTTGCCTCAAGATTCTTGAGAAAAACTTCTGCCATCATAGAGGCAAGAGGAGAGCCCATACTTAAACCGTTCTTTTGGATATATCAAATTAATGCACGGCATCTGGAAAAGTACAGATCGTTTTCGCGGTTTGTGGGATATTTTTGGATGATTTTTCGTAAATGTTGGTGCTTTTGTTATGGTTTGTGGAAAATCGCGATGAATTGTGAGTAGACGCTTTTCATTGTTACCAAGGATTATGAAATTTGTCGATATCACCCGGGATTACATTGATTTGTTTATATTCATTTCCTAATAAGGTTGATATTTGCTTGCGGTGTTCTGGCATATGTGTCTCTGGCATGTTGATAACGCTTGAAGTGAAGCATTCTACTCACTTCACGATTTGTATATCATTGATGACTGATCCTTTGTCTTCTGTCCCACTGTTATACTACCCTCCATGCCCTAGACCTTCCTGTTTTTTGTCTGAAAGAGAAGTCTCCCTGGTCGGTCTCAGTGGAGTGAAGGGTGTGTCCTTGTTTTTTTCCCTTTCAAGTGCGAAGAAAATTAAAAAAATTACAAAATTAAAATAATCACATCACAGTAAAAAAAAATTAAAATTAAAAACATATTTTTCCGAAATTTGAAACTCAGGTTAAATTGCCTTGAGATCATTCGTACACTTTGGTTTGAGAAAGTGGGAATTTAGAGGTTAAAGGTAATCATACGTTTTGGGATTTATAATGCAAAACCAGGAAGCCGAGGAAGAAGTTACGCTAACAAAAATCTTGAAGGAAATTCGAGATGTAAAAAACCGTATATCCGCGTCTGAAGTGAGGATACTATTGGAGGTACAAACATTGAAGAATAAAAAAGAGGCTTTGGAAAAATAAAATGAAGATCTGAGGAAAAAACTTGAAATAACTGAACGCATAAGCAACAAGAACAATATTTTAATATTTGGACTACAAAGAGGTCCCATTTTACAGCAGAGTTCCTTTGTTGTGAGTTGAATAAACTATTAGATACTCAAATAAAGACACCAGAAATAAGTGACTACTATTCATTAGGCCGAACAAAAACTAGTCCAATAAAAATAGAATTTGTGTCATATCAAACAAAGAAAACTATATTTGCACGAGTGAAAAATTGAAGGGTACTAGAGTGTCCATTGCGAATGACCTTACGCTGCAGCAGCGTCAAGAGAATAAATTACTCAGATCATTTCTAGAAAAGGCCAGAATAAATTCTCCAGAACGATCCTACATAAAGGGAAACAAATTAGTGATTGGAGAAAATATTTACAACCTGGAAGATCTAGAAAACTCTGAGGAGGTAAATAGACCAAATAGCGCTCCGGGTACTCCTGTTGCTAGGAATCGCGACCGATCACTCAGCGAGGAACATTGTCCTGAACCGACTGATTTAACGGTGGAAACATCGACTACCGACGAGGGTAATAGTGGAAAAGGATTGCTAACACCACAACTGGCAACATATGCTCGACCACTCGATCAAGATACTGATTCGAGTACTACAATTGCTGGAGCTCAAGATCTAGGAACCCCTGGAGTGGGTGATATATCTGCACTTGCAAATTTGCCTGCAGGACCATCGACCACAGGTGAAAAAAATCGTGTGGGTAGATTCCTCACACCACATTTAGCTACACACACGAAAAAATTCTTACAGAAAACAAGGGCATCCCAAAAAGATATCGGAAGTGGTATGAAACTCCGAAATAGAACAGGGTCTGAAAATTAACAATTTGAATTGTGAAAAAAAATCATTGTAAAAAAATAAATAAAAAAAAACAAAAAAAATGAATAAAAATGAATGAATAATTGAATAAAAACTGGCATTGGGTAAAATTAATACGAAAAAAAAATCCTACTAAAATGGATAATTTCCTAAAAGAAATGAAAATGAAGATTATAACACAGTAATCGTAGATGACATTAATGAACTCGATTCTATCAGAGGTGAGAGTTTCAAGATTATTACGATGAATATACGTAGTATACAAAAAAATTTCAATGAATTCGAGTTGTTCTTAGAGGCTTCACCTACTGATTTCGACATAATCATACTAACTGAGACTTTTAAAGTAGAGGATCCAAATCTATTTAATATGAGAGGATATCAACAACTATATAATAGGGCAAATACAATAAATATGACGGAATAATAGCGTACATAAAAAATGAAATTGATTTTGAGTATTCGAAGATTCAGTTGGGAACGATTACAGCATTAGAATTTAGCTTCCAGAGTAAAGGAAAAAAACTGAAACTCACTTCGATATATAAGTCGCCGCATTATTCCGCAGTGGAATTCAATAAGAAATTATTGCTGTACTTGGAGAAGGAGAAGTATTGTACGGATCATATTCTTACCGGTGACATGAATATTAATTTATTTTCCTACGAATTTCACGTTGAAGAATATAAGAATATACTAACAACATATGGATTCAAGTCATTTGTAAAGGGTATTACTCGTCCCGACAGCGGTACTTGCTTAGACCATTTCTTCGTGAAGGGTATGCTTGCTAGTAGGTTTGAGCTTAGCGAAATCATACTGAGGAATCTTATCACAGATCATTACCCTATAATACTATACACAAAAAACATCATTGATAGAAACCACGTTAAACAAGATAATACAAAAAAATTTATAAATTATAGCAAACTCAAAAACTTACTGAATGCTGAAAACTGGAAAGAAGTGTACGATAATAACGATGTCAATAAAGTAACAGAAAACTTCATCGACATCTTGAAAAAATACATAGAACAAAGTACAACCACGGTATACCTCAAGAAAAATGAAAAAATCAAAAAAGAATGGATCACACCAAAGATAATGGACGAAATAGATAAGAAACAAAGAATGTACATCAAAGTGAAAAAAGAACCCACAAATATGCAACTAAAAAGTGATTATTCTAAAATGAAAAATAAAATACACAAACTCACAAAGGAAGCCAAAGCAAATTATTACGAAAATTACACAAACACGAATCAGAAAGATTCCAGAGCTCTATGGGAAAGTGTAAAATCAATTACTAATAATAGAAAACCGTATGCAGGTGTGAAATACATACAAAATGAGCAAAATGAGAAAATTGAGGACAGCCAAGAATTATGCGATCTTTTCAATGACCATTTTAGTCAAATAGGTGAAAAATATGCAAGTAAAATATCCCCACCAAATAATTTCACAGAAAAAAGCAAGCCACTGGACAAATCGTTCTTTCTGTATCCAACTTGTCCTGAGGAAATAGAGAAAACAATAAAGAGCCTGAAATCAAAGAAATCTGCTGGACATGACGGAATACGCGCAGAAACACTAAAAGAAATACAAGAACTGATATCTGAACCACTCGCTCATATAGTGAATATAAGTTTTGAGATGGCCTGTTTTCCGGAAACTCTGAAGCTAGGGATATTAAAACCATTGTACAAGGGTGGAGATCGAAGTCGTATGACAAATTATAGACCGATTACATTAACATCAAATCTGGGCAAGATCTTCGAAAAATTGATTAAAGTTCGCATGGAAGCATTCATAGGTAAACATAATATTATATCAAAGAATCAATTTGGATTCCGTAAAGGTATGTCTACCGAAGATGCAATAAAAAAGGTGACCAATTTTATATACAAAAATGTTGACAAAAAAATTCCAATTTTGGCGGTGGTAATAGATCTAGCAAAAGCATTCGACACCGTCAGTCATGACAGACTTTTGGAAAAACTTGCAGGTTACGGATTTCGTGGTAAAATACTGAGCCTCCTTCAGAGCTATATATCCAACAGAACTCAAGTTGTGACTCTAGATGGGAAATACAGCAGAAAAAATCGACTTACCTTCGGAGTACCACAGGGTACAGTACTTGGGCCTCTTTTGTTTAATCTTTATTTGAACAGCCTCTTTGTTTTTAATAACAAAGGAGAAATAATAGGTTTTGCGGATGATACGATAATTTTGTTTCAAGATGACACATGGGAAAATCTCAAGAATTAGGTAATCGTTGAATTGGGCTCTTTGATGAAGTGGTTTCGAATGAATAAATTAACTATGAATCCTGAAAAAACGAAATATCTAACCTTCTCCTCAAGCAAAAGAGGAATTCCAAATTTAGGAGATTTGAACATTGATACACAACTAAAAATTGAAAAAATGACTTCAACAAAATATCTTGGTGTATCACCATTGACGAGAATTTAAAATGGCAGGAACATACATCTATCCTTTCGAAAAAACTGCGAGGCATCCTCTACAGATTCAAATATTCACCGCAAAGCATAAGATCTGCCAAACACCTGCGGATCCTTTATGATGCTCTAGTACAATCGCAGTTTTCGTATGGTATAATAGGATGGGGAGGTGTTTTGGACTGTCATAAAAAAGGCATAGATGTTCTACAAAAATGCATACTCAAAGTTATGCATAGAAAAAAATAACATTCTCATCCGACAATATTTACACAATATCAAGAGCACCAGACCTGAGACAAATTTACGCGATGAGGATTATCATGTACATTCATCAGAGGAAAATTTCAGTTATAACGAGGGAACATAATTACTCAACAAGGGCTGGAGATATTAATTATGAGAGACCGAAAGCAGAAAAAAGGATAGGACAAAGGTACAGCGAGTATATTGCTTCAAGATTATATTCAATTATACCAAAACAAATAAAAGAAGTAAAAAATAAATATACATTCAATAAAGAAATAAAGAAATGGATTATGGAGCAAGATAGGGAGCTTATACATGGAATTATAAATTCAACATAGATAATAACTACAAAAAAAATATAATTGAAGCAAGAAAAAATAAATATATAATTGAAGCAAAAAAAAATTTATGAAAGAAATTTTAATTTAAAAAAATATTAAAACAAAAAAAAATTCAATTGAAAAAAAAATCAAAATAAAAAAAAATTAAAATAAAAACAAAACAAAATTTTTCATTAAAAAACAGGCTAGGAGACCTTTTTTCACCGATTCAGGGACTTTTTCACCGATCAGGACGTTGTTCACCGATAGCGACAGGGGCCGAGTTGGAGCATCCGCTGATGACATTTTCGCCGATTAATTTTTTCCACCGACTATGACAAAACTTGAAGTTGAAACTCATTTAATGATGGGTAAGTTGTAAATAGGAAAATATACAGGGTGATTTTTTTAAGTGTTTCATTAGACGTTTTCGAGGAAGGAATTGTAATACAGATTCAAGATTTTGGATTTTCGTTTAAGAATACATGAACTTTAATTGTAAAATATTTTCAAGAGGAATCTACTTCCGGTTTCACCGAAAACGAATGTAACTTCGTTATTCCAAATGCAACACCCTGTATATTTATACTTATTCGAATTCTTCGTTCAATTCTACACTGATTCGATGTATGATATGTGCAACCACTCAAGCGGTTCTTGAATTATAGCCTGATTATCAATTTTTTTGAAAAAAAGGTTGTCACGAATTAGTGTCCATATCTTCAAAATCCCTCATTACAAGAATTTGTTTTTGCGAAAGTGGAACAAAAGAAAGTACGCTGATACTGTTTCTTGTATAACTTATGAGAAAATATTATACAGAGTATCTGAAAAAGGGCCCCAAAGTGAGCCTAAATAAAACTATGAATTCTCACTTTTTTCAAATGGCTATAATTTTGTAATTCCAATCGATTGCTCGTCAAAAACCAGTTATGGTGTCCCGAACATTTCATGCCTCTAAAATCAGTATTTTTGCCGTTATTCAATAAAATTCGAATTTCACGATTAAAGACAGGTTTCGCACAGTTTGTAAGCTTGCATTTTTGAAGTAGGCTATGTTAGGAACTGTCATTCTTACTTTTTCTTACAGATCAAGCACTAAGCAAAACATGCAATGATAATTTCACTGGAATGATAATATATCAAGGGTATGTTCTTTATTTGCGGCAAATGTAACAAATTCTAGAAAAGGTAATTAGAAATTCAACGTACGAAATTTACATTTACTGACTGAGTTCGTAGAAGAATTGATGAATGTATGGCGGTAGGCAACATTTTGAAAATTTATTATAGTATTATTTCCTGTTGTGAATAAAATTTTTGTGATAGTTTTAAACTAAAGATCATTCATTATCTATTACTGTATTCACACGATTCCGTTTTGGATTAATGCTTCCACTACGGAGAAAATTGTTTTGATACTTCCTGAACTTCGATTTTGTTAAAGGTGGTAAATGTGGATTTCTTTCGTTAAAAGTTCTGACTGCCCTTTCTAATATTTTGTAACATTCACCATAAATGAAGAACATATTCAATACATCACTGTTACTGTAATTCATATTTTGCATAGTGCCCGATTAATCAAAAAAGTAAAAATGACAGTTCTCTAAAACATAGATTATAGAGTATATATACTATATAATCTTTGCTCTAAAATGCACTATAAATCAACAGACATAGCCTTCTTGAAAACTTCTATCCTAATAAATCTATGGTTAGACTAAGAAACCTTGATTCAATCATGAAATTCGAATTTTATTCAATAACGGCAAAACTACTGATTTTAGAGGCATGAAATGTTCGGGACACCCTAACTGGTTTTTGACGAGCCATCGATTGGAATTACAAAATTATAGGGTTGCCATTTGAAAAAAGTGAGATTTTTTAGTTTTATTGAGGCTCACTTTGGGGCCCTTTTTCAGACATCCTGTATAATATTTCCTCATAAGTTATACAAGAAACAGTAACAGCCTACTTTCTTTTGTTCCACATTCGCAAAAAGAAATTCTTGTAATGAGGGATTTTGAAGATATGGACACTAATTTGTGACAACCTTTTTTTCAAAAAATTTGATAATCAGGCTATAATTCAAGAACCGCTTGAGTGGTTGCACATATCATACATCAAATCAGTGTAGAATAGAACGAAGAATTCGAATATGTATAAACATACAGGGTGTTGCATTTGAAATAACGAAGGTACATTCGTTTCCGGTGAAACCGGAAGTAGATTCCTCTTGAAAATATTTCACAATTGAAGTTCATGTACTCTAAAACGAAAATCCAAAATCTTGAATCTGTATTACAATTCCTTCCTCGAAAACGTCTAATGAAACACTTAAAAAAATCACCCTGTATAGTTTGTTTTCTTTATTGCCGTAAATTAGGTTTACAAATTGTGATTTTTTTTAACACTGTACACAGATATCACCCCAGGGTGCATAACTCACAGTAATTTTTAAGAGTTTATTTATGTATGAATCAATAAACTCTATTCTATTCTATTCTATTCTATAGTATTGGTTGTTGAATTTAAAGAAATTTTGTCTTATGTAAATGTTAAGTGCAGAAGTTAGGGTTACCACAGTATCGTTGTCGAGATTCGAGTCCGATAGAAGTTGACTTAATAATGTTTCTGATTCAGTAGGTGGAGTTGATGGACATAAATTAACGATGTCAAAAGAAACTATGGTTGCGCCTTTCGGAACTCTCGCATCCTTAAGCGATTGTATCAGTTCTGGAGAATACGCCTATCGTAAACAAGAAAACTTCCAGAAGAAACAAATTTAGAACTGGAAATTTTCGAATAATTTGAATTGATCAAACTGTCAACCAAGCCACAAATTTCGGCCAATTTGTAAAACAAACAGTTCTGCGGAAATGATGATTTTTTTATTGAAAGTATTTTTTTCCTCCCGAATTTCTGAATGTAGAGGATTTTCAGAAAAAAAATTCGCGTTTGCATTTTTTAGTATTTCACGCAATTTTTTTGTTTGTACTTTTCAATATGTAATTTCAAGATGATACTCAAATCAAAGAAGAAAAAAAATTTGGTTCGATGGAAATAAGCTCTTCGGAGTGAATATTTCAGCTTATTTTTCAAAGAATCCAAACACTATATTTATACGGGAAGAGCAAGGCTTTTACTGAGGTTTTTTCCTTTGTTCTTGTACTAGATGAAAGCCACTTAATGACGATTAGCCAAGAAATTAATTCAATCCAGTTGGTTCATTCAGGTTTGATTCAGAAGTATTTTCGATCATTTTCTGGCACTTAAAGATAGATTTCTGCCCCCTAGTACCTAATCACACCATCGAGGAGTAAGTTCCATTGATGTGTTTCAAGTTGAAAAACAGATCGCGTTTGTTATTTCCTACATATGTATTGTAGTTGTTTCAATAATCATTCTTTTAATTCCTTGATTTTGTTGACGATTTATTGAAAGTTTGCGTTTGTTATTACCACTCAGTAAAAAGTAAACCTAGAGAGGCCTTCGCGCATTTGTTTTGGAGCCAAGTCTGTTTATGCACGCGAACAATAGTCCGGTGTTGCAAACTCGTGCCGAATGTTTATTCAGTATTGGTGGGATAATTGGTCTACTGCTCCCCTATTCTGATACTTGTTTCTGGATGGGATGTTTTTACATTTTTTTTTATTTTACGTTCATAAATTGAATTAAGTTACTGATTTTATGTCAAAATACGAAAGTTATATTCAGGAATTGAAGAAATGAAAATATAACCAATTGTTTACTTCACTCCAGTGCGGCAGTGAAAAGCTTCCCATTTCACTCTTATGCTTAGTTGATTATAATGCAGTACTATCTCTATGTTCATTTCTTACTCTGAAATTATTACATTTGCATTGTAGTTGTTTCAATATTCGTTTTTTCAGTTCCTTGATTTTGTCGACTATTTGAAAGTTATCGTTTGTTATTACATTTGTATGGCAGTTGTTTCAAGAATCGTAATAATTCTTTGATTCTGTACAATATTTGCAATCATAAGAACAAATTTGTCTTATTAGTCATGGCTCGGTGAGTCTAGAATAATTTAGTATGATATTCATCGACCGGAAGATCAATTTGTAGATAAATGCATTTTGTATAAGCTCATTTATTCATATCACTAGAAATGTCATTGAAAAGGTAAACTTGAATCAGTATCATATTTTTTGGCGCTGGTTTCTATTCAGTATAATATGCGGGATCGGAGAATGAGTCCCATGAGTGAGGTTCCCAATCAGGTCTGTGTCTGGGTTCTGGTCTAGGCCTTGGCCCTGGTTTCGGTCCTGGTCCTGGTCTTGGTTCAGGCCTGGGTCTAGGTTCAGGTCTTGGTCTGGGTCCTGGTCTTGGTCTTGGCTCAGGCCTTGGTCTAGGTTCTGGTCGTGGACCAGGTCTTGGCCTAGGTTCTGGTCTAGGTCTAGGTTCTGGTCTAGGTCTTGGTCTCGGTCCTGGTCCCGGTCTAGGCCTAGGTTCTGGTCTTGGTCCAGGTCCTGGTCTGGGACGTGGTCTAGGTTCTGGCCTAGGTCCAGGTCCAGGTCTTGGTTCTGGTCCTGGCCTTGGCCTTGGTCTGGGTTCTGGTCTTGGTCTTGGTCCAGGTCCAGGTCGTGGCCTCGGTTCTGGTGGTCCTGGTCTTGGCCTTGGGCCTGGTCTTGGTCTTGGTTCTGGCCTTGGTCTTGGTTCTGGTCTTGGTCTGGGACCAGGTCCGGGTCGTGGTCTAGGTTCAGGACGAGGTCTTGGTCTTGGTCTGGGTTCTGGTGGTCCTGGCCGTGGTCCTGGCCTTGGTCTGGGGCCAGGTCGAGGTCGTGGTCTGGGTCCTGGTGGTCCAGGTCTTGGTCTGGGGCCAGGTCCTGGTCTAGGTCTTGGTCTCGGTCCTGGTCCTGGCCTTGGTCTGGGATCAGGTCCAGGTCGTGGTCTGGGTTCTGGTGGTCCTGGTCTTGGTCTTGGGCCTGGTCTTGGTCTTGGTCTGGGTTCTGGTCTTGGTCTTGGTTCTGGCCTTGGTCTGGGACCAGGTCCGGGTCGTGGTCTAGGTTCTGGACGAGGTCTTGGTCTGGGTCCTGGTGGTCCTGGTCTTGGTCTTGGGCCTGGTCTTGGCCTAGGTTCAGGTCTTGGTCCTGGTCCTGGCCTTGGTCTGGGGCCAGGTCGAGGTCGTGGTCTGGGTCCTGGTGGTCCAGGTCTTGGTCTGGGGCCAGGTCCTGGTCTAGGTCTTGGTCTCGGTTCTGGTCCCGGTCTAGGTCGTGGTCTTGGTCCTGGTTTGGGTCGAGGTTCAGGGCTTGGTGTCGGAGTTGTACTGGGTGTTGGCTCGGGCTTCGGTGTTGGTACTGTTGTTGGTTTGGGTTCTGGTTTCGGTGTAGATGGAGATGTGGGTTTGGGTTCAGGGCTTGGTGTTGGTCCTATGGTAGGTTTTGGTTTACGTGTAGGTTTAGGTTTGCGTGTAGGCCTTGGTCTACGTGTTGGCCTCCGTCGATCAATTTCGTCACTAATGAATTCATCGAACGGTATAGCATTCAAACCATATTCATCTTCTTCATCTTCATAATCCTGAAGACTAACTGATTCTTCGGAGTCTGTTCCTGCTGCAGCTGGAAGATATTTGAGTACGTGAGTGGTTCAGTTATGAGTTTCGAATATTTTACTACTATTTTGTGTTTTAAATGAACCATTTAAACGGAATTTTCAACGGGAACATTGAAAATCTGGTTTCGAAGTTTGACACCAAAGTGTAAATTTACAATATTTTTTCATAAATTAGTACTACTCTGCAATATATTCATAGACTTACCTGCAGCTGCAGCTATTAAAATAAATATGAAAAATAAAAGTTTTATCCACCTCATGGTGATCTGATTTCTGTTATGAGTGTCGTTCCTTTTATATACAATTCATTCGGGATTGATCTATTGAAAAATCTGATAGATAAGAAATCAATTGATCCCATGCAATTGTAATAAGCTGTTGAAGATAAAAATATAATATATTATTAGTGACGAATTTTGGTTCCCTGAAAGTTGTCCGTCGAAAGAGTTTTTCCAGACGACGGCTGGTAGATGATGACCGAAACGTTAAAAAGAAGAAGTGAAGGTGATGGGCGAAGCCAATAAAAATACAGTGTATTTTACATTCTATTGAAAGATTTCAACGAAATTTCTATGAAGCTGCAACGAGTTCAAACATTGAATTAAACTAAAAATTTGAATTCTAGTTTTTATTTTATTATCACTCAACTTCAAAGAATTGTTTACCTTTGCAGAAGGAATAATTGCGTTCTTATCTAACATAGATGTGAATTTATAGTTGAAAACTAAACACGTTTGGTATTAAACATTCGCAATATTGATTTTGTTTCATTGATTTTTCGTGAAATATCTTGATTTTGATGATCATTCGAAAGTAGATATAAAATTTGTCTCTAGAATTCTGAAAAAAAGTATCTAAAATGATATGTGATATTATACAATATTGAAAGCACCAAAAAATATTTTGTAAACGTTACCACTAAATAATTTGTGAATTTGGGTAGAAATTTTATATTGAGGGCTCACAAAGAATGAGCTTCATATCATGAAGGAAGATAAAACATTTCTCTTCGGATAGGCAAATGAAGTTATTATTGAAGAGCCCTTACAAGCATCAAGTTAGTGAATTTTCATCTGATTCGATCTCTAGTTTCAAAAATATTCGCAAAAAAAATTCAATCATGATAACTCGAGAACTCTTCGAACGATCTGGCGCATTCATTTGAAAATGTTTGCGAACAGACGGACCTAAGTATTTTTGACTTGAATTTTTCATCAGTAAGTTCAGGGTTATCAGTTTCATCGATTTATTAATTTGATAGATGAATTTTCAAACTTTGCACCAGACATAACAGCATAACATTGTTCCCGCCAAAAAAGAAACGTTAAAACAAGGAAAAACCTTTCAAAACCTATATAGACACTAGCAGATAACAATGTCTCATATCCCCAATATTACAACTGAAATAACCTTCATTTTTTTCCTCGGAAATGTATTTCACCATTTACGTATTCAGTTGGGAAAACTAGCAAAGAGCATATTGCAATTTTCAGTTATTGAAATTATCGTTAACTCCCGTAGCAAAAATGACACAGTGCACAATTTTTCTTTTTGGCAGAGCCTGAATGACTCTTCATTCGATAGTTTATATTATGTATACGTCGAGGAAGGATACAGGGTGATTTTTTTAAGTGTTTCATTAGACGTTTTCGAGGAAGGAATTGTAATACAGATTCAAGATTTTGGATTTACGTTTTAACGTTTTAACTTCAATTGTAAAATATTTTCAAGAGGAATCTACTTCCGGTTTCACCGGAAACGAATGTAAATTCGTTATTTCAAATGCAACACCCTGTATATTTATACATATCCGAATTCTTCGTTTAATTATACACTGACTTGATGTATGATATGTGCAACCACTCAAGCGGTTCTTGAATTATAGCCTGATTGTCAAATTTTTTGAAAAAAAGGTTGTCACAAATTAGTGTCCATATCTTCAAAATTCCTCGTTACAAGATTTTATTTTCGCGAAAGTTGAACAAAAGAAAGTACGCTGATACTGTTTCTTGTATAACTTATGAGGAAATATTATACAGGATGTCTGAAAAAGGGCCCCAAAGTGAGCCTCAATAAAACTATAAAATTTCACTTTTTTCAAATGGCAACCCTATAATTTTGTAATTCCAATCGATGGCTCGTCAAAAACCAGTTAGGGCGTCCCGAACATTTCATGCCTCTAAACTCAGTAGTTTAGCCGTTATTGAACAAAATTCGAACTTCAGGATTGTATCAAGGTTTCTTAGTCCAACCATAGATTTATTAGGATAGAAGTTTTCAAAAATGCTATGTCTGTTGATTTATAATGCATTTTAGAGAACTGTCATTTATACTTTTTCGATTAATCGGGCACTATGCTAAATATGAATCACACTAACAGTGATGTATTGAATATGTTCTTCATTTATGGTGAATGTAACAAAATATTAGAAAGGGCAGTCAGAACTTTTAACGGAAGAAATCCACATTTAACACCTTTAACAAAATCGAAGTTCAGGAAGTATCAAAACAATTTTCTCCGTAGTGGAAGCATTAACCCAAAACGTAATTGTTTTGATACCTGCTGAACTTTGATTTCGTTAAAGTCAGTAAATGTGAATTTCGTTCGTTGAATTTCTAATTACCTTTTCTAGGAATTTGTTTTATTTGCCGCAAAAAAAGAACATACCCTTGATATATCATTCCAGTGAAATTATTATTGCATGTTTTGCTTAGTGCTTGATCTGTAAGAAAAAGTAAGAATGTCAGTTCATAACATAGCCTACTTAAAAATGCAAGCTTACAAACTGTGCGAAACCTGTCCTTAATCGTGAAATTCGAATTTTATTGAATAACGGCAAAAATACTGATTTTAGAGGCATGAAATTTTCGGGACACCATATCTGGTTTTTGACGAGCAATCAATTGGAATTACAAAATTATAGGGTTGCCATTTGAAAAAAGTGAGATTTCATAGTTTTATTGTTGCTCACTTTGGGGCCCTTTTTCAGACACCCTGTATAATATTTCTTCATAACAAGAAACAGTATCAGCGTACTTTTTTTTTCCACTTTTCCAAAAAGAAATTCTTGTACTGAGGGATTTTGAAGATACGGACAGTAATTTGTGACAACCTTTTTTTCAAAAAAATTGATAATCAGGCTATAATTCAAGAATCGCTTGAGTGGTTGCACATATTATACATCAAATCAGTGTAGAATTGAACGAAGAATTCGAATATGTATAAATATACAGGGTGCTGCATTTGAAATAACGAAGTTACATTCGTTTCCGGTGAAACCGGAAGTAGATTCCTCCACTCTAAAACGAAAATCCAAAATCTTGAATCTGTATTACAATTCCTTCCTCGAAAACGTCTAATGAAACACTTAAAAAAATCACCCAGTATATACCCCATGTTTAAAAGAATGTTTTACGCACCCTCTCTATAAAATTGCTATGGCCGTCAAACCAAAATTTGTTTTATTTATGGCATCACAACGGAAACGGTGGCTCATTTATATGGATAAAAACAAAAAAGGTTGAATGAACAATTTGAAAAATATTGATAGTTTTGAATATTTCAGTTTCATAGCACCTTTTCTTCTCATTAAATGAAAGGAAATGTGAAATCCCACTGCCATACAGGTTTGGCCAGATCTGAAAGAAAATGTTTGCTGAAAAAATTCAATTTTCTGAATCCCGTAAACCGACTCATTTACGAAAAGATTCCACATTTTCTCGACGTGTTACCACCTGAAATTAGTTTTATTCATTCAGAATCATAATGTTCAATATGATTACATTACATCAGCATGATAAATAAATTTTTGATGAATTTCAGAAGTTTTCAACATTACATTACACATAAATGCAAAGAAAAGAAGTTACTCAATCTTTTATGTCAAAATACGATATAAATCATTTGCAATTCATTGTTTTTGTTTCACCAGACTCCTTGAGTTGCACTGCTATAGGTAATCATCACGAATCAGTTATCATTTCATTGAGTGTTTATTTGTTGTCTATCCGAGCTATATTCGAGTATTTTAATATCTAAAGCATCCAGACTAATTAAACCGATTCTAAAACTGACGATTTGTACGATGAAGGTTCAATTACTGCCTATCTCAAATTAAAATGAATTTCCGTTTTTTCCTGGAATTTCATCATTTCATCTTTTATCGATTTGAATTCGAAAAAATTCTAGGAAGCCCTGAGCAGGAGCTTCTGAACGCGCGTTCAGTGTTGGAGCAATGAGGCAATTAACTCAAAATTTTGTATAGGACTTGAGATTGATACTAAATATATAAATGCAAAATCTCAGCACGATCGAAAAAATATTCTCGAAATCATTCAAAAACAGAAATATGTAAAAACAATTGAAAAAATTTAAATCTTTGCTTCTGATGATGCGATTTCTGCATAACCATTCAATAAATCAGTAGTTTATGTCGGCACAAGGAACCAAACCAAAACTCATTATCCTTTCAGCGACGTTTCGGAAATTTTACTTCCTTCTTCAGGCTACCAAAATAGAAAAAAAAATTAATCGAGCACTCAGAGAGAATCATAAGGAATGCAAACGTCAAAAAATAAAAAATGACAATGGTGAATAGGTACATATTTGTCATAAAGATGAAAATAAATATCTATAAAAAGTCGAAATTAAAATAAAGAACAATAAAATTCACATAATGACCTAATAAGGACATATTCAAAGACTCACACTATACAAAAATATTACAATTAAATATAAAATTACATATAAAATATACCAAAAAAAGATAACAACTATAAACATGATCAAATATACGAATACGTAATTTACAGGGAAATTAGGGTTCTAACGCAAATTACATCATGATTCAAAACAACAATAGAAGAAATCAAAGCGGCAAACAACAATGAAAGACATGTACACATATATTCACTGTCTTAGTCCGACTTCTTTGATCGAATTGCAATATACAGCAACATTTTTTGCAACGATTTAACCTTCGACGAATTAAACATTCAATATATCCATCCTAATTCAACAAATAAATCTAACGCGAATCGGATCCCTTGTTATGAAAATATGAAGATTCATCTTTTCGATATTTCTATTGAATTTTCTATGATTCCGATTCATAAACATTCAGTATAAATTTCACTCAAATCGAATGTTTTGTTATGGAAATATGAAGATTCTTCTTTTCAATATTCCAATCGAATGTTTCAAGGTTTTGTTAACACTATAGCCACAAAGTTCTGAATGGGGCTTATTATGAGCATCTTAAAAGTAACCGCATGCCGATTGGTTTTGTTTTGTTTGAAATATTGAGGAATGGCCATATTTTATGGAACACCCTGAATTATCTGGCTGGTTGACGAACTTAACAGAGGCATTTGGGAATTGAACTCAAGTCTCTAGGACAATCCCTTCCAAAAGTAATCGTGCTAACGAACGGCCGGACGGCGCCACGGACAGAATTTAATTCGACCACGAATTCAATATCAGTTCAAAAAGAACGGATGCTCAAAAAATCATAAGTGATTTAGAGACAATGTATAGACTTTGTGACTTTGTGGTGATGCAAAAAATAAGCAAAGAGAAATTAATTCGTAAAACCCAAAGTTCTCGTGCTTTCTTCGAAAAGCAAAAACGATAAGGACGAAATCCGCACTTCAATTCAAACCTACTGCTTGGCCATAGGCCAAAAAAATAGCATTTTCAGGCTATCCACTAGAGTTGTAACGAATATTCGCATTCGCGTTCGCATTCGCATATATTCGCATATTTTCGAATATACGTATTTGCATTCGCATCCGCAAAATTTCTGCGAATGTTTTACGAATATGAATATCAGAAAAAAACTTATAACACAAAATTGAGTGCAATTAAAACCAACAAAAACGAATCTATGAAACTTTTATCAGTCTTTCTTTATATAACTTTTGAATGTTTAAATGATCATCACCTTGAATAAAACTCAAAAATATGATAAATAATCGAAAACTATATTCTTCTACATCAAATTATAAATATAATCTAAACGAACAAGAAATGTAAAAACCCTCAAACATAATACATACTTCTTCCTCGAAAAATAACACTTATTTATCTTATTGAACACTTCTACATTCGCATTTGCATTCGCGAATGTCAGTAGCAGACATTTGCATTCGAATTCGCATTCGCGAATGTATAAAATATGACATTCGTTACATCACTACTATCCACAGGGGCTCAAGATCTGTCAAGAATGCTAGAACTCACGGACGTATATCTCCAAGTATCTTTTTTGGCAGTAACGGATGTCGTGGATATACGTCAACCTAATAATGAACAGATGATATAATTGATCTTCGTGGAAATGAGTGCTCTATTAATCATGTTAAGTGGCATATTTTACTTTATTCCTAACAAATTCACGAAAAGCCCTGAGCAGAAGCTTTGGTGGAGTAATAAAACTGTTACCTCCAAATTTTATATGGTACTTGAGATTGATAACAAATATATGGATGCAGAATCTCAGCACAATCGTAATTATATTCTGGAAATTATTCAGAAAATGAAATCTGTAAAAAATAAATATAAAAAAAATTCAATTCTATAGATCTGATGATACGTTCCGCTTAAAATCTTACATAGACATTCTGTATGTCAGTCTTGATTCACATAATGAAATTTACTCAAATGGGTTATCCTGTTATGGAAATATAAGAATTCTTCTTTTCAATATTCCCAATGAATTTTCTATGGTTCTGCTAACACTATGGCCACAAAATTTTGCACAAAAATTAAGTGTTTCACTAGTTGAAAAAGAAAGACTGCTCAAAAACATTGAAATTGTTATTTAATTAACTAGGTTATTGAAGACAGCGTAATTTTCAAGATACTGAGCGGAGCGAACGCGTTAATAGTTCGAGACCATTATAGATAAATAACCAAGTTGATTACAAGATTTTTCCGACGATCTCGATATAAATTGTTTATGATTGATTGAATTACATTCTCATTTCACACGAGACTTACATTTTGAATAATAAAATTTCTATACATGTAGTTATATTCCATTACAGTTTTGACATCTTTAGTAGTGCTTCTGAATACTTCGTGAGTGGATGCCATGAGGATTGCATATTAAAATAGCATAAATTGAGCATTAACATGGGTTATTAATGATCAATTGAAATCACCTTTTATTTTGAGATCGAAGGAGAAAGATATTAAGTGATGAATACTGATGTATTATTTCTCTAGAGAATTGATATCTTTAGTCATAATTCAAATTACCGTATTAAACCTTGTACATACATGACTGGATAATAAAAGTGAGTGTGGAGCAAAAGTATATTGTATATTTCTTGGGTGAAGCATCTTTCCAAACTCTTGTGCTTCATTGTCGTTTGGGAATATTATGCTTTTCCCACTTATCAAACAATATACTATTGCTTCACACTCACTTTCATAATCCACTTATGTATAATATTTAATACGTTGGTACTGAAAATAACGTTAATAAAGTAGTTTTCTCTGAAGTTTGCGTATAAAATCAAAATAAAGAGTAGGTACCCATATATTTTTGAATTCAGATACTTATAGAGAAAGGAATATTTGGTTAATTTTTTTGCTCTCAAACTTCGAAAAGTGTTTAGTTTGGCACTACTTACACAGCAGTTTCGACAAAGTGCCACCCACCCTTCGGTAGCGAAATGGAATCGTCTCAACTATTTTTTCAAGGCATCAAATGTCACACGTGTTGCTCATTTTTAGGAGACTTCTCGCAATTCTCATATTAATGTTCTATGTTCGGCCATAAAAATGCATTAATTTGTACAGGAAGGCTGAATCAATCAATGGATTTGAGGTAATCAATAGCTTTTAGGATACTCCAATTCAAATAATCATTTTCCTTTTTTTTTAGGGTAACAATAGTAACTCACGAAGGGTTATTACTCTAATGTTATTTGGTTTTAAAAACTCTCCAACCTGGTCTATAACTATAAGGCAATGCGTTTGCGCAAAATAGAATTACTCTGCTGAGTTGCATGCACTAATGCTAGTCGACCAAAAATAATCATCTAGGTCAGTTTTCTATTGATCTGTTTATTTGCTACGGCATTAGCAGTGATATGGTGCCTGTTGATATTTTCCAAGTAAAAAAAATTAGATCATCGAGTGAACTTGATATAAGATTTTCAATATGATATGATGAAAGAAGTGATTTATTGATACGATTGTGGATGATTATTTTTAATTCCTGCATTTTGTTTTCGACGTCAATGAGGAGTATGATTTGCAGATAAACATTATTGAGGGAGAGATGATTTGATTTCAGAATATATAACATCATAGATTATGCAGATGAAGCACTTGAAGCAATCGAGTGATTAGGTACTTATTTTGATACTATTAGATGCGTATAAAGTGAATAGATAACGAAAATCTATACAAGGTGTTTCAAAAGGAGGTGATCACATCTCAAGAATAGACTGAAAACTGACACTATGGGTAGTATTGTAATGAACTTTTTTAGAAATATGCTTCGGAAGTTGACACACCCAAAGAATTTCTTGTATGCCCGACCCTCATAGAGAGCACTACTTAAAAGGTTCTTACCGAGTAGTATTAATCATAAGTTATATTGTTATTGTTGTATGTTCCATTTATTAAGCAGAATTTCGAGTGAACTCAAAAAAAATCATTCGATACTGAGTAGGTATCGTTTTTGGAGTATTTTGATCAGAAGATTATGAAGTTTCAATACTGTTTAACCAGCCTGATTCAGGAGCGTCAGATATAAAAAAAACCAATTAATTGGATATATCAGCTTTCAATGGTATATTACACACCGAGGTGTGAAGTGATTCATTCCTGTCGTGGGGTTACCTATGATCTCGAAACAGGAATGGAACTTCCTACCGAGGTTTGTATACTATTTAATTTACAACCATCTTATTCCAATTAAAAATCTAGAAAAGCACTGACGTGAAAATGCCTAAAATATGTCATTATACGATAAATTACTAAGAACGCGGATTTCTCAGAATAATCAAGTAGATATATTATTAATGCGGATCTTCTTCTTCTTCTTCGCGCGGTGCCTTCCGGCCGAACTGACGCCTAGTGGCCCATTGTTCACCCGCATCGTTCTATAGAGACTCAGCTCCTCAGACAGAAATGTCACGAGTCTACCAGGAGTGGTCCCTCTCACCATAGGAATAGTAGGTGTTGGATTACCTAGGTGTGTTGACCTTAACTCAGTTAAGTTGCCATAGTTGAACAGAATATGCTCAACCGTTTCATCAGTGCTCCTGCACCACCGGCATAAGGAGCAGCTCGTTAATCCCATTCTCTTCAAATGTTTGTTCAACAGGTGACCAGTCAATGCACCAGTCACCAGACCGAGTTGTTTCCTCTCCAGCAACAGAAGTCTATTTACCTCAGGTCGCGAGGACGGTCTCCCAATGAAAATCCTCGACCACCTCAGGCCCACCCCACTCCGAGGAAAATTTCCTGTTTAGCCAGCTCCGGAAAAAGCTTCTGGCAGCGCAGGCTCCGGACCAACAAATGCTAGTCTGGCTCCCCGCCTAGCCAGTTCATCTGCCTTGACATTACCAGGTACATCCGCATGAGCCGGACACCAGATTACTTTCAAAAAGTTATCAGAGCCCAGCCCACGCAGAGCTTTCCTGCATTCTTCTACCAAAAGAGAGTCAACCCTAACATCAGATAGAGATTTCAGAGTTCCCTGACTGTCGCAACATATGTAAATGTGCTGGCCAGAGTATCCTCTGCGAATATTTTCTAGTGCGCATGCAAGTACCGCAAATAGCTCAGCCTGCACAATGGAATAGTCCTTCCCCAGAGGGATAACCTGATTGAAGTAAGGACCCACGATTCTGGCACCAGACCCTGTTGTTGTGACAGAGCCATCCGTGAACCACGTGGGACCTTCAGGACTATGAAGCCTGTTTGATGAAGATCATAGGTCTCTGTCAGGAGCAATTACCCTGTAGGGTTCGTCGAAGTAGAACTTAGTGCCCGCGCGGTCACCTCTTTGGAGAAGGGGAGCGTGAGCATCCTTAACCATTTTGAGGGCCCTTGCGTACCCAGTGAAGAGTCTTCCTTTCATCTTCTTCCCTTAGTCATAATATTCTGGTTGATGGCCTTCTCCATAGAAGGCCGCCACACCATAGAGGCATAGGTCAGGATAGGCCTCACTACGGCAGTATACAACCAGTGCATAATGTGCGGTTTGAAGCCCCATCCATTACCTAGCACCCTCCGAGTAGACCAGAATATAACATTGGCCTTATTCGTTTGATTCCCAACGTGTTTGTTTCACAAAAGTTTGTGGAGATAACGAACATGTTCGGATAGAGTGAGCCCAACTCCACACAGACTGGGAAGTCTTATGTTGCTAGGCACCCTCTTCCTAGTAAAGAGAACCATCTCTGTCTTACTAGGATTTACAGAGAGCTCGTTTTTCAAGCAGCATCGTTCAACCCATCGCAGAGCATTTTGCATCTGGTCCATAATGACACTGATTACCTTACCTCTGATTAGTATAACAAGGTCATCCGCATAGGCCACCACAATGAACCCAGCCCTCCCCAACTCCACCAGGACGAGATTCCACAGTAGCGGAGACAAAACACCGCCCTGCGGACATCCCCTTCCTGATGAGCCCCCTATGGTCAAGCCACCTAGCCGGGCTACGATGCTACGTGAACCAAGCAGAGAGCCCGTCCACCGACAAAGAGTAGGCGGAACACCATGTCTGGTCAACGCAGATTGCATCACACCAAACGCAGTGTTATTGAAAGCACCTTCTATATCAAGAAATACAGCTAGGGTGTACTCCTTGTTATGTATTCCGTCCTCAATGCAGTTAACAACTGAGTGAAGAGCAGAATCTACTGATTTACCCAGCTGATACGCATGCTGGGAGGGGTGCAGTGGTATAGCCACTAAAGCATCGTCCCTGATGTGTCTTTCCACCAACCTCTCCAGTGTGTTGACTAAGAACGAGGAGAGGCTAATTGGTCGAAAGTTATTCGCTTTTGTATGCGATGGTTTTCCAAGCTTGGGTATGAAAATTACCTTCACCTTCCTCCAGGACAATGGAATGTGTCCTAGAGCCAGACTCGCACGGAGAACGTGAAGCAGTGGGGAGGTCAGCAATTCCAGCCCTCTGGAGAGCAGTACCGGCACAATGCCATCCTCTCCAGCTGCTCTGTTATTATATTAATGGGGATAAGATTGTCACAAATATTTCAATAAATGTCAGATGAAGTGGGATATTAAATTCGCCAATAAATTGAAAAACATGCCTTCCGACGAAGAATTTATGGATTGTACTTACCCCACCAGAAATACTACAGACTGCTCACGTAGCAGTTCTGGGTTTGGTGCCAAATAAAAGTAAGCATCGGTATCTAAAAGCCATTCAATTATAAAGGAAGTGGTGCGAAGGAGAAAAGTTAAAAATATCGGTTTCGATATATTTTGGAAAACATACCAGATAAAAAAAGCCGTCTACTTGTGGGCAATATACAGTATGATACGAACGATGTTAGAAATCGAAGGAAAAACTGATATTTCGAAACATGGAAAGCTGCTAGCCATCCTTAAACGCTTTCAATAGTTCTAATTTAACGATTAATGTCAATAAGTAGTTTGTTGTATTTCAGAACAATGTTGTTTTTTATTGTTCACCATTAATAGGTATTATAAAATTTGTCACAAAAATGTATTATTTTTTTTTATATGAAAAAATTTCATTAAGAATCGATGAAATGGGGGCGGGAAATGAGGGCAAGATATGAGGGCGGGAAGTAAAGTTGGGAAGTAGAGGTGTGTAATGTGACACGTCCCAACCTTCAATGGCGTTAATAATGACAACACTACACATATGGTTGTAAATAAAAAATATTTCAGTACATTTCATTACAGTATTACCAGTTGTTTCGACAAAATGGTAAAAAATGTGTATACTTCTTTTCCTTCAACGCCCTGTGGCGTTACGGAATTTACTACTCCTGGATTTTTATATGAGAGGAAGTATGCGCTATGGATTTAATACGAAAAATAGTCATTTAATCAACTAGGTTATTAAAGACAGCGACTAATGGTCGAGATATTTTAATGCGTGAGCGAAGCGAACGCGTTAATAGTTCGAGACCATTAGTCGGTCCATTAATAACCGACAAGATTTTTCCGGCGATCTCAATATGATTTCTGTTTGAATTCTTGATTGAAATACATTTTCATTCTGCACAAGACTTAACATTTGACATGATAAAATTTCTATGTATCTATGTTCCAGTAGAGCTAGTTTAGATATTTCTCCTAGTGCTTCTGAATAATTTGTGAACAGTGGTCATGAGGATTGCACATTAAAATAGCCAAAAAATTGTGCTTAAAAATGGGTCATTAATGATCAATTTCTTACACATTGAAATCACCTTTTATTTCGAGGTCGGCGGAAAAATTTATTTCTAGTAGAAACCCTTTTGCTGTAATTTCTTATCGGTGGAAAAATATCCAACAATTATTATCAAATAATGTGATAAACATTTCATTCTGTGAAAGTGTAGTCATTTGTAAGGCTTAATTATGTTCGCAGATTTCATGAGGATGAAATTAATATTCCAATAAATACCTCGACAGAATGTCTGGCCATCGGTTTCCAAGAAAGGGAATGACTGGTGAAAAAAGGACCAGTAATGAAGACATCACACGCATATTCTTGAAACGATGCAGTTTTCTGAGGTTTTCGGACCTCGGAAGAGGACGGCAAGCTTTAAAGCGAAGTTGGATATTATGTCAGGGCAGGAAGTACCTACACAATGGACCATAAGTTCGAAATTTTCTAACTTACTATTAATTCGTCTTGTATCTTGATATCGAACAAACATCGTCAACATACTGATTTCATTAAAGATAATCAACAGTGACATCGTCAGCAATAAACAGATCGATGAAAGTACGAATGAATTTCAAACCGGAAACGTTAAATCGTTTTTCCCAGAAAAAACCGAGATTCCCGTAGAGTTGAAATTAACACCGCCATAAATATCCACTGGCGCAGAATAACATTGTATGAAGAAAAATGTATCATTTCAGCAATACACGAGATACAACATCAAAACAGGAATCCTGTGCATGACGCTTCTGGAAGAGGTCAATTGTTTACCTGTCGGGCTTCAAGAATGATAGCGCTGCCGTTTGACAGACGTACGCTGGCCGTTCAGACGCGCTTCGACGCTTCAGAATTTTCCCCATTTAATCGAATTTTCACAATAAAATGCAATAAATGTCCGAGAGACGAAGATGAATGGGCTGATATGGAAGCCTTTCGGGTTTCCTTCATCTTTCCTTCCGCGCGAAATATAAAAAGCAATTGGATCTTCCTGATTTTCTGGAAGGCACATTGTCGCTTCCTTTCTTTTCCAGTGCTACTCGATTTAACAAACACAATAGATTCGATGGACAGACCGCTGGAGGAAATCAACCACAAACATCGGATGGGTAGACTACAGAAAAAGCATATTTTCGATGTTTCCATAACGAATTCTGAATCGATGGAATGAAGCTGGGCACAAAGGGCTGGAAAAGTTGAAGTTTTCTTCGTATATTATATCTTGCTTTTCAAGACATTTCAGAATCTACTCGAAACCCACGAAAACTCACTAACATATTAAGAATGCCCATAATATGCTGAAAATAAGCTGTGATATTGATTTTGTTTTAGATGGGGAGGCAAAAGCAGTTAGGGATCTTTTGACCACCTTTGGTTTTAAACAAAAAATATTTGCACCAACTAGAAATAAGAATTGTATTGATAATATAATCACAAATTTTGACACGCATAGTGAACTCGTAGGTGTACTGAGAACGGATTTTTCTGATCATGATGCGCAATCTTTTCAGGTAAGCGGCTCTAGTGTTCTTCTTCTTCTTCTTCTCTGTGCGGTGCCTTACCGGCCGAACTGAGGCCTAGTGGCCCATTGTTCACCCGCATCGTTCTATAGAGACTCAGATCCTCAGACACAAAGACAGAAATGTCGCGAGCCTGCCAGGAGTGGTCCCTCTCACCATAGGAATAGAAGGTGTTGGATTTCCTAGGTGTGTTGACCTTAACTCAGTAAGGTTTCCACAGTTGAACAAAATATGCTCAACCGTTTCATCAGTACTCCTGCACCACCGGCATAGGGAGCAGCTCGTCAATCCCATTCTCTTCAAATGCTTGTTAAACAGGTGACCAGTCAATGCACCAGTCACCAGACTGAGTTGTTTCCTCTCCAGCAGCAGAAGCCTATTGACCTCAGATCGCGAGGACGGTCTCTCAATGAGAATCCTCGACCACCTCAGGCCCACCCCTGCGCTCCATTCCGAGGAAAATTCCCTGTTCAGCCAGTTCCTGAAGAAACTTCTGACAGATGTGCGACAGATTGGCAGCGAAGGCTCCGGACCAACAAATGCTAATCCGGCTCCCCGCCTAGCCAGTTCATCTGCCTTGACGTTACCAGGTATATCCGCATGAGCCGGACACCAGATCACTTTCAAAAAGTTATCAGAGCCCAGCCCACGCAGAGCTTTCCTGCATTCTTCTACCAAAAGAAATCAACCCTAACATCAGATAGAGATTTCAGAGTTCCCTGGCTGTCGCAACATATATAAATGTGCTGGCCAGAGTATCCCCTGCGAATGCTTTCCAATGCGCATGCAAGAACCGCAAATAGCTCAACCTGCACAATGGAACAGCCCTTCCCCAGAGGGATAGCCTGATTGAAGTGAGGACCCACGATTCCGGCCCCAGACCCTGTTGCTGTGAGGCTCTAGTGTTAATTCTAACTATATTCACAGGGCAATAAGGCCTCTAACATAGAGAGGTTTCAATATTATGCACCAAGAACTAGAAAATGTCAATTGGGATTTTATAGTTACTGAGTCTGATTGCAACAAGTGTTTTCAAAAGTTTCATGATACAATAATGGATATCTTCAGGATATCCTTTCCAATTCAAGGTAAAAGGGTGAATAACTCGAAAAAGAATTGTTTGTGGTTTTCCCAGGAGCTCCGAGAGATGAGATCATCACTGCTACTCGTTCGGGAATTATACGCTAGATTTAGATCGGATAATCTTCTGTGTATCAGAATAATTTGACTAGGCGATATGGAAGGGAGATAAAGAAAGCTAAAATTGCTTACTATGATAAAAAATAAATACTTAGCTCGAATAATAAATGTAAAACTGCTTGGCAATTGGTAAATAACCATTTACAAACAAAACCATCATCGGTTCCTATAGAAATTGCTCCAGATGTGTTTAATCATTATTTCTCGACCATTCCGGAAGAAATCGTATCACATCTCCCCGGAAGTACTATAGAATTTGATGAATCTTTCAAAATGCTTGTACCGCCCGATATAAAATTTAAATTCCGTGAGGTAAGCTTCAATGAGGTGCGCGAAGTGGTAAAAAACATGAAGAATAGCAGAAGTAATGACTACTACGGTCTATCAGTTCAGATAATCAAGCGTAATATAAACGGACTCATAATTCCACTCACTAAAATAATAAACAGATGTTTAACATCTGGATGCTCTCCAAAATGCTTGAAAATCTCAAAAGTAGTCCCTATTCACAAAAAAGGTGATCGTAGCGATAAAGGTAATTACAGGCCCATTTCACTTGTTCCGATATTCTCAAAAATTTTCGAAAAAATAATAGCCACTCAAGTAGTAAACTACTTCCAGGAAAATGATCTGTTTTCGAGTAGTCAATTCGGATATAGAAAGGGTATAAGCGCGGTGCAGGCCATTATCAACTTTGTTGATTTCACTATTGATTGTTTTGAACAGGGTAAGCATTGTTTGGCCTCGTTCATTGACCTGTTAAAAGCATTTGACTGCGTTGCAGCGGAGAAGCTACATTTCAAGCTAGAAAAATATGGATTCGATTCCTCAGCGATAAAACTCATCGATTCTTCTCTAGGAGGTAGAAAGCAGGTAGTTTTTGCTGATGGGGTATATTCGGGTCTGAGAGACCTGACAATTGGAGTTACACAAGGATCCAATCTTGGACCGCCTTTATTCTTAATATATATTAGCGATCTGCCTGATTATGTCCCTGAAGTTGAAACTACACAATTCGTTGATGACACAACCGTAGAGATGGAGTCAGAGGATATTGAAAGTTTGTATGAACTGAAGCCAGTTTCTCTGACGCGGATTTTCGAGTGGTTCATAACTAATGGTCTTAGCATGAACGAACGCAAGACACAGTCGCTGATCCTGAGTTTGAGACTGGGAAACGGCCGAGACAACAATAATATTGTGAAGTTTCTGGGCGTACATCTTGATGCTTCACTCACATGGAATGCTCATACGAATGAGCTTACATCGACACTAAGCAGTAATATATTTGCACTAAGAGTTCTTTCATGCTCGTTATCTGAGAGAACTCTGCGGTCGGTCTACTTTGCCTTGGTGGAGTCTAGACTGAGGTATGGGATTATATTATGGGGAAACTGTGCCCAACGTGAATCAGTCTTCAGACTGCAGAGGCGTGCAATTAGGATTCGGGGGGGAATAGGATATAGACAATGTTGCAAACAAATTTTCAAGTATCTTCAACTACACACATTTCCATCAATCTTCATCCTTGAAAATTTAATGTATGTTCATTATAGTGATAAAAGTTATTGTTTGCAATCCGACATTCACGATTATATAATACAAGAAATAAATACCACATTAGGAAAAACTTTCTCAGATTAACAAGGTCTCAAAAGAGCCCAGAGTACTTTGCAATATCACTTTACAATAATAATAAAACTACCCCTTGAAATTAGGAACTTGCCAAAACCCAGATTTCGAAAACAAGTGAAGAGCATACTGGTCGAGAATGCATTTTATTCCGTAGAGGAGTTCATTTCCTTTTTCTGATCATAAGTTTGTTTCTACCCTTTTGTGTTTACACTGTGTCGCTATTTATTGATTTAATATTTCACTGTGTATTCGTGTTGCTATTTATTAGTATATTCCGTATATATGTATGTTATGTGATCAAATCCATATACACTGTTTTTATTGTTTATACACTTCATATAAATTTTTATCTATATACACCTATTTATTATTCATTTTATTTGTTAACTCTGTTTTTATTGTTTATACACTTCATATAAGTTTTTATCTATATACACCTATTTATTATTCATTTTATTTATTAACACTGCTTTTGCAACAACACTTATCTATTTCTGTTGTGAGTATTGTTTTGTGACATTTTATACATGTTTATCTTTTACCTATGACCTGTGAAAGCAATTCATGAAATTGTAAAAAACACCAATAAACTCTCTCTCTCTCTCTGAAATACCGATATTTCCGCAACCACACAACCGACCTTTTGGAAATTTATCATTTGAAAGGAAAATGAAGACAAGCGAACTTATGTGAAATTTCCTGAGGAAATTAGGAATTAAAAATATACAGAGTGTCTCCGAAAGACAGCGACAAATGATTCAAGGACACCAAGTAGAACTCGCATCAAGAGGTTTCAGTCGCTTAAAGGCCTTCGTTTGGTATATGCAGGGTGATAATCATCTTACGGATGAATATTTCCGATTCACTTACTCTTGAACTAAGAGAGAAGAGAAAGAAAAGTACTTTACTGATTCATCATCAAGTGGCTAACGACCATAGCCTTCCAGTCAATTATTTGCAATTTTATATTATTTTGTATATGTAATGGCTGTACAGAAAATATGCTAGTTAAGAAATAATAAATGTTCAATTAGAAGAAGTGCTAGTAATTTTGGCTTTCGGTGATTCTTGTGTCATACTCTTGAACCGCATTATTTGAAATTTTGAAGTTTTGTCACCCTGTTTCGATTGCCATCTTACAATACTTCTGAAATTGAATGAATCAGATCCGGACTAGAACAAGTTTATACTTTTCTCTTTTCGTTATGATTGAATCTCCCTGTACCGAGTGTAATAAATTCGTTGTGTCGTGAGGGGATCTCAGTAACCCGATGAGCTGGAACATAAAGGTGCGTGCAGATATAGAACAAAACATCGTATCGTAACTCCGTCGCGTAACAAATGTTTCTTACGCATCGAAATACGGCGCTTATCAATATCAATACATCTTTTCGTATCTTATTAGCGGAGCATGCTGCCGTTCCATCTTCACAACAGAGAGTTTTCTTGGTTGAAATGGAGGTTGCTGCAGCAGCTTATATACAGGGTGTTCTGATTTGTTTCCGACAAACTGAAATGGCTGAAAGGGCCCGGAAATGCTACGTTTCCGAGATACAGGGGTAAAGTTGAAAAAATGATTCGCGTTTTCTTTAATATCTTTCGACTCATTCCAAATAATTGCATGAAAGTTAGTACATAGGGTTTTTGGGGTGAGAAATTCAAATTTGTGGTCGATTTGTGGTTTTTTTTCTAGAGGGCGCCACTGGCAATCATTTCGTCCCCTTTAAACCGTTGCCACTTTTTTGTGCTACCCTGTACGTCATTTTGGACTAGAAAAATCATTCAGAACATTTAAAAACAACAATTACATACCATACCACTTCTACTTATTAGTGGGCAATAGAAAATCCGCATGCATTTCGTCTTAGAAAATTTCAAAATTTTAAATTAAATATTTGAATGGGAATAATTTTCGGAGAAGTTTTGGGACCCTTTGGCGTTAAATGCATTTTTCTCTGAAACGATTGCTCCGAGCGACTTCGATGAGGTATGCCTTTTTTAAGTAAAAGGGATGAGAGAATCGATTTTTTAAGTCCAAAACGGTTTACAGGGTAGCACAACGATGTTGCAACGGTGTACATGGGTTGAAGTGGTTGCTGGTGGCGCCCTCTAGAAAATACAACTAAATCGACCACAAATTTCAATTTATCGTCCTAGAAAACCCCTGTTTACGAAATTTCATGAAAGAATTTCGAAGCAGTCAAAACATATTGAAGTAAACGCGAATCATTTTTTCCACTTTAACACCCTGTATCTCGGAAACGAAGCATTTCCGGGCCCATGTTCATAAAAACTTTTTTGCCTAAAATAATGCGATCTATCACCCATTTCAGTTTGTCGGAAACAAATCTGAACACCCTGTATACATGCATTATTTAGTTCTTCTGCCCACTCGTCATGCTTCTTGATTTTGTTATAATAATAGGGATGTTTTGTGTCAATTGTGTCCCATAAAATTTCTTTTCCGCGGTAACTATTGATAAAATTAATAGTTGTCTCTTCCGTCCACTCCATGACATTCATTTCTTCCTCTTCAACTGAATAAAAGAAAAACGAATCGCAAATGTGTACCCATCCCGTGCACACATGGTAGGAAGTGGTGCAACATCAGTGCGTATCATTCCTTTGATGAGGTGTGAAAACCGACAAGCTGCGGAACGCCGAGATGTTACTATTTTACGGTGTTGCGCTGTTACGCAGTGCCGTCCAGACTTGTTACGCGACGGCGGTACGATCCGATGTTTTGTTCATGTCTGTACGCACCTCAACGCCGAGATGTTACTATGTAACGGTGTGGCGCTGTTACGCAGTGCCGTCCAGACTTGTTACGCGACGGAGTTACGATACGATGTTTTGTTCTATATCTGTACGCACCTTAATGTAATAATGAAAAATTGAAACTTCATTGAATTCTTCTATTCTACTGAGAAAAGTGCCTGTATAATGTTTAATTTTTATGTTTAGTTGCGGTTCTCACCAGATGAATTCTCTGAAATCGAGCCAAAAAATGTACCACTTATTTCTTTCTAGCTCAACGGGGTTTTGAGGTCCCCTCACTAGACAACGAATTTCGAAAACCGGTAAATATGATTAATATGATTTTTCTTCAATGTTGAACCGCAAGAAATCAATTCATGAAAAAGTTCAAAATTTCTGCTTGACACTGTCATACTGGTTGATCAAGAAGCATTTCCTCATAAGTGAAATTCAATATTTCATGAATCTTGATCTTATCGTTGAAATTACTTTGCAGTTCTGTCACCTTTCGCTCCTGAATTTCTCAGATTTTACTTGAAGTGGAGAAACAGATCCTTTTTTTTTCGTATGCAAAAAGATGCCAGTTGAATTGGTTGTATTCCAGGTGGTTTTGTGCTTGTTATATCCTGGGAGCTATGGTTACACGATAACTTCCAGAATGATGAATGAATGAATAAATAAAATGAAACCAATCATTAGGTCTAAGTATTTAAATTGGATTTATCATTCTCCCGAAATGAACTCACTACAGGTCAAAGCTCCTTGAATTTTTCATGTTCTCCTCATCTAAAGAACGAATAAGTTCCCATAACTTTCATGACAAAATAAAACATTTCAGTGATCCTATATTTCCGGAATATGTAACACTATCCGGTGAAATCGTATTTCCATTTTCGTTATTTTAGGTCGTTTCACCCTGCCGTTTCGTTCGAATCCATCCCCTTTTCCTTTTTCTTCGATTTATCAATTTACTGATCATTGATCAGATTACATTACCGCTTTTTTGCAGAACATTCTCAGGTTTTTCATGGTTTCCGGTATAAACGGCTCGTTTCCGCTTTCCGGAAGCTGGAATGACGGGTATTTTCACTTTCAGACGACTTCGCTATTGGAAATATAAGGAGAGGCACTGTGTGCGTTCTAGGGTGAATATTACGTTCTTTGTAGGAATATGGTTTATGTATAAAATCTTTCTTGTGCAAAATATTTTTTCCTTGAGTTTTGTTTACAATTCATTGTGTATTCAGTTGCGATTTTGTTCCTGGGTTCGATGAGATTGTTTTCGCGCTATTATTCTTAATTCATTGAATGCAATATGAATGATTTCTTTCATCAAATTGTTCATTCGTTTAGCGTGCTTGTTCCTAGCGAAACAGTGTGCTATTTTTTCATCCTAATGTCTGTTATTTTCGAATTCGCTACCGAGAGTGGCCTCAATCGACTCGATGGGACACTGATAAAATCCAAAATAAAAAAAATTAAGAAAGCCTGAACCAGGTATTTGAGTGCATGTTCATTGGTAGAACAATGACGCTATTCCCTCATAATTTTGTATAGGACTTGAGATTGATACTAAATAAATACATGCAAAATAGGGACGATTGGAATAATATTCTAGAAATTATTTAGAATCTGAAATTTGTTAAACTTGACAATTAAAGAATTTTTGTACTTTATTGTCTGATGAAGCGATCCTCTTGAAATCCACATAAACATTCAGTATATTTTTTCATTCACAAATAGTGTGTAACGTGGTTTCTCGGTGAAACTTACCTCGAGAGCCAGCTAATTTTTTCTAATAAGGGAGAATAGCAAACCTACCAGGGCAGCTGCTAGTCAGAGACAGAGTTCGTCGTTATCTAAGATATTAGCGATAACAGAGGAAAAATCAGAAATAGAGCAAATTTACAGTTTATTCAAATAGCGAAAAATAGTTATACAAAAATACAGTGAAATAAGACGCTATATGAAATCAATACAGAATATAAGATTGGTCAGTTTTGTCTGACTGCGAGCACTTTCATAAGAAACAAATATTTTCCGGTACGAGTCAGCCAGAATAGAAAGTAAGTTAAATTTAAACGGTGAATTCAAATATATGATAATATCAGGAAAACAGGGATAAAAGGGGTCAGGATAAGAGTGCACAACGGTTATACTTGTCCGATATTCTTTCAGTCCTAGAATTCACCACGTAGTCTACCACTTTGCTTGTTTCTCGTATAAACAGGTTGGGTTTGGCCAGGTGAAATTAGAGGGTTGAACAGGATATGTCGAACGTGCTACAGCATTGGTTCGGTTATGCCTTCCGTCTGACCATGGGTATCCCCGCCATGAAGGACAGACTAACTACGGGCACCTGGACAAACTAGGAAAGGTATTGTTAAGGAATCTGACGGAACAGCTATTTAGGTAGACTCAACGAGGAATAAAAATAGGACTGCAATAAATCGGCTCGGTACTTACAATTCAATTGCACTAGCACTCACTTTAAGAAAAAGTAAAAAAATGAGAAAATTCTAAAGCTTAGAAAAATCTAGGAAAAGTTTAGATCAGCAAATAATTCGGAACTAATTAAAAAGGTAAAAGTCTAAAGCAGAAAATATCTCGGAACTAATTTGCAGAACTAATAATTCGGAACTAATTAATTAATAAAAAGGTATACTTCTGAAACAGAAATAATTCGGAACTAATTTAATAAGGTATGCGTCTAAAACAGAAAATACTCGGAACTAATTACCGATGGAGGGAAACCCCGCCTTTTATAATCTTCCGGAGGGGGGTGGAAAAGGTAGGCGCAGAAACGTTAAAAATTGCAGGAGAGTACTTCGGTAAAAACATCTTAAAACTGGCTTATCGTACGTATATGCAAAAACGGCGTTATCGGCGATCGGCGTTGTTCTTGCGGACGGTTCTACGATGTTTTCTGTATGAAAAACAAAATCAATCGCTAAATGTTCGGTTTTCCGATTGTTTTGAATTAATTCTGAACGGAATAAAAATTCACGAATTTAAAATGAAAACTCGATAAATTAATTCTGAACGGAAATAAAAAATTCACGAATTTAAAAATGAAAACTCGAATAAATTATTTTAAAATGAAGATCAATTACTCAATAACTCAGTTATAAAATTGAACTTCATTACATCCCCCCTGCTACGGAAAGAAAATTCAATCAATAACAATTTGAATTTTCGCGGCTCCCAACTATCGCAACAAACACGTCAACGAACTAATACAGACGCCCCCCTGTGCTCGAAATCAGACTTACAATAATCATACCGCTAGTAGTTCCTCTTCTTAGTTCCTCTGGGTAACCAAGCAGGTACAAGTCCAATTCGTAGTTCCATATTATGTTCTGTGGTTGCTGTCGGAGTTGGTGTTCTGTGGTTGTTGGTGCCGGTGCAGCTGTCATGTCGTTCCGCCATTGTTGTTTACTTCTGTTCTCGTTGTTGCTGGTCGATGTGAACAGTGAATTAATTAGTAAATGTGCAAAGTGAACTGGCGATGGAGATAATAAGCCGAGGATTGTTCTTAAACTTGATGCACAGTAAGTTTGCAATTATAAGTCTTTCTCGATGTGGTTCAAAATAGTGCTTCTCAGATTCGCCCTTGACGACTTGTTGTGAAGGCACTAGGACCCAGCCCAGGTGTACAGGTGTCGAGGTTCTAATTTCCCATGGTGGAGTCGGCGTCCGGGACTGGCGCAATAGGTGGCAGCTAATAGGTGGAGCGTCGGCGTCGACGTCGGCCCAGGCAGATGACTTACAGGTGGGTAGTCCAGGTAGCTCTAACCATTTGATTCCAGTGAAATTTCTCCCATATTAACAATAATGTCTGATTCGGAATGAAAACGGTGTAATGGGTTGGACCCATTGGAATCATAAACGGATTTAACAGTTTTGAATTAGAAATAACCTTGTTTCATTCAACGGTAACAGTTCAGACAACTATATTTAGTTTCAGTCATGCAGAAAACGAAAACAAATATTCATTAAAAGTTTTAATACAATATTTCAGACAGTTTACACAATTTGTTGTCGTTTTCAGGTAGAGAAAGAATTAAGATCAGACAAAATTACCAGGTACTGTTATGAAACTGTTACTATCTTGTAGTAGGTTATTTTGAACGGTTTTCAGGTAGTAGTTGGACGGAAAATAAAACGGTTGGTTGGAAATGACGGTATAATGGTACATAAGATGATATTAATTCTTACGGTTTTCTTCTTCCCAGGTTGCAGCGCGCCTCGTGCATCTGGGGCCGGCACGGAGAGCCAACTCCCTGCTGGTAGGTGTGACAGGGACAGTTCCGGGTGAGGGTGCCTAGCAAACCACAACGGCTACAGAACAGTAACGGTGTTCCTGTGCATTTGGCTCTGCTGTGCTCTCCTTGGCCACATTTCCAGCACATTCCAGGACGGAGTTTCAGGTACACTTTGTGGCCCATGGTACCAACAGTACGGACTCTGGAAGGTAAGTTAATTCGGGGCTTTTTGGGATTGAGAGGACGGGAGTTTAGATTATTACCTCTAGGTTTTTCCCAGGTGTCCACTTCCATAGAAACTGCTCCACGGTTGATGTGGCGGTTCCCCATCTTTGCTCATGCCGGACGGTTCACCCTGGTAGTGTTGCCCAGAAGTAGACGGTGAACCAGCTTGTTTGGCGGTTCCCAACGGCAGTGGAACTGTGTCGGCAGGAGGGGCACATTCATCTAGTTTCTTCTGTTGTTCACAGGTCAGTTCTAGCAGATGTTCACTGGCGAGATGCACTTCAGGGGTTGGTTCGTTGACAGGAGTCGGTTTGGAGATCGGTCGGCCTTCTAGATAGCATTCTGCGGTTTTCAGATTAATGCTGAAGTTGTAGTTCGAGAGTATGTCCATTCCTATTATGACGTCCACCGGTAGGTCAGGAATTAGTAGGAATGTTAAGTCTGCCAGGGTATAATCGTCTATCCTGACTAGAGTGTTGTAGCGTTTAGGTGTGACGGTGGTCTTACCATTGGCTATCACTACAAAGTTATTGATCATAGGCTCTCCTTTTATTCCTCTCTCTTCCAAGTGCCCGGCCACTTTCTGGCTGCAGAAGCTCTTGGTGGCTCCGGTATCTATTAGTGCCTGGAAAGATTTACTAACTACATGAATGTCTATTAACGGACGATTTTCATTACAGACGGACGGTGACAGTGGAGTCAATGTCCCCAGAGATATGGCCGACCCCAATTCAATACCTCCATTTCTCGAACACGGACAGTCTCGAGAGAGAATATTCTCCCTCTGGCACCGGGAACAGAACAGTTTCGGCGATCTGCGACACTCTCGGCGCATGTGGCCGTATCCACCACAGCGGAAACATTGAGTCTGGAAAGAGACTCTGCTTTCTTTCTGTCGTTCGGTCCAGTCCGGAGTGGCAGAGGTCTCAGTCCGGTTGTCGGTGTCCAGCGAGCAATTGGCCTGATAGCGGTTTCGCTGCTGCGTGTTGTAGGTCAGGTGCGGTTCATCAATGAGGCCCGGTTTGGAGGGTGGCCTGGTGTATTGGTTCATCTGCCATTGAACCAGTTCAACCACTTTTCCCTTCCGTAGGAGCTCATCATAAGTCCTAGTTTCTTGGAAGGCCAGGGCTTATTGCAGAGACGGTAGTAACCTCTGTCTAATCAGACGGATCTGTTCCTCTTCGGACGGTCGGTTGCAGGATAATTTCTGGAACAGGTTCTGCATTCTCGTAACATAGAGCAGAAGTTTTTCATCCGGGCCCTGCGTTCGCCTTTTTATCTCTTCCAACAGGTTTTCTTCGTAATTCACCGGTAGGAAAGCGTCTCTCAATTGGAATTTGAAGTCGTCCCAGTTTTGAAACGTTCCTCTACGGGGGATGAACCAATCCTGGGCGTCTTTCCTCAGGAGTTCGTATACAGAGTCGAATACCTGTCCTAGTGGTACTTTGCGTGACTCGGCCAGTCTTTCCACCTCATCGATGAAATCGGTGACACTTTTAGTGCCATCAAATGAAAGGGTCCATTTGTACAAGGGAACAGAAGGTGTTGAGGTAAATCGGGCTTCGGGCTCAGGTCGGAATTGCCTTGTGCCAACGATCTGAGGGGGTTTCTTGGCGGTATATTTGTCGGAAAAGATACTCTTCGGGTGGAGTTCGCCCAACGGTCCGGTGTCAATCTCTCAGGTGATTCTTGAGAGGTCGGTATAGTCGGCATCTCCTGTAGTATCTCTCTGCATGTCCTTCTGGTGTCATTTATAACTCGATCTAATATAGAATTCTTTCAGGTGTGTAGCTCGTGAGACTGTACCAGTGGACGGTGGACAGATGTCTTCTCTGAGGTCAACAAGGGACGGCTCGACTCCTGCTGCTCGCTTGGGCTGAATAGGGGACACCCCAGGGGAAGGCGGGACCTCTAGGTCCAACAGAGATCTCTCCTCTTGCTGCGAAGACGGTTGTTGAAGGCTGCCCATATGAACTTCCTGTAACGCATCCAAGGCTCTGGCTGTAGCTCCTTTTAACTGACTGATCAATTGTGACTGTGTCTCATCAGTGGTGTCAATAAAGTTCAATCTTCCTTGTACGTGTTTTAGCCTTGTGAAAATGCGCGAATATTCATTATCGGCATTGTCGTGGTTGAAGTCTTGAATTGATTCAACTAAATCGGTGAGTTTATTCTGGCATATCTCTATATCCAAGGTAGGATCCATCCATGTCACAGATTGTAGTGGTGTATTTGATTGAAGGACCTGTCGTAGTAAACTTCGCTTAGGCATCACTGTGCCTGGTATTGTTTGTCCTCTGAGTTGAAGTTCGTAGGTTAACTCATCACTCAATAACCGGTTCACATCCATGTTTACTATTTGCGGTTAGTGTACACAGTTCCCGGTTATATCACTCACGAACTATCAACTATTTGTTCACTCGCACAGAGTTCAACGATAGACAACGCACTATGTGTAGCTATAAAGGAATTATCGATAGCAAGTATACAAGTAATCAATCAGCAATCAAATAGAATAGCATAAATGAAACAGATAGGTCAAGTCCATATAAATTCAAAGTCCAACAACAACAGAATATTATACCAAGGTCTTATTAACAGCAATGTTCAAATAATTTCAGAGTCAGGTTAAATAGCAATTTAGAAAATGTAGCAGTGTTAAGGTACACTAGAAGCGCAATAGCAATAGGTTAAATAGTCCACTGCTAAAAATGCACCAAAAGTCAAACAGTTTACGAATGTCCGGTTTAAAACGACGCACTCGTGTAATAATCAGGTATCACCAAAATATCAATAGTTCATAAACCGTCGGCTGAAAAATTCACTGTCCCAGCAGTTCAATTCAATCGCACAGGTAATAGTCAAAATATAAATGTCATAACAGTGACCAGATTAAATAATAGGAATAAAACGCCAAGTTCTTCTTTATTTCACTCACCGATAAATGTTCAAATTCTCAGTCTCAAGCACAAACTACAGATCCACCTACCTCGGAATAATCCTGTAACTGCACCTGTATTAAAATCAAAGAAAGAAAAAAAAAGATCCAACAATATCAAAAACAAGTTCAACACTGTTCAGAAATAAAACACTATCCGAAAAAAATTCAAGATTTCATTTCAGTTTCATAAATTGCAATAATCAAAACTCAGAACAATTTATTTATTTCACACAGGTTTCAAGGTGGGAAAGGTCAAAATTAACGGATTTAAAAGTTTTCAGCGGTCAAAAATAAAACTCAGAATATTCTCTTTACTTCACCAATGAATAAGTCGAATCACCTTCGGATGGTATAAACTGTACAGTATTAAATCGGGGCGCAAAATATTTCACTGAAACTCTATTTCTGACGGTCCCTGCTCGGGCGCCAATTTGTAACGTGGTTTTCTCGGTGAAACTTACCTCGATCGCCAGCTATTTTTTTCTAATAAGGGAGAATAGCAAACCTACCAGGGCAGCTGCTAGTCAGAGACAGAGTTCGTCGTTATCTAAGATATTAGCGATAACAGAGAAAATCAGAAATAGAGCAATTTACAGTTTATTCAAATAGCGAAAAATAGTTATACAAAAATACAGTGAAATAAGACGCTATATGAAATCAATACAGAATATAAGATTGGTCAGTTTTGTCTGACTGCGAGCACTTTCATAAGAAACAAATATTTTCCCGGTACGAGTCAGCCAGAATAGAAAGTAAGTTAAATTTAAACGGTGAATTCAAATATATGATAATATCAGGAAAAAGGGATAAAAGGGGTCAGGATAAGAGTGCACAACGGTTATACTTGTCCGATATTCTTTCAGTCCTAGAATTCAACGTAGTCTACACTTTGCTTGTTTCTCGTATAAACAGGTTGGGTTTGGCCAGGTGAAATTAGAGGGTTGAACAGGATATGTCGAACGTGCTACAGCATTGGTTCGGTTATGCCTTCCGTCTGACCATGGGTATCCCCGCCATGAAGGACAGACTAACTACGGGCACCTGGACAAACTAGGAAAAGTATTGTTAAGGAATCTGACGGAACAGCTATTTAGGTAGACTCAACGAGGAATAAAAATAGGACTGCAATAAATCGGCTCGGTACTTACAATTCAATTGCACTAGCACTCACTTTAAGAAAAAGTAAAAAAATGAGAAAATTCGAAAGCTTAGAAAAATCTAGGAAACGTTTAGATCAGCAAATAATTCGGAACTAATTAAAAAGGTAAACGTCTAAAGCAGAAAATATCTCGGAACTAATTTGCAGAACTAATAATTCGGAACTTATTAATTAATAAAAAGGTATACTTCTGAAACAGAAATAATTCGGAACTAATTTAATAAGGTATGCGTCTAAAACAGAAAATAATTTGGAACTAATTTTAATAAGGTACGCATCTAAAGCAGAAAATACTCGGAACTAATTACCGATGGAGGGAAACCCCGCCTTTTATAATCTTCCGGAGGGGGGTGGAAAAGGTAGGCGCAGAAACGTTAAAAATTGCAGGAGAGTACTTCGGTAAAAACATCTTAAAACTGGCTTATCGTACGTATATGCAAAAAACGGCGTTATCGGCGATCGGCGTTGTTCTTGCGGACGGTTCTACGATGTTTTCTGTATGAAAAACAAAATCAATCGCTAAATGTTCGGTTTTTCCGATTGTTTTGAATTAATTCTGAACGGAATAAAAATTCACGAATTTAAAATGAAAACTCGGATAAATTAATTCTGAACGGAAATAAAAAATTCACGAATTTAAAAATGAAAACTCGAATAAATTATTTTAAAATGAAGATCAATTACTCAATAACTCAGTTATAAAATTGAACTTCATTACAATAGATTTCACTATAATCGCCATAATCACTATAATACTTCACTATAATCACTATAATAATTGTTATGGAAATATAATGTTTTTTTTTCATTATTCCAATTGAATATTCTATGGTTCTGTTAACACATTGGCCACCAAATTTGGCAGAAGGCTCATTAGGAGCAGCTTGCATGTGGACGCAAAATTTCATTTCGATTGGTGAGTTTTTTTTGAGATATCGAGGAACAAAAATTTGAATGGCCATATTTTATGAAGTACAATGTAGGAAACTAACTCTTAAAATCTCAAGTTTCAAGGACAATCCCTTCGAAAGTTATCGTGCTCACGACCGGACAGACCCATGGACTTTATTCTAAGTTTAAGTGGAACGAGCGCTCAAATAATTTGGGAAAAACCCTGAGCAGGAGCTTTTGAGAACTCGCTCATTTGTGACGCAATAACACTAATACCTCAAAATTTTATATGTGACTTGAGATTGATGCCAAAAATATAAATGCAGAATCTCAGCACAATTATTCATTCAAAAAATTAAGAATGGTTCTGAGCAGGAGCTTTCGAGCTCTCGTTCTTTGGTGTAGCATTAAGACTTTACGCTCAACATTTTATATGGGTCTTGAGATTGATGCCAAATATATAAATGCGTAATGATATTGCATGAAAATTCAGTATATCAGTCTTCATTCACAAAATAAATATCACTCGAATCGGTTATCCTTTTATGGAAATTAAAGATTTTTTTTTTGATATTCCAATTGAATTTTCCATGATTCTGTGTAGATAATGGAAACGAAAGTCTGTATAAAGCTTATTATGAGCATCTTGCATGTGGCTGTAACATTTCATTTCGATTGCATTCGTTTTGTCTGAAATATTGAGGAACAAATATTTTGAATGGCAATTTTTTATGGAACACTATGTACGATTTGGCTGATTAAGGAATTCGACTGAAGCATTTGAGTCCCAAACTCACTCTGAAAATCAAAAATCCTAGGACAAGCCCTTAGAAATTTATTGTGCTAACGGACATTCAGACGGCTGGCATCACGGAGAGAATTGAGTTTGACCACTTATTCTTCACCAGGAAGTCGAAGCCTATTGTCTGAGACTGTTTTAGCCCCAAAATTCGAAAGGTATAGACTTTTGGGCAAAACTATAGAGTGTGGAACAGACAAATTGAATAAATTCGATAACGAATAAATGAGAGCGTGTTGGAAAAAACGCTCGGACATGTCGATTTTTATTTTTAAATGCGCATTTCTTCCAAAAAACATTATAATTATATAGGTGTCTCATTTGTCAGTGGCCGATACAAACTTTCTTATTTCAAATACAACCCCCAGCATATTGTTAGTTTTTTGGATTCTTCAGAAAATTTTAGACATAACTAATTCATACCTAACTTGAACTCTTGTTTTCAGATGTATAACAATAATTAACTTAAAAAAAACATGCGTTTTTTCGTTTTTTTACATTATTTGTGAAATGAAATAATTTTGTTTTTTCAATATTTATTATTGTGAAACATCTTGAAACATTTATGTACTTTTACGGAACAGTTGAAGATAGGTATGAGACATTTCACATGAATTATAAGTAGAATTTCTGGAGAATCCAAAAAACTAATAATATACAGGGAGTTGTATTTAAAATGAGGAAATCGGTGCCGGCCACTATCACATGACACACGCTATATAAATACTCGTATTTTTAAAAAAAAATCTGAAACGACATGTCGAAGCGTTTTTCCCAACACGCTCTCATTTATTCGTTATCGAAGTTATTCCATTTCGCTGTTCCACACTGTATCGCACTCGTAGAAGGAGCGCTGAAAAGATATGCCAGCCGTGAACACGGTACCTCCCGAACTTAAAAAGCTAAAACTTTGAAGTCTTTTGAGCAGGTTTGAATTCTGAGTGCCGCGGTTTGTATAGTAGTTTTGGAGTTGTTGACATTAAAAATTTGTAACCACACTCACCGCTAAAATAGTCGATCCACTCAATAAATCGATGAAGTTTGTTGATTCGTAATTGTGTTATTTCGAGTCCGATTTGATTGAATTTTTTTTTCAATTCTAGGTGTGTTCATATAGAATGAATAACTAATTTCGAAAAAAACTTGGCGTCGGCATTTTATATGGGGTTAATTAAATCTATTTTTTCACCTGTGGCGTGTTTAAGCTGTTAAACTATGTGATTTCTTATTTTATCTTCAACACACATCTTCTCTTCAGAATTTAACTCTTCGTTCATTAAAATAGCCCAATTTTATTGAAAATTTCAGTAAAACATTTATTTCACGATTCAGCTATGGCTATAACAGTACCTTCACAAATTCAACCTCAAGTGAAAAACATGAAACATTTGATAATAAATGTTTCCCTCTGTGATAGGATTCGTCTTGGCATGTTTTCAATAAGGTTTTGAATGAAAGCCTGGTTGATTGAATTTCATTCTTCAATTAATGCGCCACTGCTTCGTATTTTCAGGAGTTCGAGAGATCGAATTTACCACCTTGAAACACCCCAAACATGTTCAGTTCCTAGCTTTCTATTTGCCTGAATAATTTCCGAAATCGCTTCAATTGGAAGTGAAGTAGTAGGTACAGTATATTTGTGCTCAAAAGAACCCCTTACGGGAAAGTTCTCCTTTTCTTTCCTGCTAAAAGCACATTTCGACTGGATTAAAGGGATGTTGACAAATAGAACCTAAATTTTTCGGATGACAATCAACAAAACGATAAGGTTGATAACACAGTACCAAATCAGAATATTGACTATAGATCGGAAGGAAACTCTTGAATTAATATTACTTATTCGTTACTAGCTATACCGAGAATAATTATTCACTTTCTGTTATGTTTAGAAGTAAATTGTAAACTTTTACCCAAATTCTAGGTTATGTTATTGTTGTGATGAAGTGAAGTGATTACGGAAATTAAACTGATTTTGTCAAGAAGCAACATCAGTTGGAAGTGATGCGCACTCGGATGCGCATCAGTTCAAAATCACAACATTGTCAAATAGAACACGCATCAGCTGATTTTGCATCTGCTTGAAGTGGAGCAGCGTCAAATAGGAAGAGCTTATTGACTTTAAATCTGGCCTTAGAGCAGGCCAATTTAATTCTTGTATGTCAGCCTCTGCCAAATATTACCTTTAATTCAAAACCTTCTTGAAGGCATGCCAAGACGAATTGCAGCTGTTATCCGTGCACGGGTAAAACACTTCTTATTTAGTGTTTCTTATTTTTACTTAGTTTACAGTTATTTTCATTACGTTCGGATTCAAGAATTCAAGATTGAATTTGTGAAAGTACTGTTATTGCCGTAGTGAAATTGTGGGATGAAATGTTTTACTTAAAACCCTGTATCTTAAACAAAAATTGAGCTAATATAATGAATAAAGAATTTTTATGGTCAAGAAGGGATGTGTCTTCATGATAAAATAAGAAATTACATAGTGGATCAACTGGAACACCCTACAAGTGGTTTTAAGATAAGAGTAAAAAACAAATTTCGCTTCTTCCTCATCAATTGACGTAACCCAAGTCTCTTTCAAATTCAAAAACGTTTATTAATTTCGGATAAATATACTTACAATTGAAGAAAATTCAATCGCATCGGATCCAAAATAAAAAATATTTGAATTAACGAATTTCATCGGTTTATTGAAAGTTTCGCTTATATTTTTCTGTGCTGTGTGAACCAAACTTCTGGTCACTGTTACTCACGAAGGAAATGAGTTTCTGACCTTTCTTATGGCTGATGATGAATTTTAATTATAATGCTCATCGAAATCCGAACCAGCTAGGTCACATGATGGAGTTTTATATTTGGTGAACAATGAAAGACATTATACATAAAAAACTGATTGACCGCAAAGAAAAATAACAATCAAATGTTCTGCAATGTTTCGCTACAATACGTTCCATAGAGCTCGTGAATGCAGTAAAAAATGTTCAGTGTAGGGGAGACCGGGGTAGGTTGTGCTAATTTTTACATATAATAATTTGGACCTCTCGATAATGAAATTATAAAGTTTTCATATGTATATTTATTCAATTTGAAAATTTATTTAGAAAAAAATGAAAAAACATTTTCATTCAGAATAACAAAAGACAATTCCAAATGTGTCAACCTGCCCTGACAAAGGGCTGGTTGTGACACTTGAGGGGATGGTTGTGAAAAGCTTTTCTTCTCCACATATCGTCGTCAGAATGACACACGAAATTTAAACTATTATTCATGCATTCTTTATAGGCCAATCTTGAAGAACTAGTACACTGCAGCTTCTTTTTTTTGGTGGAGAGTTGGAAAAAGGTTTTTGCAAATTAAACAGAAATTTTTTCGCTAAAGAACTGCTGCTTCCTTCAATGGTTCTAGCTTAAGATTTACCTCTACTATTGCATATATTTCTCATGACACCGATTTTCTTAACCTTCTCCTTTTGTTCCTTCAAATTTTCATTTTTTGTATATAGAGTGTCTGTCCATATGGCTGATCAACCAGGTTTTCACCCTTCTTCACTAGCTAGTCGTTTTTCAGCCTTCAGTGTTGGTCTTAATTTTTATATGAAATATGGCGCGACAATTTAAGGTCCTAGTACATTTTCAGTCAAATAAGTCGATACACTGTGTAAATAAAAGGGAATCTGTTATAAACGGTGAATTTTAGGAGAAATTGGTTGGGCTGTACTTCTGCATCAACTTCGTTCACAGAAAAGTCTCCATTCAATTAATTTTCCGAAGTGATAGACACAACCCACCCCGAAATGAATGTCACAAACAACCCCAATGCACATTTCAGCTTTGTCCTCTTATTTCTATCTACATATTAATGAATACCTAAATAATTTCATATTATGTCAGAATAAGGAGCTTAACTGAGTTTGTATTTTAACGGTACGATACTAGTTCAAGCTTCTGTGAGAGTCTCTCAACAAAAAAATATTCGATATCACTTATATTTCCTGAGGAGCCTCAAAAACGCGTTAATCGTCAAAACTCAAGCGGTGTGTTGAATCTTGAAGCCACCGTCAGAATAAATCCGCAATAACTATCAGTTGGAGTGAAAGTGAAGCGGTAGACATCTATTAATTGAGCAAAAAAGACTTTGTAACAACTTGCCCCTGTCACAACCAACCCTGGTTTCCCCTACATACGTGCACGAATCAGATGGATACTTTCAGCACGTGATATAAGGAAATCCTTTCTTTCTCCTTGCTGTTTGATTGATATTGTTTGACCTTATTTCGATTCTCATTTCTTGCAGGTGTGGGTTGATAGACTCTGTTCTTTTTGTATTGTTTATCATTATTCTCTTATAAAGTTTAAATTATCGAAATCTATACATCCGAAGCCTTCTCATCGAAAGAAGTATTCTTGAAAGCTCACTATCTCGAGCGTATTTGGAAAGCTATGTCGAGATGTGTTAAAATTTATAAGGCATTCTATTAAAATGAAAAGTTTAGTTTCATATTGATAATATGTCGATTTGTGGACTAAAGAATTAACCACATTGGATTTCTTGTGAGAAATTTTCTAAAATGAATTTTATTTCGAAATATCTGCTAACAATCAACAGTCATAGTTTTCACCATTGAACTTTTCATGAAAATTGATCATCAGACACCATCATCAGTTTTTGTTTATCTCTGCGAGAAAAAGTTGAGTTCCCATTTTAAATTGTGGAACTAAGCACACCCTGTACTTTTAAATTTTCCACCTTCTTCAGTCTCATTAGACATTCAGCGGGTCCTTCAGAACTCAGCCAACCCTCAATCTTATGATTGACCCCGAAGCAAATACTTCCAAGTTACTTCTAATTAATCCTAAAATTTATTAAGTTGGAAGTAACAGTAGACAAAACAGAGATTGATGGATCGAACTTAACCTACCCACTTCATTTAAACCCTTCAAAATTCTGCGCAATCGAAAGGTGATCACCAGAGACAATTCGGTAAGCTCACTCTTGAGCCAGGGTCTGAAATCGAAAAAGAATAATGAGATGGAAATTTTGGTAAAATGGGCCCCCGACAGCTGCCTAAGTTTTCGTCTACTGTTATTACAAATAGGACCCTCAATCACATAATTGACCCCAAGGCAAATACTTCGAAGTCATTTTCAATTTTTCCAGAAGTTTATAAAGTTGGAAGTAACAGTGGATAGAAAAAAGGTCAATGGATCGAACCTAACCTACCCACTATCGAAAAGTGACCACCAGCGACAAATCGGTTAGCTCACTTTCGAGCCAGGATATGAATTCGAAAGAGAATAATAAGCTGATAATATAGATAAAATTGGCCCTAAGATAGCTGCCCGAGTTTTCGTCGACTATTTATGCAGATAACTTTCTATTCGAAAGTATGGAATTTGGTCCAACATGTAGGTATAAGTACCCTTCTTCAGTCTAATTAAACATTCAGCAGGTCCTCCAGAACCCTGCCAACCCTCAATCTCATTATTGACCCCAAGGCAAATACTTCGAAGTCACTTTTAATTTTTCCTGGAGTTTATTGGGTTGGAAGTAACAATAGACAAAACAAGGATCAATGGATCGAACCAAACCGACCCCATTCATTTGAAACCTTCGAAATTCTGTGCAATACAAATCGGTAAGCTCACTCTTGAGCCAGGGTCTGAAATCGAAAGAGAATAATGAGCTGGGACTTCTTGTAAAATTTGCCCTCAGACAGCTGCATGAGTTTTCGTCTAGTGTTATTGCAAATAAGGCTTTCCATTCACAAGTATTCAAATTGGTTCATCCTGTAAGTATATTTTCGGTCTAATTTGTCCTCCACAACCCTTTATTTCATGATTGACCCTGAGGAAAATAGTTCTGAGTTATTTATAATGAATCCTGAAGTTTATTAAGCTGGAAGTTACAGTAGACAGAACAAAGATCAATGGATTGAACCTAACCTACCCCATTCATTTATACCCTTCGAAATTCGGCACAATCGAACGGTAACCACCGGCGACAAATCGGTTTGCTCACTCCAAAGCCAGGATGTAAAATCGAAAGAGAATAACGAGCTGGTAAATTTGACTACCGCAAAGATAAATCCCATAGACCGAATTGTTTGCAGGACTTAATTAAAATCTCCTTATCTTACCCGGATTATAATTCAACGAATCGGATATGAAGGGAACGAAGGAAGTTTAGCTAGATATGCTGAAATGGTTTGTTTTTTTTTGGTTTGTTTGAACCTAAGGTTTTGAAGTAAAATAGATCTTTGCTTTGCTGGCAGGAAGTCTTCATACAAGCTTAAGTTGCATCTCATCTTGCAGACTAGCGAAGGATAGAAATTATGAAAAAGAGAAACTATGTACAAAATTTCTTGAAGAACTTTACATACTGCTTCTATTACATGATGAATATTTATGTGAGGAATAACGGTTCAGAGATAAAACAGGAACTTATACTTAATGAGAGAATTTGAGCAAAGTTATCTAAAATTTGGAAATTTTTATATTACCTGGGGTTTTTCAGTTTGTTTGAACCGAAAGTTTCGGAGCAAAATTGAGTTGTTCGTTCTGCTGGTAGAAAGTCCAGTTTAAGTTTAAGTTGCATCTTATCTCACATAATACTAAGAGATGAGATTTATGAAAAGTTGTATAAACGATAATATCTCGGGCAATTCTCGAAAAACTTTATTTTCTATTTCCTAATTTCTGCTAATTGATTCAAGAGCCATATACCTTATGAAATTTGGGAAAAATAGTGATTCAATTTTTCTTATGTCATAAAGCTCGTAATTCAACAAATCGAATGTAACTGAAACGAAGAAAGTTCCGCTAGATATGCTGCAATAGTTTATTCAAATGCAAGGTTTTAATCGAACATAACGCTTATTGATACACTATTATAGTAAAAAGTCGTAGCTTACGCTTAAGTAACATTTCACCGCAAAGGGTATGAAAATTTCGAATTCAATTTTCGATGCATTTCTTCAAGGCGAGATAGGACAAAATATGTGAAATCATGTTTCTTTTCATTATGTATTCGAGTTAATTCTTATCAGAAATCATCCGCATAAAAACAAAATTATAAAAGTACGAAACGTTCCAACGAGGGTTGAATTTTTTCTTATATTTGGGCTGAGAAATTTAAAGTAGAAAAGTTGCGTCATCTTAACTTACTAAAGGGTAATTCGAAGCAGAAGGTGAGAGGACGCATGCCAATAACTTCGTAACCGATAGATTTCCGAATGTGTGAAGACGCTCAGACGTACTTTTCTTCATCTTGAGTGAACTACCGTGTTTAGTTTATTCACTGGTTGACAGAAAATTCGATCACTCTTTAAATTATTATCTGATTTAGCCAAAAAAATTAACTCAATTCATTTTAAGTGCTGGTGGTTTTTAACTATAGCTATTAGTCAGTGATCCCACTTTCCCAAGTAAGTATATTAGTGAGGATCAATTGGTAGAAAGTAATTGGAAACAACTTTTTACCAATTAATTAAACTGGTCAGAGATGAATCAACCTACCCAAATTAGTGAAGATAGTATCAACTCGAAATAAGAAATAATTCATATTGCGATCGGTTTTTTGAGGTGCGCAATCTCTCCTCTTACCTGGGGGATAGATGGTGCACTTAAGCATAAGAAGATGGCTCAATCATGTTTATGTGTTTTTCTCAGAATGCCTACAGAATACAAACGAAGTGGACGTTGTTCCAGAGCATGTTGGACAGAACAACATCTGATGAAAGCAATCCAAGCTATCAATGAAAATAAGATGGGCATAAATGAGACCGCCCAAAATTTTGGAGGACCAGAACTACTCTGAGAAAATGAATGAAGGAAATTGAAAAAAATCCCATACAAGAGCGGAGTATAGAATTGGAAATATCAAAGAATCAGACATCGATAGGAGATAGGATATTGCCGAGTCAAGGGTAACCACCAAGTCACAAACCCCCTGAGACGATAATGTCAAATAGAATAATCGTGATTAATTATGTTTGTTTTTCTTCCAAAGGTGATACACAAGCATTTTTCGGAATTAAAAGAACGTTTATTTTCTATACAATACTTATAAAACCTTTCTATATCACTCTGCACCTGAAAAAATCTTCAAGACATTTTATCCGATGAAAAAAGTCTATATATAGAAGGAAGGAAGCATACCAATTGCAAGCAGAGCAAATGTAGCGAAAATTGTTCGCTATATTTCACCATTCAAAACAACAAACTGAGATCAGTTTGTTATATACGATCTTATCAATGTATGATGTACCTAATCGAAAGCCTTCCGGAAGTCTGTATAATCCGTATCTATCTGAGCCTGTGTCTTTGTACCCTGATGAACACATTCCAAAAACGTTACCTAACCAATAAGACTCTTAATTAAGTCCCTTAAAGGAACTATGCTGACCACCAACAATAATATTATGGACATGAAAATCTTTATGTTTTTAAACAAGCGAATTGAATAGTTTTGGAATTTTGGATTTCGATGAGATCTTTTTGACCCCTTTTGAATATGGGGACAACTCTAGAAAGTTTCCATTTATTAGGGAAAACGGAAGAACTGAGAGATTTTTTGAATATGTAAGGAAACAGCACAATTAAAATATAGGGGTGTTATTTCATCTTGGCGAGGCTCTTTCTTAGTATCTAGTTCACGGAGTGCTACTGCAATCTCCTCCCTAGATATACGAATCTTAGTCAAATATGTATTATTATATTGTCTATTTCTCCCAGATCATCTCGATATTCTTCAGAAGGTTCGAATACACTCTAGAAAAATTTAGCAAAAGAATCAGATATTTTCTTGGCTGTTGTACACTCAATATCATTGAACCACATTTTGAATTGAAATACACCATGCTTTTTCTTGAAAAATATGAATTTGAAGAATTTGCTAGAATCCCTCGCAACTTCCATCTCAACAGTTTTCAGACATCTTCGGCGATCGAATGCTATCATTTTCTTTGATAACGATCTGTAAGTACGAAAAAGCAAAAATCTGAATCATTACCATAAACCTTCCTTAGTATGAATTTTATTTTTCATTTTAATCAAATGTATTGTATTTCTGGATTAAAAACATGGATATTTCCTATTTATTTTAGTTTTAAGAACATACTTGCTTATCAATTCCTCATTCAGGATACCATGAAAATATTTAACGTTTTCTTCTATATCTGAAGCAATTTATTGAGAAAAGGTTCCCATTAACAGCATCAAAATCAGTTTTATGAAATTGAATCTATGAACTAGCGAATTCTTCAAATAATACAATTCAGTAGTTTTATCGGCACAAGGATAAATAATGTCTTATACTTACAACTAAGATGAATTCAATACATGGATGGTGACTATCCTCCGGCACCAGCGGCTCATCGCATCTAGCCAGACAAACGCATTCTTGTCTTATTACGCAATAACAAATCCAAAGTTCTATTATTTAAATTTTGAAACTATTGAACTTTATCAATTCAAGAAAAGACAAAACATCAACAATACTCACAAGTTTATTTTTTACGTTAAATCTACTATCGTAGGCATCCCGTAACAAATTCATAAAAATAAAAAAAAACTACGAAATCCATAACAAATATTGTTTTCACTTGGTTCACTATACAAGTATTATTATCACCAAAACGGAGTGTCCATATTACACTTTCATTTTAAAAGTATCCCTTTTTATAGGTGCTGATTGGGTCTTACACATTTATCAGTTCATAAAGCTGCTCTTTCATTTTCGAGGTAACTCGTATAGAATAATAAGGTAGTTGTTGTAAGACGAATTACTTTGGCTTTATTTAATTCGAAATCCAAGTATCCTCAATATCTCGCATCAGTACATATTGTGAATAATTGATTAACTTCTGCATTCATAACATAATTTAGATGTTTAAAATTAAGTTACTTCCAAACATCTCAAACATTTCCTCTAAACACAGTTCATTTCCATAGACATAAAATGTTGTTTTATTTCTATGTTCAGTTCAGAATCATGGAATTTACATGTGTGTTGTTTGAATTTGAATGTTGAAGAATTCTTCTTCTCTAACCACTTTTAGCATTCTATGAGTCTACCTAAAGAAATTCTAATGATTATATTATTATTGACGGCATGGTGGCCAACAATTTTTTTTCAATTTAAACACGGCATTCGGCTTGAATGAAGGGCAGAGTTAGTAAGTATTTCAGGAAAAAAGTTTGAAAACTCTCATTCGTGTTTTAATTGAAAACAGAGTAATTAATGTCGTAATTTCTAATAAAAATTTTTCACTTAGGTATTTTTGCAAAAAAAAAATTTGGAAAATTGTTTTTTGAAAAATATATTTGCCAGCGCTGAAATTAAAACTGTTTACCGTACAAAATAATCTGAAAAAAAAGTGAAAATCGGCGAGAGGACGGTAAACTACATATCAACAAATTATTTACTCATTTTGGAACAAATTTTCAATTCCAAGTTAATTATACTTCAATCGATACACTTATCTTCAGTTCTCTACCACTACTGCTCGAACTCGACAGATCAACCAACAGAGCTACCAGAGATATTTTCTACTGTCATTGGGTAATATAAAGTTCTTTGAAACGCAGGTTGACGCATATAATCAATGGAGTTCCTAGCTATCTATCCTCTATTCGAAAGAAGGGATAGATCGCTGAGACCGATAGGAATCGTTACCTGTAGGTTGAATATTGAAACGCAAGCAGGTACAAAGGGAGTAGACGCGAAATATTTCATTTATTCGGAATACAAAGGTAAAGATTTCTCTATCCTTAGAATCTATCTATAGACCGTATCGGTAGATAGATAGGTTATTGAAAACGGCCGTTAGAAGATTGCGGTTTTCAACAAATGAATTCTCTCAAAAAACGAACACAAAAATGTGCCACTCATTTTGTTCTAACTCATCAAGTTTCTGAGATCCCCTCAGCAACGACAACGAATTTAGGACACCCCGTACGTTCACGGATAAATAATCCTGCTTGATTGATCAAAATGAAAGGCTATCTTTGAAACCTAATACTCTCGAAGAAATTTATTATAACGTATTCGTTGCTTTATGAATACTACTTTTTTCACTAAATTGAATGGAAAGGGTAGTCGTACGCTTATTTTATAATACGTTTGGATCCCCATTCCGAAGATTTGAATGGCATATTCGTATACCCTATGCCCAGAAAAACTTTCTGGTTTCCAAAGCTCATCATAAAAATTTGAAATGACTTTACCTTTAAGCCTGGGCCGAAGTGTAAAAACTGGTTAAGTGTTTCTTTTGACCTCAAAAATCTACGGTTAAAATAAAATGTATATCGGGTGTCCCAAGGTGAGTGGCCTATTAGATTTTGTAACTTGGCAAATGATGATTTTTTTTGGTCCATCCTGTATAACTGACAACTATAATTCGAAAGCAGTGACATAGATCAGATCAATATCTAATGACTAGCCAAATTTTTGACTTAAATCTCAGATATTGAACTACAGTCATTTTCGTAACACGTCAATTAGATCTAATAGGCCACTCACCTTGGGATACCTGATTCAAGATGGGCAAAATTCGTTGTCTACTGAAGGGATCTCGAGAACCATAGCAGCTAGAAGAAAACTGATGACACATTTTCGGACTCTTTTTTCCTGACTAACTCAAATCTAGAAACAGATCTAACCTATCTTTCATAGATTTATTTATTTATTTATTTATTTCACATTGGAATACATACCGGCATTCGCCCAGAAGCAGTATTCACATAAATACAAACTATTTCATACAAAAGGAAACTCCCAATTCATACATGTACAAAATAACAAGAACCTACCATCCAAGGCAAAATAACATAAAAATACCAACCCGAAAGAATACAAAACAGGCTTACATTAAATCATAAAATTATCGATCTGAGGCCTCAAGGTTGGTCCTGACAGTTTTCTTCAACCTTACCAATGGATCTTGAAAAATATCAACATTCACACAAAGGGCAATACATGTCGTCATAACTCTGTGGAGTGGGGAGTTCTGCGCCGAATTAGTGTTTCTGACGGTGCCATAGAAAGTACCGAAAGATCTCAAACCTACATTTGGAACCCTGAGTAATATAAAATTGAAAATTTCAGATGCCGAAAACTGTCCTCTAATGATCTTACACGCGAATAACACATCCGTAAGCTGCCTGCGATTGGACAAACTCATCATGTTAAATCTGCGTCGAATAGTCGTGTAATTGTGATCAACAAAGATTAATCTATTTCTGTAAGCTAAATATCTCAAGAACCTATTCTGAACACTTTCCAAGCGTTGTACGTAGCACTTATACCTTGGGTTCCACACAGTGGACGCAAAATTCAACTTACTGTGGACAAAGGAATAATAAAGTGTCAGTAGTGTTTTATTTTCTTCGAATTGGACACTATTACGAATAATGAAACCCAGCATTTTGTTGGCATTATTCACAATTTTCTCTATATGCAGGTCGAAAATAAACCTTGAATCTAAAATAATCCCAAATCCGAAACATTCTCGACCGCTTTGATAGGTCTACCATTTATGGAATAATCAAAATCCAGAATATTAGTATTTCTAGTAAAAGATATTTTACAACACTTCTCAAAGTTGAGAAACAGAGAATTCTCTTCGCAATACTCTTGGAGTCGCATAAAATCCTGCTGCAGCTTCAAGCAATCACTCCACATTTTTACCGGTCTGAAAAACTTCAAGTCATCAGCATACAGAAGAAATTTAGAGTATCGAAAACATGTCCCGATGTTGTTAATATAAATTAAGAATAACAGAGGGCCCAAATGAGTGCCCTGAGGTATACCCGAGGTGTTATTGAATGTTCTCGACCTATAGCCATTAACAGAAACATACTGGGAGCGATTCAAAATGTACGACGCAACCCATCTCAGGAGACTACCACAAATACCCACCTCCGGAAGGCGACGAAACAACAAAGAGTGAGATATCTTATCGAAGGCTTTGCAAAAAGCAGTGTACAGCGAATCGACCTGAATGCGCGAGTCAAGATTATCTTGAACATTCTCCAGAAAACAAACGAGATTCGTTTCAACACCTTTACCTGGCATAAAACCATGTTGCTGGTCGATGATCAAACTTATGACTTGGTGAAACATGGATTTATAAATAATGGACTCGAAAAGTTTAGCAAATGACGATAATATGCTGATAGGGCGATAGTTCTCAATTCGATGCTTCTGACCACCCTTGAAAACCGGAACTACAGCAGACACCTTCCACCGACTCGGAAAAACACAAGAAGTCAACGACTTATTAAAAATAATGAACAACGGCTGTGCTAGAGAATCGGCGCATTCTCTCAAGACAATGCTGGACCTTTGCACACATTCGCTGATCTCATTGCGTCGATTATTTCATCGACGGTAATATGTATGGCATTTAAGTTGTTCGCGCCGTAACAATTATCAACAAATCTTGAACTCCCTGAGCTGTCCGAGCCCGAAGAAGGTACCACGAAATTTCCCATGAAAAAGGAGGCGAAAGATTCGGCAATCTCCGGGGCCGACGAAGCGCAACTGTCCCCCAAATACATTTCGGATGGAATTTTGCCGTGCTTCTTTTTAGCTGAAATGAAACTGAATAAACGTTTGGAGTTCTCCGAAAGTTCAGACTCCACCATCCTCGATTCTGAGTTATGAACGAAAATTGAGAATTTGTCATTTTCATTGATGCTGAATAACTCGCTTTTTTGAACTCTACACTTTTTCAAGAGTAATTCGGAAATAAAAAAATACCTGCTTTTCGATTCAGTTGTGAATTCATTACAAGTAGGCTGGCCTTAACATTACCAGTGAATATGCTATATATTCTATGTGAACTCAATATTCTGTGATAGAAGTCGACGACTGTCAAATAATTATTTCTTCTGTGTATCGATTTCGTTTCTTAGATCCATAATAATCTATGGACATGCCTTAAAGAGGGAGGTATACGTCCCTTGCGGCTCTGCTATTTTCATTCGCTTGAATGTAGCATACCAACATATCGAATTTATCGTAATTTTGAATATTTCAGGCCAGAAAAAATGAACAGAGTTTAATCTTAACAAACGATGACAAATTAACCTCAGAATTAATTATTCAGCAATCGATGATTCCAATCATAGAGTTTTAGGTGCACAAAATAATACATTCTTTCATCGGTTGCTATAGTAATGCCAGCCTACTTATAATTGATTCAGAACTGAATCGAAAAACTGGAAAATGTGAAAAAAATTTTTTTTTGTAATATTCATGCGAATAGGGACATATGATACATTTTTGAAAGTCATATAAAAAAACATTCGCTTTTGAAAAATCAAATTTTTTGTCGTTTCTCGAAAATGGCTAGACTAAAAAAATCAGTCATATAATATCCGAATCACTATTAAAAAATGTAACAACGGATTTCGCATTCACAATGGACGTTACCATAAAACTCCTGAAACGTAAACGAAAAACGCAAAGTTGATCCAATGCAAATCATATGGAAATGCTCACAATAGGCTCTGTTATTTTGACGTTTATGTTGAGTTTATGGTAGTCCGTAATTCTAATGTTTAATTATAGAAATTTGTTCACATTCTGTGAGTTAACCCAACTTATAATATATTTTTGTCTTTGAGACTTATAAATACTTCATACATTCTTAATTACTGACAACACTTCACAATAATCAATTGTCAAAAAATTCATAGAACACTTATTAAAAAGGTACAGAAACATCTTCTTACTCTACAAAAACTTCTATAATTTGCTACTGCGCCTAAAGTCCATTCTGAACACCATTACGTTCACTTACAAAGTACGTTTACGTGTTCGGTATGGTTACGTCCATTGTAAATCAGCACTCAATGAAATGACAAAATCTCAATTTTCGTTCATAATTCAAAATCTATGAAAGATAGGTTAGATCTGTTTTCGGATTTGAGTAAGACAGGAAAAAAGAGCCCAAAAATTTACCATCGGTTATGTTCTAGCTGCTACGGTTTCTGAGATCCCTTCAGTAGACCACGAATTCTGCCTACCCTGTACAAGACAAAGACTCACCCTGTATAATAAATCATACACGTTTATCCCTGATTTGTTCGAAGGTTTCACGGGTCATCCTTGAAAACACACCGCACAAAACCCTAGGACATAACCACAATCTACCCCTCAAACCTTCCAGATAATAACGAATGATGTCTCAATTCAAGCTACTCGTTGCCGGCAAATCTTCACTCGAAACGTCTCAATCAAGCCCATGTTGCGGTTACAAACCTCACCGTACCGTAATTCAAAGGATTTAGTTCAGAAGTATCTGGAATCAGGTGGGACCATCAATTTGTCCTGCTGTTCCATAGGGATAGATGCGATAGGCAGAAATCCGACTGACCGCCACTGATCCGGATCCGTTAAACAATTTATTTCGAGTTCGGCGATTTATTGTGTTAAGACGAGGTTGAGAGTTGAGTCTTTCCTGAGGGTATATTCTGAAGGATTGGAGGATATCAGAGGTTATAGTCTGAGTTCGGTTTACTGGAGGAAAGAAGAGTGGAGGGCTGCTTGTTGGTTGATTTGTACAACCACTTATTAATGCGTCTATACTGAAGGAGCTTGTTCGGAAATTGAGTAAGGTAGGTGATACAAATAAGACCTACCCACCTTGAAACACTGAAATTTCGATGAAATATTTATCAAGATGATAAATAAGTGAAACATATTATGTTTTTATTCATATATTTCGAGTTTTCAAGAAAATAGAAATTTTTCTCTTATCGCAAAAAATATAATTCTGAAACCTTATTCTGAGGATTTTTCAAAACATCATGGTGATCGAATAAAGTCTATTTCCTCAAGTCATAGGAATATTGTTATTAGAGTGAAAATTATGCCAAAATATACATATATTCCCGAGCCTTCTATCAAGTGTTCTCATGAGAATTTATGATTTATTACAGAAAATTATACTTAATAAATGTTAAAACGTTATTCAATTCGCAAATTTTCAAAACGGTTATTAAAAATCATATTTCCATTTTGATGAGTCGTGTGGTGATACGTATGCATTACTCGCAGCAGAGCTTCAAAGAATAACGTTCAAAATTTCATATAAATGACGACCAATTAATTCAGTCATCGAGAGGTCACCTATTTGGCTCCTAGCACCTGAGAGCTTGTCCCGTACTATTTGCTGAGTAAAGAGGATGTCGTCTATACGTGAATAAAAAAATAAAATAAAATAAATAATAAAAATATATTTTTGATGTGAGATATATTTAAACCGACCATTCGCACTATAGGCCTTATTGGAGCATAGGCGAAACTCTTATTCGAATTTCAAATTGGTTTTCATCCAAAAAAGTCAACATCATTTGCTCGATTAGGCTGAAGCGCCCAATACGTTGGAATACTAGCCACTGATGATGATCCTGTTATCTCCTCTAGAAAAATTAAAAAACGACTGGACTAGAACCCAGCCACTGGTATAAAAATTGGAGAATAACTTCGAACAAGAACAAGTCGGTGTCCAAAATAATACTTCAACGAGGAAAGTTGAAATTGACCATGCACAACAAACTAAAAGTGTACTAGACAACCCTTAAACTGATCTGGATATATGGTATACAACTACGGGGTTGCGCCAAACCATTCAGACGAAAAACTATCCTAAGGTTCTAATAAATAACTACGCTTAATAGCCGAAGCGCTATGGTATGCAACTAACCAAAAATTGATGGAGATCTCAAAATAACGTACATAATAAATGTCATTAATTTTTTCTCATCAGCTGGGAGTAAACACGATAACTTCCGAAGGTGAGGTATTCAAAACTTGAAATTTTCGGGGTAGGTTTAAGATTTGGAATGGAAAGATGAATCCATAAATGAATACAACAAAACCAACAGCCCTTATAATACCCAAATTTCATTTATTGCTTTCAGAATATAAACAAGTGCGTAAAAAGTTCTGTCTTCAGTGGTTTCGAAATTTTTTTCATTCAACAAGTGGAAGTTATTCTTCTGAATATTGCCCAGATCGATAATACAAATAGGTTATCTGCAGAGTGAAGTGTTCATGAATGAACAAAACATGAACAACTCTCAAGAAATTCTTACGTCAACATTCGTTTTTACAATATGCACAAGCGCTCAAGAGCTTTCGATTTCAGGTCAATTTTAACTTTCAAATATTTTCATGATCCCAAATTTGCAACTAGGACTCTCAACTATAGATCACGTCGAAGAGATTCACTCGGGGGATCTTTATCTGTTCTGATTATTATCGTTGGAGAGTCAGTCAGTCTGAATATGATGTTAGTCAATAAAGCTTTATTGCCAATTTGCTACTAAATTCAATTTTGTTAATTATACTAACAATTCGCCAAGTTTAAAACGTGAAAAAAACTACTGCCTCTAGCGAAAAGCAGCAACCAAATTTCCTAACGTCACATCACTCGAAAATTCGTTAACTTTGATTAAAAACCTAAATAACCACCCAGCTTAAAAAAAAACCATCGAAAAGGATAGAAATTGTTCATGAACTATCTAAATCATTGGTTTTCCTCATAAAACTTAATTAGCCTGATGAGCACCTTAATTTTTGCTGAGTATTCATCTTTCTCGGCAACAACTGAGAGTAAGCCTTCTGATTATCTCTTAGGTCGGTAAAAAGTAGTGATATTGAATTCATGAATGAACAAAATGATACGAATAATTCTCAAGAAATCTTAATGTTAATTTTCGTTCTTACAAGTTGCACAATCGCATTCATACTTCACTTCAGCTCAAATGAGACAAGAACCTGAATTTCCTCCTAAGTATTCAACTGCTTCGATATCATTCAAGAGTTAACTTTCTGAATAGGTTCAGTTTTCAGTACCAATTTTCCATCAATTTCGATATTTTCAATCATTTCAACAGCTCTCCGAGTCCAAAACACGAAACAATTACAGCATAATAATATAACTGACATATACTGCCTCTAGCGATAACATAAACCAAATTTCCCGACGTCTCATCATTCGGAAAATGTGAATTTTTCTTCCTACAAGCTGAACAAGCGCATTGAGTCAGCTTTCGAAATATGTTGCAAGTCTATTAGTTTTCAGTGCCAATTTTCCACTAAATTCGATAATGTTAATAATTTCAACAGCTCTCCGAGTCGAAAGCCTAAAACAATCACAGCATAATAGTGTTACTGACATCTAGTGCCTCTAGCGAAAAACATCAACCGAATTTCCCAACGTCACATAATTCGGAAAATCGTGAAAATTAATTAATAACCCACATAACCACCCGACTGGAAATAAACCATCGAATGGGATAGAAATTGTTTATGAACTATCTGAATCACCGGTATCTCTCATCAAGCTCATTCAGCACATAAAATGAATTATCTAGTTCTATCCCAACTGTTATAATTTGCAACTTCAACTGTTCCACCCGAGGGTTTGAACACAACTTAATCCCTTGTCAGGTATAACTCAAACCTTGATAACTCCGTAGGTAGTTTGAAACATGTTCATGCTTCCTTTCCTTGTTCCAAGGTTAGATATCAAGAACATTACATGTAGGGTAAGTACTTCAAATAAGGAGAGATTGCGGACTGAAGGTTTTAGGGGCGTTACCTATAAGATGAAGCGGTTAATGGGACGATAACAGTTTGGATTCGATTCCTTCCTTAAGGTGGAAAGTTTTGGGGTTGATCGATACATCAGTTATGAGAATAATATTAATGATAACTCTCATTTATTCTTTTTGACACTCAAGAAAGTACAGGGTAAGTGATTCAAAAACATCTTGAATGCATCAAAAAGAATTCGTATGAAAAATCAACGGAATGAAATAAATTTGAATTTAATTTATCTTTTAGAGAGAAATTCCTCAATATACAGGGTGTCCGGTCGATTGACGTCAATAATTTTTTTAGATTCCTCAGACCTGTGGCTATTCAAAAAAACCCATGTAAATGATGTAATTTTTGTAGTTCTCGAGTTATGATATTTTGAGTGTTTTTTAATGTATTTTGCCAGCTAGGTTTGAAAAATTCATACTATCTTTTTATGCAGTAGGAATTTTGCAGTTTTATTTTGTCAACATGGTGACCCTGAATGGCTTCAATAAAAAATTTTTTTAGCTTTCTGAAACTTCTGCAAGTTACCCAAAAAAGGCTTGAGAGCTAAAAATTCAGTTTTAAGTAGGATGTACTCAAACATTCATTTTGGATTTAGAAATACAAAAAGGTGTTTTTTTGAGTTTTTACTAAGTTTAAAAACTTAGCGGAATCCTTAGCTACAAAAGTCATAAGAAAAAAAATGTAATTGGTAGAACTTTTTTTGTTGTAGTCTGACTTGGAAGGCTGAAAGGCTGAAAATCATTGACGCCGGATAAATATTTTCAATGATTAAATTACACTTGAAAATGGGATTTCAATTTAATTTCAACTGAAATTCCTTTGAAACAACTGTAGCTCGTGTAATTCATACTATAATTTTGTTGAAAAATGTTAATATTCGTCAGAATTGCTAGTTGTGAAATCCACTGTTTTGGGATAGAAAATAAAAGGCCATAGTACTGAAAAAGTACTATTCATTTCAATAAATTTTCAAAATTTGTGGCTCCAATGTGAATACATTATGGACACGTGCTAAAAAGATAGGTATCAAATGCCTGAAGCTAATCGAAAATTCTTGATTTGTTTTTTTTCCCACTTCTGAAAGTATTTGATTCAATTCTGTTTCGTTGTTAATTTCCTTCACGTACACTATCTCTCTGTAAAATCTCCAAATAGGAAAATCGATCGGGTTGAGGTCTGGCGAACACGCAGGCTATTCGATCAGCCTTGCACGCCCAATTCATCTTTCTGGAATCGTTTTTTTTGTTTAGAGATTTACAAACAGCTAGTGCCCGCGAAGGAAATCAACAACGAAACAGAAAAAAAAATAATCAAGAATTCTGTGTTCTCGTCCATGTATAAATGAAATGTAGGTGTCGTAGGGAAGTGGACAAATAAGTAATCTCTTATAACTTCGTCGACGTTTCGGAACCGTTGGTTCCTTTCTCCAACCTGATCCCTTCAAATAATCCCCTCGGTAAACTGAATTCTGTGTTCTCGTCCATGTATAAATGAAATGTAGGTGTCGTAGGGAAGTGGACAAATAAGTAATCTCTTATAACTTCGTCGACGATTCGGAACCGTTGGTTCCGAAAGGAGATTACTTATTTGTCCACTTCCCTACGACACCTAGATTTCATAATCAAGAATATTCGAGAAGCTGGTGGCAACTGACACGTCATTTTTTAGTACGTTGTCGATAATGTATTCAAATTGGAGGCACATATTTTGAAATTTGTATTGCAGTGAAAGTAATTTTTCAGTATTATGTATTTTATACTTATCCAAAACAGGTAATTTCACAACAATTGAACAATTGAAGAATGTTAACATTTTCAATCAGTGCTATGTTATTATTGTTAAATAAATTACACGAGCTACAGTTGTTTCACCGGAATTTCAATTAAAATCAATGTGAAATACCATTTTTAAGTTTAATCAACCATAAAAGTGAAAAAAATAATATAAGCCACTTTTATCGGCTTTCAATGATTTCAAGCCTATCCGCCTTCCAAGGCAGATTACAGTAAAAAAAAATCCTATCAAGTACCATGTTTTTCCTATTTTAGGAAGCTACTTTTGTAGCTTGAGATACCGCATATTTTCTGTATATAGGTTAGGAAATTCACATCAGAAACAAATGATATATAATGCATCTGATAGAGAAGTTTTTCCTCCAGTTGTACAGATAAATTGAGAAAAATTGCCATTTTTAAGTGTTATCTAGAGACGGCTGTGGCCGCCGTAACGTTGAATAGAGGAAAAAATGATGAATATTTACCAAATATTGTTATAAATAGGGCTGTAATCATGATTATGCATGTTTCCAAATACAAACCGTTAAGAGCATTACCATTCAATCTAAGCACATAAATGTATAGTTGGTTCTTAACCTAATATGCTACAAGGATTATAAAATTAGTGCTTCAAAAACACCCATCGGATTTTAATTCAATTCTTCTTATATTTGTCCCAGATGAAAACATCGCTATTAGCTAAAATACTTCTTAAGATACCAGTGAAACCTCTCATAAGCGAAACGTATGATTCTTTTCGTTTCGAGATCAGAGAAAAAGTTGCCAGTTCAAGCGTTCTTCTGAAGGCGGCTTGCAGTAACGTTGAATGTAACAGGGAAAACTGATAAATGTACAACAACCTTTTCAATAGAGTGAAGGCAGAGAATAATATTAATCGATAGAAATCAACTTTATTGATATTCATGGCGATGTTTCGCGTTAAACCTTTTCTTACTATGAACAACTTTTTCCATAAAAAGAGCTCTAATGCAGGAATACACGTATTCTCGAGTATACAACCAGTTAAAAGCATTAACGTTCGAAATTTCCACATGAATATATAGTCAGTTCTTAGTTCCATAAAGATTATGAAATTACTGCTCCAAAAACCTCCATTGGATTTAAATTCGACTTCTGTACTTATTTCTCCCAAGAGAAAATATCGCCTAAACCTTGAATGAGGGATATAGAACAAATATTTCTATAAAAATGGGGCCGAAATGCATGAATGCACATGTTCTTAAATTCACAAAGAGGTTAAGAGCCTTAGCATTAAATATTCGCACATAAATGTATACCTAGTTGGTTCTTCGCCTAATGTGCTCTAAATATTATAAAATTAGTGCTCCAAAAACCGCCTTTAGATTTCAATTCTATTTCTGTATTTCTGTCAAGAGAAAATGATATCGCTATCAGCCACTATACCTTACTAGAACACAAGGCCATGAAACAGAATGAGTGACGTCACCATAGGTAGTCCATTCCTTATTTATTTACGCAATGTCATTTTCACAAAATTATTGATCATTTAGATTTCATTTTCCATCAAGAGAGAAATTATGTTTTTCTGAGTTGGTAGGATCGTTTTAACACAAGTACCAATTTCGTGGTTATTTTCGATATTTATTGGGGAAAAAGAAATATGATGGATAGTGAAAATAGTGTTTATCTACGTATAACTGGCAATATTGAGTTCCCATCATCACATTCCAGTTTTTTTTGCCTCATTATTATTAAATAGTACAATAACGCTACTTTTAATCCTTGGATTAAAAGTAAATGCATTTGAAGTCTACTTGACAATCACTGTCATGATTCTGTGTTCAAATTCATAACCAAATTATGAACGATTTTTCACTAAAACCACTTTTATTGTAATTTTGACTTGGTTGGAGAAAAATAGTATATATTATTCGGATTAAAAGTGCCTATTTTAACTCGCAATTCTGCATTCGCTCGGCTGCGCCTCGCAACTGCAAATATTGCTCGTAAAAAAAATATGCACTTTTAATCCTTATAATATAATATACTATTATTTTAGCTGGAATTTCTGATGACTAGTACAAATAAAAAAAACACAGGTTTTTTTCTCCTTTGGCTCTTATCCAACCTTTTGGAGCAAACACTTTTGTAAAAGCCTCAGCTGAAGTTGCAAATGACACGGCTGAATTATACTCTGAACAGGATTTGATGCAATAGGCCCGTTTACACGAACAGTTTTCCTGGCAGTTTTGGAGCGTTCGCTCCATTTCTTAACTCCAATCTTGTGCGTGTGAATGCTAGACCATCGTGAGTCCAAAAGTTTCGATTTGATGCGACGTGCCAGATGTGCTGGTTTGTGAAATCAACGTCGTATTCACACACACACTCCGATCTACCGAGATATGTAACATAAGTTGCTTATCGTTCTCTCGAATTTTCGCAGTTGGAAATGTTTATTTATGTTTATAAACTTGAATTCGGCTTATTTTCACCAGTACCTACATACACAATGAGGAATAGGGATAATTCCGAATTATTCATGAACTTGTACAAAAGCAATCCGTGTTTATGGAAAATAAAAAGTTATGTCATCCATTCTTAAGTAATTTCTGTAGTCTTCTGGATAATATTCTCGGAGCTCCCTTAATAGAGGCATATGACCAAAACGCTCTCTATTCAACCTCCACGCTTACCCAAATTTTCCGAGGAGTTTTCTTCTCATCTTCATTGATGACTCACAGGCCTAAACAAGCAATAGCCTTCCTTTTTCTCGAATTCATGTTCACCACACTGTCCACTTACGGGTATTCGAATCAACTGACTGGTATTTATAGGAGAGCACGGAACGTGGAGTTTCCGCCACAGCGGAAATTCCACGCTCCACTCCAAAACTGTTGTATTTTGCATTCACACGGAGAGTTTTGGAGTTTAAAGTAAAATCTGCCGCATCGATGCGCGATCCAAAAGTGTTGCTCTATTTGACGACCACGCATCAATCCTCACGCTCCTGGAACGCCGTTCCGGAGTGCCGCATCGGAGCGACGCTACAGGAGCGTCGGTTCGGAGTGTACGTGTAAACGGGGCTATTGGCTTTCTCAAGATCTCGACATTCCACTTTAGATCGCTTGGATTGAGGAGATACTCTGGTGTGAACATCTGATCTGCGTAGGTAGGACGGACAACCTGGAAATTTCGTTGGTATCGCTCCTAAAACGAATGGTAAAAGATTAATAGAAGGCCAGCTGATCATTACATTTTTTCAACCTATTTTTAATCTAGGAAACTGCAAAGAAATTCAGAGTTTTTGACCTGTAACTTCATGTGTACCTTGTAGATCTTTCTATAAATTCTGTTTGGAAATGTAGTTCGCAACCTAGAAATAAGAGTAACTTCTGAGTTTCAGTCAAAACAGTTGAATTTGCAATGATTAATACCTTACTGCTGTTACTAGGAACGAAATCTTCCCTTTCAGTTGCTTTAAAACTACATAAGTTCTTTTAAGTTGCTCGTCTTTGGGAAACTCACAGACTGCTATTTTTGGCCCCTCCTGCATAATTGCCCCTGCACTTGGAACAGAGCAATGAAATGGCATTTCAGCTGGAAAAAACAGCGAGATTAGCATAAAACGAACCGACACTAAAATAAAAAAAAAACCTCGAATATGAAAAGCAAAACTTTTAGGAACTAGAAGTAAAACAAATAAACTAGTGGAAAATTTTGAAAGGGTATTTTCCTTACCTGTTTAGAACTGATGTAACACCAAAAATTGAATTTTCAGCAATAAACTCCGAGAAAAGCTCACAATTCTGGAAAAAAGGTGAACAAACATCAACTGTCACCTACAAATGATTGACTACTCAAACACTTCAACCCCTAGCGCTGTCATTCTGCTTCATGGCCTTCTGTTCTAGTAAGGTAGTGTATCAGCCTAAATATTTCTAACGATACCAGTGACACCTGTCGAAAGCGAATCGTATTGTCATATTCACTTCAAAAGTGGAACAAAGATTTTCAGATTTAAGTGTTCTTTTGAAAACGGATGGCCGAAATGTTGAATACAAAGAGCAAAAATGATGTATATGTAACATATATTTCTATAAAAATGCTGTTATACATGAATACACAGGCTCTCAAATACAAGGCCAGTTAGTAGCAATAACATTCAATATTCGTACATAAATGTATAGTTGGTTCTTCGCCTAATGTGCTATAAATATTATAAAATTAGTGCCCCAAAAACCTCCATCGGATTTTAATTCGATTTCTGTATTTCTCCCTAGGGAAAATATTGCTATTAACCAAAATGCGCCTAACGATACCAGTGAAACCTCTCATTAGCGAAACGTATTGTTATATTCGCTTCGAGAGTGGAAAATGAAGTTTTAATCAAATAACAGGCGCCCGATATTAAAAGAACCATTACCAGAGAGTTACACCCCATCCTAAAAATTAGGAAAAAACGGTAATGGAGTGGATAATTGCTTGTTATGCGGCTTGGGCAGGATTGTATTCATGAGAACTCTGGGATTTTATATTATCCAATTCCCTTCTGAAGGGTATTTCAGAGCGTAAGATTTCAGTGTTAAATAAAACATGGAAATCTATGACTATTCATTGAAATACAAGTATTTATTGATTTGAAAAAAATACATTTCGAATTTATGTATGTAATAATTTACCAGGCAAGAAAAACAGGACAGTGTGAAAAGTGTTGATCAGAGTTGGAAATTTTTCAAGGCAGTTTAAAAAAATTGTCGAAGCAATTGGAAAGATTTCGAAACAGTTTGAGAATTTCAATGGAGTTTTACAAGGAAGACCCTCACGTTGATAGAAGTTCGAAATTTTTCAAAGCAGTTGGTGAATTTTGAAGCAAGTGGTAAATTTCTTAGCAGTTGGCAAAATTTTGAAGCATTTGGAAAAATTTTGAGAGCAGGTGAAATAATATCGAGCAGTTGAAAAAATTTCAAGATATTCGGAGGAATTTCTATGAAATTGGAATACATATATCTGAAAATGTTCATTTGACATGAATGATTTCAACCTTTTCGAAAATAGTTTGGGAATAATGATTATAAATCGGTACTATCAATTCAAGTTTAATCTGACAAAGTATACAGATAATATCGATAATTATCAAATTCGTGTTTAAAAAGGTACATTTAAGTTATTTGGCCTTATGTGTATAACAAGCGATAAATGTTACTATTTCCGATAACGTTACCAAGTGTTTGAAAAGATGAATGCTTTTTTTATCTTTCACGTTATGCCACAGCAGGTAGTTGCGAATTTTTCAGGTTGTGTCATAAAAAGCTATTTGGTTCCAGTTTGCGCTATTTCTCTCGTCTTTTTTTTGCGCTCGTTCCTAGGAGAACAGGAATAATATCATTTCGTCCGAATGTCGGTAATTTTTGCGAGTAATGGATTCCGTTCAATAAAAAACTTGATTTCGTCCAAATCTTCATGAATTATGAGTATATTTTTTCAAAAATCGTTTAAGAATACGATTTTCAGGAAATTTTGAGACATGAGCACTCCTACACGAATGATAACAAATGCTGTGTAATCCTGAAGACGAAGAGTGTGTTGGTCTGGTGATCCAGAATTAGAAGAATATCACCGTAGTATTCTCAATTTTTTTTCATGCTCTCGGGAAAAAACATTGATTAGCAAACCAAAATATCTTTCACGGTTTTTAAGCTTTCAATGTAAGTAGGTACAGTTGAAAAAACGCCTAACATTCCTGTGCGCTGGACACAGAGTCTGGAATGTGTTTTTTTCTCGAGTATTTTTACGCAAATCGTTGAACTTGTGAGTAGTATTTTGAGCAGATTCTAAGCGGCCCACACACGATGCGATGCAATGTTTCATGATGCAGGTTGCAGTGTGAGTAGTACTGAATCACGAAACTTGCATCAGTTGCCGCTTGCAGCGATGCAGAGTCTTGGTTGGCAAGCCACGAACGCCGAGTCGGTGATGCTGATGAAAGTTTCAGCGTGTATAGAATTGCGTCCAAGCGAAGACGAAACTGACAAGTGACGATAGATTTCGGCTATTTTCACGTGTCCTTTTAGAGCCTCAATAATTATTCATTTGAATGAATTCATCTTTCGATGAACCATCTTTCGGGCCATTTTTTTCATCTCTATTTTATTTTATATAATATGAAGAGTGCCGAACTACTGCTAATCAAACAGGTGTTGGTAAAACGTGCCTTATTTTATTCGTAACGCCCGAATTTCAGATTCAGCAGCTGATTCAACAGAATAGTATGTTACTGAACATACAAACCACACTTATAAGTAGAATTCACAAAGTTCATTGAAATAGAAGAGAGGAATTTCATTGTTCTTCTGCAACATAACAATGAGGTCAAATATTTTCTCCATCGAAATTCCCTTGTTATCCTACTCACTAATAAAACACTTCACAGAATCATATTTCAATTTAGCAAATTACTCAACATACTGGACTAATCACCTAGACCTAGAAAATAGTGCTCATTCTAGTACAGCCATTTTGATCAAGAACACCATTAAAAACATTGAAATGCCAAAGCATAAATTCAACAACTTGCAAGCAACAGTTATCAAAGTTCAAATGCTACCATATGACATTGCGATCGCTGCAGTATATTGCCCTCCACGGCATAATAACAAACAAACAGGATTTCAAGGCTTTTTTCGAAACTCAAGTAGCAAAATTCATAGCTGCAGGCGATTATAGTAGGAAGAACACCCTATTTGGTTCGAGACTTACCACAACAAAAGATAGAGAATTGGCAAAACTCATCCAAGAAGAAACTACACCACACCTATGGGCCAACGGATCTGAATAAAACCCAGACTTATTAGACTTTTGTCATAACAAATGGTTTTTCATCCTACTATATGAGTTTTATACCAAGTTATAAATTATCCTCAGATCACTTCCCTATTATCGCCACAATAAGCAGCCTCATAATCCAAAAAAACAATCAATTCCTCAACTACATAATAGAGAAACCGATTGGAACGAATACCGAAGAACAAGAAAATATTCGACTCAATGTGAGCCTTAAAACCAACAGGGAGATATATAAAGCGCTGATATCATTCATTGGTAATCTTAAAGAAACTGTGCAGAAAGCCACACCTGCTTCAAAACAAACTTACAAAGCATACAATGTTCCAGATGATATGAAGAGACTCCTGACCCAGAAGAAAAAAGCAAGACAGAATTGGCATCTAACACTTACCTACAACAGATAAAACTATCCTAACAGCCTAATGGTGAATGGTGAAATATGAAAGAACACAGGGAACAGTCATTCAACAACTATGTATGGGTCTCATTAGATATGATAATACAGTGTGGAAACCGATAAATGAATATCCTGAGAGGTATTGTTTTCATTCTATTCATTGGCCATTATAACTTTTATAATGATTAATAATGTCACAAAAATCTCATTATTCGGTAAGTGCGAATATTTCATCATTCTGAAATCATTCCAGAAACGCATTAATTTCTCATATCCAGAAACCAGACTGTAATATTTCCTGCTTTTTTTCGGAACGCCTAACTGAAAGTGACAAATAGTGAATTAGGACAAAAATAAATTTCACAGTCTATTCACAGGGTTCATTTCTATCCACATTTTTACGGTCAACAGTAAAAAAAGTAATATGGCCTTTTTGCGGGCAACCTCAGCAGAGCATCTGCATTTTAAATCAGACCGTGGCGGTTTCAGAAGGATGAGAAATTAGTAGGGGATATCTCGAGATAATATCAGAGGGGTTTGTATTTAGATATGGCAAGAATTTACGATCTCGTGAAATGGTTGCAGTTTCGTTTCATATTCAAACAAGTTCGTTGCTGTTGAAATAGAGACGAAAAGTCTAAATATTTTCTACTTTTACTGATTTGCAGTTTTCTATTTCGACGATGTATTTTTCTTTGAAAGTATAGTGATACCTAACTGAAAAAGGGAAGGACAATTAAAGATTCCGATCAATCAAAAAGTACTGTGAATTCATCAAGAGCGGACCATCTGCCTTTTAAATCAGACACTGGCGGTTCCAGAAGGATGAGAAATTAGTAGGGCATATCTCGTATGAAATTGTGGCCTCTTCTTCTGGAATTCGAGTTTCGCATAATCCGAGGATATCATACTTCATGTGTTCAAGTTCGTTTTCCAATCTGACAAGGTGTTTTGCAGTTCTCATTGTTCTTAAACAGGGTCTCTATAAATAATTATAACAACGCAGTTGGCGTTGGACTATTATAAATATTTATATTCTGGTGTAAACTTTAATTTAAACAAACGATACTGTGAGTTTAGGTTGCTCATTCCGATATAAATTGAATAATGTGACTGGAATTAAATTTGTAGACTTTGCATGAGAAATGGCAAGATAAAAATTTTCAAACCACCCTACGATGTTACAATCATTTAAAAGACCCCGTATTATATGTGACTATAAATAATTTCATCTCATTTATCTGTTGTTTCTTGCAAAAGTTTATCAAATTTTTAACTCCCCCACAATCCGATATGAGGCAGACATATTTTTATCAGTGTGAGATTTCGTGCTATAAACACTACCCCCTAGGGGTAATTTATTTGATTTCGACATCTCCAGCATGGATAAAGTATGAAGAGTTTTGGTATGTTAAACGCCAAGCGTATGTTGGATAGTTTATTTTAAAGCCGCCCAATTCGAATCAGACGCTACAGTGCTTGTTTTGGTCCACCCTGAGTATTTGATTTCCCCGGTACCACCTATATCTGGGAGGAATTTCCCTTTCCGCCACCTGTGGAGGCGACCGATGGAGGACTAGCAACCCCTCACGCACACCAAACGCAGTGTGCGATAAGATGGCTCGACAAAATCAAGACTCAGGTGAGAAATAGGTGTCATTTGATGGCGCAAGACAGATCAGAGTGGAAAAAAATGGAGAAGATCTATATTCAGGAGTGGATTTCAAATGGCTGGAGAAGAATAATAGAGAAGAAGAAAAAAGAAGAAGAAGAACTAGAGATAATATTATATCTCAGGGGATTTGTATTTAGATATGGTCTCAATTTAGGATTCAGTGGAATGGTTGCAGATTAGTTTTTTTGTTGAATTTCGAAGATATATTCCTTAAAAGAGTGGAACATATAGCTGAAAAATAAAAAACAATTGAAGAATTCCTCAATACAATATTACTACTTCAGCAAGAGCAGATCATCTGCATTTCAAATCAGACACTGGCGGTTCCAGGATGATAATAAATTAGTAGTGGAAGATCTCATGATAATATCTGGGGGATTTATATTAGGATATGGCCGGAATTTACGCTTTGGTGAAATAGTTGCAGATTCGTTTTAGTTATTTTCTTTCAATTAGGAGTTAAATACGGGTCTCGTTAGGAATTCAATTAGAGTTGAGAATATTTGAACTAGCTCGTTTTCGTTGAAATGCAGACCAAAAACTTCTACTGAGTTTGATATGCAGTTTTCTACTGTGACGATGTATTTTTCTGACGATTCCAGAAGAATAATAAATTAATAGGGAATATCTCGAGAAAAATGATAATATCTGAGGTGATTCGTATTTAAATGAATAAAATAAAATAATTATTATTTACTATTATATAATAGTGAATAATAAAACTGAAAAAAGCAAATAAATTGTAATGTCCGATTTTTCGGAATAATAATCGTACCACATTTTTGATATTTTTTTCATTTCGTAATATATTCAGTATCGTTAATAATTCAGATTATTGGTATTTGTAATTTTTATTGGCTTTCGTATTTTTCTGAAGCGAAAATCGTTTAATATCGGATATTTCCGGAATATCAATAATTTCGGATAATTAAGATACGTATTTTTCTGTTTATTTTCATATTTTTCCGTTCATTAATTTAACTAATATAGAAATCCGTTATAGATCAATACAATAAAAAACGCCGGGCCGAGATTCAATCGCGCTTTTCACCGCTGCAACGTTCATAAGAAGCATATGCAGGACATGTTTTTGTCCGGTCCTCCGCCAGCAGTGCGAATTTTGAAATTCGGATCGGCGCAAAAAATTTCCTTTTTCGTTTATTATTTGTCCTGTTTCTGTTCACATATACCCTGGTATAGAGAGTTCGGAAAGTACAGTAACCTATCATTCACGGCGTGCAAACCGTGGATAGGGGACTGGAGGTTTCTTTCAATCATCTGACTGATTTGTGTGCAAACCTGTGCAAGTCAGTGATCGTATACGTATTGTCCGTTGTTTTCCGTACTATAACCTTGTCTTCGACTAGAGTAGCTGTCTGGATATGATGTGCTACACATGAGGAGAGAATGGATGTTTAGAGTAACAGGGTTATAGTTTTGCCAAACAACTAGTATCTATCAAGAAATTAGCAATCCAATACATTTTAAGGTTATAAATTACATCCATGAAATCATCTAGAGAAAATTGTTTCGGAACTAGAAATGACGCTGTGCCTATACGTTTAGGGCCCACTTCGATGTCAATTATACTTGAAAGGACTATATATTCTTCTATGAATGTGTTCAATAGATAACTAGGACAAGTTTTTTTCTGATCCAAAAATAGTTTTCTGGAATTAGAAAATTACTACAAGATTGTTAATTTTTGCATTGAATAGATTTTCAACATTTCTATGGGGGTTGCATATGAGAATCATGATTGACTGGACTAATATTGCCTTCTTTTAAGAAATAAATTCGATAAATAATATAAACTTACGTCAATACTCAAGCGACAAAATTCCGTGAATGACGGTTGCGAAATTTGAAATTGCTAACAGTAAAGCTGATGAAGACTTTCAAAAAGGGAATTTGGTGGAAGTATCAATGAAAATATTTTTTAGCATCTTTCGAAGATAAGGTATGTTGCTTTGATTCTTGTTGTTTGTCACTAAGTGGTTGGATCGTCAGTCGCAAAAATATTGATCAATCACGTCATGGCAAAATTATCAATGCTGAGTTCAATGTTACAATTGAAGTAAAACTTTTAAATCAAATGTGCCATGAAGTGCAAGCATTTGTGATGAACAGAAATGAATGATAGGTACATTCCTAAAAAATCACCAGTGTGGTTCTGTGAGCAGATCAAGAAAAGTTTGAGAGGAGCTCCATATGAAGTTCCAATTATTGTATTCGATAGCACTCCGAAAGATTTCAATAAAGTTATTTTCTCTTCTTCTCTCTGTTCTATAAATGTATCAAATTGACACCAGGGAATATGATTTGATATTTCATATTTCTCTTGGGTAATATGAGTGTGTTATGATTTTTGTAAACTGAAGCGATATTGCTCAATATTGTTTCGATCAGGAGAACAATAAAACTAGTAGTGTCTTCATTTAGAAATGTTTTTTCAGATTCTTTACAACATATAGATTACGGAACTTCTCTTGACCCACAATAACTCATAACTACAAACAAAAATTATTCTTCTGAAAATATCAAAACACAATTACATACTCAATTCCACCATAAGTTGTATTCTTAACACATATTTAAATCCCATCATTAATTCATATTATTCCTATGTGGAAACCCTTTACGTATCTCAAATAGTTTTCCATCTTCCAGTTTTACTATCCATTTGGCCTCTTCTTCAGCAGTATTCTGATTAAAACGCAAATATAACACAAATGAATAATTCAAAAGGTAACAAACTAGGAATTCGAAGGATTTATTAATGGGACTAGGCGCTTGGTTCAACTGGAATCAACATTCTGAATTAATTGTCACATCACAGAGCTAGATGGCTGGAAAGCGTTGATCCTACAGAAGACAGTGGTGTGGAACTATTGAATATCTTATGAGATTATGTTTATTCGGAAATGAAATTTAGAACCACAACTCATGTGTTCCTTGAAATATGACTTAGGAAATCGAGCCTTCTTCTAGATGAGCAATTGTTCCACTGAATTCTGACGGAATTTTTTGAGGCACGAGGATATTCCACGAATTTTTATTGATCTTTTAAAACATATTGCTCCAGGATTGGGACAATAATCACCTTTTCTGAATCGACAACCTCTCAACGATATTTTTCAACTTTTTCAAGGCTATGAAATATTTCCATTGATTCGATGTGTAACAAACAGAATTGCAGGGAAACTGTTTGCTCTTGAATGAAAAATTAGAGGTTAGCTTACAGAAATTAACACTGGGCTCAAAATTTGTAGAATATTTCAAAACACTATCATGAATGAAATGTGAAAAGTCTCCATAGAACCGACACCTTGAAAAATTAACCAGAGTTCAAAGGTCACAAAAACTCAATTCATCACAAAATAAGTCCATACTACAGTAGTAGATCACATAATTAGGTATCAAAGATATTTCTGCCTCCCAAACCGTTTTCGAAATATAGATTGAAATTTTGAAATAGTTGTAAACTGAACGAAATAAGGTTCAAATCCGTATCGGAAAAAGTCACGTGGTGTAATTCAGAACTTAGGATCGTTGCGCGTATATTTGCGCTGAATATCACAAGAAAATTTCCAAACAAAACACTTTTCCAAGAACGTCTGGATCTAAATACTCATACTTTTTGAGCGCTCGTTCCGCTTGAACGAGTGCTATTTCATTCTGCCAAAATATCTGTAATTCATGAATTGTGAGCCGAAAATTTTCGCAAACGATAGGGTTCGACTCCCTGGTGACAAATCCGTGGTCAAATTCAATTATGCCCGTGGTGCCGTCCAGCCGTTGGCACGATAACTTTCGGAAAGATTGTCCTAGAGACGATTTTTAGGGCGAATTCGGTGCTCAAATGCATCGATTATTCATCAACCAGCCAAATCGTATAGGATGTTTCATGAAACATGGCCATTCAAAATTCATGTTCCTTAATATCTCATACAAAACATGACCCATCTGAATGAAATTTAATAGTCACATGCAAGATACTCATAATAATCCTCATGTGAAATTATGGGCTATGATGTAACCAGAACCATAGAAAATTCACTTTGAATATTAAAAAAAAACTTCATATTTCTACATATAACAGGATATCCGATCAGAGTGAAATTAATTTTGTTAATGAAAATTGATATACTGAATGTTCGTGCAAGTTTTCAAGGAGATCAAATTCTCTGAACCATAGAATTTGACATTTTTTTTATTTATTGAATAGTTTCCAGAGTATTATTTCGATCGTGCTGACATTTTGCATTCGTATACTCATATAAACAAAATTTTGAGGTAATAGCTATATTGCTTCACCAATGAACAATCGCTCAAAGCAACTGCTTTCCTTAAATTTTGGTAAGAATATTCTGCTGTTGTGGCTTATGTCCAGTATCATCTGTCGCAACAATAAAAGGATCAAGAAGCAGAGCAGAAAATTCAACGTAAGTTGAGATGATATACCTATGTGCAACTTTTATCATTTTGAGTTGAAATACTTTCAAAATGAAAAAACATGTAATTTTAAGATCAACAATAAGCCAAGTTGAAAGGAGCGTCATCCGCTGGACACTCGAATATAGTTTGGGAGAAAAAAAGCAACTGATGCTGACATATAGAAACAACACGGTGGCTTTTTGAGTACCGTGAGGAGAAGGCTGGGCTTTTTGATGATAAAAAAAGCAGCAAAGGAAGGATTTGGGCATCCATTTTCCAATTATTAGAAGAACAGAACTTTTATCTTGGTCCAAACGGAGGTGAGAGATGTAGACAGAAGTTCTGCAACATTTACCAGTAGTACATGAAATATCTGGGAAACTAGAAAACTACGGGTAAAGCATTTCAAGAGAAGCCACAATTTTTTGAAGAACTATAAAAGTGAATATTAGATATTTACTTATCACATAAAATCTTAACAATTTTTAATGTTTCATTCCGATTTGAATGCGGTTTAGGAGAGAAACATAAAGTCAACCCAAAACACGTCAAGAATAGCATGGAAGGTATCGGAGAGGCAACAACAACACCTGTATCAACACCCCAAGAAGCTCCAGATAGGTTCAAGCACCTGAAGATGAAAACTTCAAGAACCAGTAAAGGAAGAAATTAAGAACAGTCAACTGCAGCAATTTGATATGATGCATAGACACATAAAAACGACCGAAGAGCAGTTGGACTGATTCTCAGAAATTTGGGATCATACTTCTCCGCAAAAGCAAGAATATCGATTGTAAAGCTTTTTTGTCACTGTTGTTATAACCTTTGTTAGATAAATAATTGTCTTCACTTCTGAGATAGGAAAATATTTTGCTGGTCTTTCTTACAATTCCAAGTAAAAGTACAATTAGATATTTTTTTCAAGATAAAAGTTTTGCTACTCTTCATTTGTGAGATAAACAAATATTTTTTTTCAATAAATATTTTAATTCAATTGATGTTTATTCATTGTAAGAGTTCGAAGAATATAATGAAAAAAATAACATGAATAATCATATAATATTTATTCGAAGAAAGATATACAAAAGATATTTCAATATTTCTCCTTGAAAACCAGAAGAAGTCAACATATAAGGGAGTCAATGATCACTCGTTCGATTTTGATAATGTTGAAGAGTTGTATCCAGAACAAAATTTGCCAGGAAAATATATAATGAAATGCTTTTTATAAGAAATACACCTCATACAGTATATTTTAAAACCGATATATATAGTTTGAGCGCTGTATATTGCAATTCAATCAAATAAGTCTTTCATTGTTGTTTACCGCTGTGATTTCTCATATTGTTGTTTGTATCAAGATGTTATTATTCATTTTTCCTGTAACTTATGTATTCATATATTAGGTTTATCATGTTAATAATTGGTATTCTGATGTGGTGAGTTCTCTTTCTGGTTATATTTTATATTAATTGTAATACTTTATAATATATTGTGAGTCTTTGAACATGTCCTTATTGGGTCACTATGAAATCTAAATGTTTTTCATTTCAATTTCGACTGCAGTGTTATATTTTATTTTTTGATGTTTGTATTCCTTATGATTCTTTCTGAGTGCTCAATTGATTGTATTTTCCTATTTTTGTAGCCTGAAAAAGGAAACAAAAGTTTCCTAAACGTCGCTGTAAGGATAATAAGTTTTTCTTTTGGTTTCTTGTGCCGATATATACTACTGAATACACCATACCCAACCAATCATTTTCCATGTTTGAACAGCCAAACCACTCACCATTCGCCCAGCACTGTTGAATAAATTGAATCCAAATCCAATATACACAATTAAAACATCTGTATTGACTGCAAAACGAACAATAATGAAATCGTTTTGGGTGACATGTGCGCAAAGTATAAACTGTCGATGGTCCAGATACCCCTGTTTGTGACATTAACCGATTAGTTATTCAACTGGCATCACTCTTGATTGAAATCTGTAAGTTACATGGTGAAATCGGTGGGGTTGTTGCACACCAAACACAATCGATGTAATTGAAATCCGTTTGATGAGCTGGTAAATTGATATTTACATAGAACAAAAGTTGATCTCGAATTCTGTGTACATGCATGTGTACGTGGTTCTAACTGCAGAGAAAATGTCAATATTGTCATAATGAGCTGCGGTCTAGCCGACCTTGAAACTGAGCAGGTTTGTGGTGCTAAGTTTACTAGAATCATCGAAATGTGTATGAATTATTGTAATCATTATGTACTTATCATTTTAGCCTATCTGTATATGAAATACGAATGAACTTCAAGCAGATGCATCGAAGCCATTTATGACCACTCCAAATAGATTCTATGGTAAAGGTACATCGCTTGTCCGGATGAAATGAACAATCCACCTTTCCTTGACGGTTGTTCACAGTACACGCTGTTAAATATTCAGTATTCATCACTCAGGTGAGAGATATGGATTTATAGTTTCTTTTTTAATGGTGTCGGGAGAATTTGCATGCAGAAATTAATGTTCGCTCAAACGAAGAGACCTTCACCACCTCGTTTCTTTATCTGTCAACACATTTGAAGAAATAAACTAAATTACGAACCCAAATAGGTTATTGTGAGTACCATTGGTTTATTGATCGTATCGTAGAGGTTAATTCCTTGAAGTTCAATATGCATGCCTTCCTAAACAGTATTTTTAATAATATTTCCATCCACGACTTCCATCATCAATATTTTGAATTTATACGAAAGCATTGGCGTTATTGACTATGCAAGTCAGGCTCTGACTCGAAGTTGAAAGATTCAATTCATAGAATAATTTGGATTAGATGATGAGCGATTGAGTTGAGTAGACTACTCAGCAAAGAACTTTTTTCATGTTCCACAAGTGATAATTTACTGAACAATGTCGCGTGAGTAAGCTGATAATTTTCTCCAATTTTTATTTACTAAGTTGAAAGACTTTTTTGCTCGAGTTTGTTGTGTAGAAAAGCAAAGAATAAGCCCTTTCTCGTCCTTCAACCTTCTGCATGGAATCGTTCTCTTATGTCCCTAGTTCTTTAGTACTATTGATAGATAACTTGCTGGAGAACAGCAAAATGGCGCTGGCCCAATGCAAGAGGTTATATACACCCCTTTTTGCAGTTGTTGACCTGGTTGTTAGGCCCGATTGCACAGAATGATAATTTACATTCCAAGAATAGCTTTCCTCAACTATGGTTGATCTAAGCGCTTGTAAGGCAGCTTTACGATCAGAAAATGAATTTTCGGTAGTTGCATATCGTATATTGCTATATGCTTTCCTTAATGGTGAAGGTAGACGCTTGAAACACTATTGAACAGAAGTCTATTCGTACAGCTAATTGGCCTCAGGTACCGTACACTACAACTAGCCTGTCCTCCGTTTTGTGAGTGCAGTATACTCTCTGCTGGAATAGTTATTTTCCGATCTAGAGCGAAAATACTTCACTCTCGAAATAGAAACAATATCCCGTCGTAATTATTTTGATCGCTACTTGGAAGTGTCACTTTGTAATTTTTGAACGCTCGTTCTACTAAGAGTGCTATAATTATCGTTTTGCCAAAATGTTTGTAATTTTCAGATTTTGAGCCGAAAATGATCTCAAACGATAGGGTTCGACCCCTGATGACGAATTTGTGGTACAGATTCAATTCTGTCCGCGGGGCCGGCCGTAAGCATGATTACTTTCGAAGGCATTATTCTAGAGACTTAAGATTGTTAGGGTGAGTTCGGTTCCCAAATGCCACAGTTAAGTTCGATTACAAGCCAAATTGTATACAGGGTATCCATAGAATGTGGCGATTAAAAATTTTGTGGCCCTAGTGTAAACAGAATTATAGAGAATTCAATTGGACTTTTGGATGAAAAAATCTTTTTATTTCCACAAGATATTTTCGGTTCCATTAAAACTTATTTTCTGAATGAAGATTGATATACTGCATGATCATGAAAAATTTCAAGAGGATCAGAAATATAAAATTTTATTTTCTCTTAATTATTAATTGTTTGCATATTTTGTTTTTCGAATAATTTCCAGAATGAAATTTTGGTCTTGCTGAGAATTTGCATTCATATATCTATATAGTATGAATGTCAAGTCTCAGACATGATTTTGGTGTAATAGAAATGCTCCACCAATAAACAGGCCCTCAAGCGCTCCTGATCATAGCTTTTCCTTTTTTTAAGTACTCGTTTCAGAGCTATGTTTTCTGTTACCACATCTGAGAGCTCTCTTCACTTCTTTACAATACGAAAAAGATCCGTGCACTGAATTTCATATGTTTCCGATTTGAGTTTCCAAACCTGTATAGAATACTCTGCAGCTTTACAAGTCACGAGTTGCCACTGCTCGTGATTAAGGTTTGAGCAATTTTCTTGCAATTACTAACAAATAGATACTTTCATTTGTCAAGTTCTTACATATTTCAGTTTTTGAATTATTTCAAAGATATTATTGTGATCGTGCTGGGATATTTATATACTTAGTATCAATAGCAAGACCTATACAAAATTTTTAGGTTATATTCTTATTGCACCACTAATAAACGAGAGCTCGAAAGCACCTGCTCAGGGCTTTCCTTAAATGTTTTCAGTGTTATACCGGTGTCATAACATAACCCCTGTTCTCTTGGAATCGTTGCGTTTGCGCAAAAAGTGCAATGACTATGAACTTTCATTCAAGACACCTTGTATAACTTTGTAGAAAAAATTATTTCACAAGTTGTTCATTGATGTGGATTCATCATAGCTGAATAGCTGTAGTGACTGAGTAACAAAACAAAGAGACATAAAAAACCAGCTGACTGTTTGTGATCTGAAAATTATTCTCAAATAAAATGATACCCTTGTCGAATTTGAAGTTAAGCCTAACGCACATACATCAGCAACCAACGGACGGACAGCAAGATACGGAAAGAAATATTCTCAATGAAATTGAATGGAGCAACGGACATACAGGTTTGGAAATTAACATCTGAAACATACGATATACAATGCATCAGACAGAGAATTCTTCCGTCCAGTTGCCCAGATGAATAGTCGAGACAATCACTTGCTGTAACACACTGAGTTCAGTTGTCTTACTTCTTTATTCTAGTCTTGTCTCTCTCTTATCGTTTAGAGGAGCGTAATTCTTTAGTATGGTAGGCAACAGTAAATACTTGAATAGAGTATTACGGGCAGCCTGACAAATTAAAAATTCTATACGTGTAGTTCGGGTTCCCTACCATACTGCGATAAGAGAGAGACGAGACTAGATTATCGCAGTAAGACAGTTGAATTCATTCAGTTATCGCACTTCATTATCTCGCCTATTCATCTGTGCAACTGTGATGCCTTGTATATCGTATGTTCTCAATGTGAATTTCCAAATCGGTATGTCGTCACGGCAATCACGGCAGTTGCCCAAGTAAAATTTCCGTGCCGTGCGTTCCGTCCGTCCGTCGCCGATGTATGTGCTTTAATCGTTAAACGAACTGGGTCCATAGATGCCACGCATGAATGAATTGGAAATTTAACCAAGAATCACGTAGGTCTAAGCCGTTCGTAACTGTCTGGCAATGAAAATGTGGTAATTTGAGCGTTGCACACACACTTTAGACTTTTTCACCTTTATCTGAATAAGAGCTGTTCTTAGCGAAAATTTTTAAGAGCCACACCTATAGTCATAACCCCCGCTCCTCTCGAATACGTTGCGTCCACGCAGTGATCTGAATAGATGAAAACTTTTATTTTTGAGTTATTGTATAACCTTTGAGGAAAAAATATTATCATCTGTTTCATTCCTATGGATCTATGAACTCATCACAGCTGAATCGCAGTTTTGTCTGAGTGAAAAAACAGTGAGAAATAAATAACCTGTGCAGCTCAGCGAACGCCCGAGCGATTCAGATAAAATCAGAAACCAAAAACTCCACATCCATAACATGCACACAAATTAAAATTTATGTTTTCGTTCTTGGAATTCCAATTCAGTGATCTGAAAATGTTTCCTAAACAAACTAATCACCTTGTCAAACATAGAGTTAAACGAACGGAGGCCATAGATGCCACGCATGAATGAGTTGGAAATTTAATCAAGTATCGGATAGGTCCAGGCCATTCGTAACTGTCTGGCAATAAAAATTGTGAATATAAATCTCACCATAGAATTTGGTTTCATTATGGACACGTCCGATCCGTCGACTTTATCGATGTTCGGGGCCGGTGAGTTCGGTATGTGGGAAAATTTTTCATTTTACTCGGTGCTGGTTCCAAGGATAGATTGATTAAGTGTGGGAAATCGCCGGTGTGAAGCGAAAATTCACGGATTAATTTGGGGAAGGTTTTTTGATCGTTCATTTTGGAATGCTGGTTTTACAGGATTCGTATTTTTGTTTCGACGCCTGATATATATTTATCAAGGAATACAGGGTGGGTGTTTCAGTAGTAAAGATGGTTTTCGTGTTCTGCTGAAAAACAACGTGAATTTAAGTAGCAAGAAGAAAATCTCGAAGAACACCGACGTAAAGTCGAAAGCTCTTGCGGGCTTGTTCATATTTTAAAACAGTCAAATTTGTGGTTTTCCTGGTCAAACACGAAATTTTCTTGACAAACAACTTCAAATTTGATGCTTCTAATCGTTTTTACGTGCTTTTCTCTAGGAAAACATTGCACTAATGTTTCGTCCAAATGTCTGCAATTTTCGAATTTTGACTCATTTCGACTCACTGATGAAAATATTACGTGAAGATGATTCTGTCCGGAGCTATTAACAAGATCACGCCTAAACGAATAAGGCTATAGCAGCTCTGAAATTTTGAGGTTAGAATCGATTTTCTAATGCCGCGGTTAAGTTCGTTAACGGGAACAAACCGAAGAGACTATTTTCGGAATTATTGTTATCTGAAATTGTCGATCATAATAAAAATGGTTTTTTATTTATTGAAAATTTGAAGGTTCAAAAATATTTTGTCTGTTAATGGACGAAACTCTGGTCAATACAAATGGAACGAGTTACAGAGTTGAAATTTTAGCTATCACAATATATTGGAGACATCAAGATGTCCATATGCTTTCATGAAGGAGTTGATTGGTCCAAGAGCTTCTGTTATTTGAACTTCGTCTCATTGATATTTAAAAATTTTCAATATCAGGGAAATTACAAATCCGATCAATATAAAATTTGGTATTTGAATTAAAAGATTTTCAAAAAATTACAACGATAATTCAAATTCGAACATCTTGATAATTCTTGATTTTATTTTCCTAATATATAAAACACGACTTACTATGGCAGAACAGACGCTATCAGCTGGTGAATAAAACTCTTATTTGCAATGAAGCTTGTGCTGATTTGGTTAATAGGTCGATATCGTATGGGCACTAGGTACTGGCCACCCGCAGTTCCAACCTTGGTTCGGTAAATTGAATTCTTACTTTTTTCTTGACTTTTTCGATATTGTTTTTAAGGCTCTTTTACAAAGGGTGTCATGGAGAAATGAACATAACGGATACCATAAATTGCTGTCATCGGGATGGTCTCGTAAAAGGAGGTTTCAATCGGATATACAGTGTGATCTTCATTTTATGACGAAAAGTTTACAGTTCCATAATTTTTTAACTAATAGACTGAATGATTTAAAAATTTGAAGTTGTGGTACTCTTTACTGTCACCTTCCTCCAATATTTCTGAAATCGAATAATTCTGATTTGCACTGAAGAATTTTAGGCTATTTCTATTTTCGTGAATATTGTAACATTCTGTACTGAAACATTATGATTTTTGTTCTTTATCGTGACCACAAAGAATTAGTTCATAATGAAACTTCAGAATTTTTCCTTATCCTTATTAATAAGTCTTTCCTTCGATAAATTTTCAACCTGCTGAAAGAATTATCAGAAATTACTGTTTCACCCCTCACGACCGTCTCCTTCAAATTCCTCTCGAATTGAAAAAACAGAATCGAAGAGGCAAAATGTTGACTCTTTGCGGATCAGCATTTGCGTGATATCAAGCTTTTTATGACTGAAAAAGAATCCTAGTGTTTTAGTAGATCCTTCAGACTAGGATATCAAATCATAAAAAGAATAATTACGAATGAAACAAATCTATTTTGAGAAACTTCCATTCAAAAAACTAGATAATAAATAGAATAAAAAACAGCAAATAAATTGAAATTATTCAATGTCAGAAAAAACCTTATGAAAAAAAAAACATTTCAGGAGTTGCTCCATTTCGATATATTTCTAACCACGTTGATATGAGTTGTTTGACATCAATAATTATTTGTAGCAGTTGCTCCCTACCTGTTGTTTCTGTGGTAACCTAAAATTATAATCCAACGGTTTCTGCTCAGAAAAACGAGAATGTCAAGCCCTATGTCCACCTCTGCCAATCCAACTGCTTTCGGAAGTCTTGTTCAAATATTCCAGCACCTATATTGAATGGTTCGCAAGAACTCCATCAAGTTGTAACCATAATGTTTCCATTGGAATGTTTTCGAACGAACCAGGCAGAGCATCTTTCAAAAATTTATATAAACTTCAGGGTCAATCAAACGATTGTTTTATAAACCGCACCAATTATATTTATCGAGGATCTAACTAGAAATTTTTCTGATTTGTTGTTCTTGGATTATTTTTAGCCCATACCTTGACATTGAAAATTGTTGATTCTACCCTTAATGAATTGCGATTCATCGGTAAACAAAATTCAAATTTTTGCACATTTTGTTGATGATGGGGATGCATTCTGGCTTGCTACTTATAGCAACCCTAATCTACCTGTTTATTCTGCGCGTACTGGAAGATGGATTTTCTGGGATTGTATTATCTTCATTGGCATCTTAGTCTGAAATCTACTCAAACACTAGATTTCTTTTTCAAGTATAAAAATTGAAATGTTACACACAGCCTGATCCGATATCACCGGAAAAGATCTAATATTAAGCTAGTCCAGTTCTGTTTTTTCAATTCGGTTCAATATTGGGGGGAAATTTCTGTTAGTACTATGAACTCGAAACGAAATCATTATTACACCCTTTTGAAAGAAATCCAGTGATTTAATTTGAGTTTTGCTAAAGAGTTTTCTTCCTGATTAATTTTATGAACTTTTGATTTTTTCTGTAGAAAGAATTAATTTTCACTTAGAAATTATCACCGTTTCATTTCGATTGGAAAATATACTCGTATAAAATGTCATATAATGTAATAAGATCAGTCACGCAGCTTGGGAGACAAAATCGCCATTGCCCTCCTGAATTCTTATGGCCTATGCTAAACAAAATTGTGCCAGATATCGATTGAAAAATAATCTGGGAGGGCTCTGAATTTGTAGAAAATTTTTTCATGTTTTCACTCCTAGTCTCTGAAACAGAAACATTAATTTTTTTTTGATTGATTTATTGGAAAAAAATCGCATCAGAAAATTGCGAAATTGAATGAACGAATATATTTCTATTTCTTGACAACTTCCAATGTCAATCAGAGTACAAACGGAAAAAGAAACAATTCCAAAAATTTTTCAAATTTGTCTGAAGGAGGATTCTGATTTAGAACTGAAACGTTACGTAAGCCTTGTCATTAATTTCCTTCTTTAGTTCAACTATTAGGCAACAATTTTTTCAGAACCAATTTGGTCCTGACAAATAAGTGAAAGGATTTACGCAGGAGAATTTCATCTCAATGATTAAATAATTTTAAATTGTTCCTGTTTCAGAGATTGGGAGTGAAAACTTGAAAAAGTTTTCTAGAAAATTGTTCCAATTCATTCACTTCTACAACTGAAAATTCTGAGTAACCCTCTAGCGTCGCCGCTGATCTAATACATGATATACCGAAACTGGATAACACGGTTATTATTTTTGAATGAAAATAAATTATTTGTTTCAACAGAAAAAACAAATGTTTTTGTGTTAAATCAGGAAGGAAACACCCCAGTCACTGAGTTCCTATTCGAAGAGTGACTGTATAATGTTTCGGTTTCAAATGGAGATAAATATGCTAGAGCAGTGCGGTTCAGAAGGAATTAATCTGTAAAATTTCAGTCATAAGGTGAACATCACTCTGTACCTATATCCTTTCCCGGGACACTCTGTAGGAGGAAATCAGAAGCTTCGTTGTCTTTGTCATTTTGGAAAAACGATAAATCAAATTGAATATCTAGGCACCCATCGGTTTCGCTCTATTATATTCTGAATCAAAATTTCCTTTCCAGATCTTCGACCTACCCTAAAAATATCATATTTCGATGTTTTCTATCGGATGTTACCGATTACTTCATAACATGGGTTGTTGATCATACTTCATATTAGCAAAACGATTATTTAAGTTTGGTTATTCTAACAATCGTTCCTTCCACTTAATTCATTCGAGAATTCAACTTTGTTATTCAGATCTCTACACTATCATACGACTGATCGAAAGAAAACACTATAATTTCGGCAAGAAGTGATTTAAAATTTTGCGTTGGTCTTTATGTCTGCTCCGCGCACCTAAATAAAATAGTAGACCAAATCTTATTTTAATATTTTGAGAAAATGGAAACTCAAACAATGAATATACGAAGAATTTGGCCATTAACAAACTTTTCTATCGTCCTTGAAATAAAAGTTGATTTTAATGTATACGAAATTGAACTCCTATAATCCATTTCAAAGTTCAATTCATTTATTTGAATGTGCGACCGAACACAAAGCATTCAGAATCAATATGATAAATGTCATAACTCTACTGGAACATAGAAACTTGTATTATGTCAAATGAATGTCTTACGCAAAATAAGAATGTATTTCAATCAAGAATTTATAAACAATTCATATTGTGGTCGACAGAAATATCGTGTAATCAACTCGGTTATTCGCTCCTTTCACGCGTTGGAATATCTTGACCATTAGTCGCTGTCTTTGATAACATAGTTGATTAAATAATTATAACCGAGTTATTCGGACAATGTCCTTATCCTGAGTATTTCAAATCTGTAACGCCTCACACTGGAAATCTTTTGTGCACAGGGTCGTCTGGATTGATTTTTGAACTGGAATTCCTTATGAGTAGGCTTTATCGAGTCATTTGAAATCATTAGGAACTCAAAACAACTATATGCGACCCTAGTGGCGTTATGTAGAACTATCCCGAAAGGAGTATTCGAAAACGCGGGATATGACATTGGATTGTTTGTGCCTAAGAAATGGGAAGTGAGATTTGTGTTGTGTGTTTATTATAATATTTGTCTAGTTAGTTGGTTTTTAATCTGATTTGAAGATGCCTAAAGAAAATACAGCGAAGAACACTAATTGCTGTGTTTATGGAGGCAACTTTAAAAAGTTCTTTCACAGGTCACCATTTTATAGGATGGTGGTTATGAAGAATAATATTTCATCAGTTTGCACTAGAAGAAGCATTTCAGACGTAAAGTGCAGTCAAAATCAAGATAACAAAGATATTAGCCAGTTTCAGGATTCATATTTTTTACTTAAAGGAAGAAATATAGTACATTATTGGATATATTTCCAATTCACTCGTTAAAGAAAACAGATTAAGATTAGTTGTCAATTGACAAAATCATTGTGATAACTTCAGTTTTTATGAATATATGCCCTGAAATCATATCAGTTGGCTAAAACTTATCTGGATGTTCTTTCAAGTTGCAGTATATCTTTTGTTTTTTATATGAGACAAGAAGAAGGTAGCTGCTATCTGCACTTTCCACTATTTTTTAGAAAAAAGACTACACATACTTACTTTAATTCTGTATTGTAAAATTAATTATCATTTCTTATTAGATAATTAAGTTTTTGTTCATACCAGGATGTTGGATTGTATTGAATGATGAATGCTTCACTTACGACAAACTATTAATTGATTTTTCCAATTTGTGTTTAATAAAAATAGTTTTTTACCTTGTGAATAATTGAAATTTAGTTGTTAATTTTCATAAAGTCTTTCATTTCTGTAATAAAATCATGAAATTCAACCGCTTTCATTTCAATAACAAATATTGTCATTCTTTCTTTCTATATATTGAAGAATAAATATTATAAATATAATTTGATTCACTGAAGCAGGACTCTTTGTTTCCACTAAATAACTGATCATATCAGGATACATTTTATCTTTGAAATGAGCCAAGTTAGATGGTTAAATATCTCCCTTCTGAAGTTGACAAGGGGAAATGCCCAAAACTGATATTTTTCTATATATGGTCCTCGATTAATATGATCTGTACTTAATAAATGATTTCATAGATACATTTTCACTATTGTTCAGTCCAGAGAAGAAATAAATCAACTGAAACACTTGAGAAACACCAGAATCGCTCGTGTTTGGCTTAAATGTGCACGAAACAATAGAAAGTTGAAGTGCGCGCAGCACGTAAGCCCGAACGTGGACGTAGACGTGAGAAATATAACGTTTACGTCTTGAGGCTGGCGTCCACTAGGCGGATCGGGTCGGGCCGCATCGCAACGCAAAAATACGCCTGGCTCATGTTCTGTCGCTAATAAACGATATTTCATAGAAATATCGTCTATTAGCGACGGATCGGAGCGCGGCGGGCGGCAACGCAGTTGTGGATCGCTTCGCAGGCGTATTTCTGTCGGCGGTGCTCTGCGACCCTCCCCGATCCGTCTAGTCGACGCAGGCAGGCGGATGTGAGCGCACGTGCAGTGCTAATGAAAATAAACCAAAATGAACGAAGAACTGCTTATTTCTTTAGTGCAAAAATATAGAGAACTGTATGATCTAGGAGACCTTAGATATCACGATGAGCAGCGGCGCATAAATATATACCTGAGGCAAAGAGCAAGACGTTCTTCTGGTTCAATGGGCTTTCGAAATTTTGTGGTTTGTTTCTGTAAATATTCACGTAATATAGTAAGCAATGTTTCAAATTTTCCAAAACACATTCGAAAATACTCGAAGAATTTGACTGGATCTTTCTTCAAATCGTTAAACAAATGATTGTATTCACCAAATACATTTCTTTTCTGGCATATATCATGCACAGACACCTTGTGTACTCGTCGTCGTTTTTTATTTTTTTGCTCTTCCTCAAGAAGGATTTGAAACCATAACATCTCTTCGTCGGAGCTGTCCATGGTAGCGCGATGTGAATTTGACTGGATCTTTCTTCAAATCGTTAAACAAATGATTGTATTCACCAAATACATTTCTTTTCTGGCATATATCATGCACCCACACCTTGTGTACTCGTCGTCGTTTTTTATTTTTTTGCTCTTCCTCAAGAAGGATTTGAAACCATAACATCTCTTCGTCGGAGCTGTCCATGGTAGCGCGATGTGAATATTCACGTGAAAGTGAAAGTCCAAGCACACAAACACGTCTGATCAAATCCGCTTAGGCGGTCCGCCGTGCCCCGTACAGATGGACGCAAGAGCATCACATAACCGCGGCCCGTTCCAATGCGACCCGCCCCGATCCGTCCCTAAAGGACGCCAGGCTTTGAAGTGAGTTGAAGTGCTGCCATACGTACGTACGGCAGACCATTAGAGACTAAAGCTAACCTATTATTTCTTTTTGTTGTATTCTGACAGAAAGTTTCTGATATTAGCGATTCAGATTGTCTGTTTCCTATAAACAAATTGATGAAGTGAACATATATTTGTAGGATTACTTCATTACATTCAAATTTCACAATGAATAATAATGAAAATAATTTTTCTATAACTTGAGTTCTTGCCGAAAGCAGGAATTTTAGAGGAAATCATCACAAATGAGTTACTTGTATGTAAATATCACTCTCATTTGAAAGGAAAATGCCACATTTGCAACTTATCGAAATAATATATTAGTTCTTGGTACTTATATGCAATCTCGTAACAGAAGTATTGCATTGAAAAAAATTCAACACTTCTCAGAAACATGCAAAATCACAGTTTATAAATAATAAGGAAGATATTAAGTAAAAAGTTAATTAATCGTGTTCTCAAAACAAAGTTTCAGCTACTAGATTGTTTTTAAATTTTTAAGGTTAGAAGCAATTCATTTCAAAATTCCAGCATTCGCCCTTCATCGGTCGGATTCGTTCAACTTTCGGTTACGTACGTACGTACTACCATTGTTTAAGGTACTACGTACGTACGTGACAGGACGCTAGTTTACGTCGCACGTAAAGCCGGCCAAGCGTGAACGTAAGAAACTGACGAGTGCGCATGAGCACATGTCAATTGTAACGTTTACGTCTACGTCCTTGGCAGCACTTCAACTCTCTAATACTCGTTTCGGGAACAGCTGATTCGGCGATTGCAGCGCCGCCATTGGTAATTATTTGTCCCAATAGCATGCAACTCACAACTTGCCAAACACAGTTTAATAACAGGAAATTTTATCCTCACAAATTTTTATTCTACTTATTGAAACTATGTGAAACCTTCATTTTAGGAGCCCAACTGATTTCATGGAAGTGAATTGAATTTACATACATACGTATAATAACAGTACGGTTCAGTTGTTCGATCGTGTATCCTTTGTAAATCTAAGTTGGAGCAAGATGCAGCCACCATGTGTCGCCATAGTCACGAGGCACTTTATCCAGAATCACTTCGGGATCACGAGCTTAGTCATAAACTTCTTAACAGCGAACCACAAAAAAAACGGTCAAGAAATTCCCATAGCCAGATTTAAGTTTGTTATACATTCAAAAGTGCCGACATAAAATGGAAATGGGGCTGTAAAATATTGAATGTGTGATGGAACTTTGCTGACGACCATGCGATGGGAGCGTCAAAGAGGAATTTAAGTTCCCTGAGTTTTGCATATAGGTAGGTAGATATATAGTAATATTTTCGATGCTGTTGCAGAAATTGAATTATATAATATATGGTTTCTAGATGGAAGCTTATTATGGAATTGATTGTTGAATGAACCGATAAGTGGGTTACGTACCATTTTGAACAATAAAGGAGACGCTCTGCTTTCATGTAGTAGCTAGAACATATTGTTGATATACGTAGTAAGAGGCAGGATAGGAAGATAAGATAGAAACCATACCGAAACCTATGATACAAAGTTGCTTGTGAATTGGTTTCAATACCATCTACTGTGTTTAGCAGAACTTATCAAGATACACAAGAAGTTTTGTTAATGTTGTTCACCTTTCGTGTTTGTAAGTTATTTTTGTGCGCTCAATACTAAGAAAACAGCATTCTATAGTTTTACTAAAATTTTTGTGAGTTTAGAAAATCGTACCAGGGGTGTTCTAAAACTCACAGATATGAAATTCATGGTCATAAAGAGCGGAACTTAATAGACAGAGAATATCTATGAACAGAAATGTGCATCTTCAAAAAAAATTCTGTAACTTTTCTTCTGAGGGAAAGTTTTATTTCGGTGGAAACATTATACCATTCACGTATGGCGTTGATTATGATGATACTCAGTGAGATCTTGAAAACACAAGAATCCTCATATTTTAATTATAACGTAGTTAAGTTTTCAGAGATGGTTTCTCCAAAATTCACTGAAAGAATTCACAGAGTCAGTTTCGGAACCTTTTTCAGCGAACATAAATATACAATCATTATAATCCCATAGCATTAAAAGGTCTTGAAAACACTACGAGTATTTCAAGCTATATATTGCCGAAACATTTCATCTGTATGATTGAATTATATTTCTCCCAAAGTGTAATTTTTCCAAGACTTTTCACTACTTCTATCCTCCAAACTCTATCAGTAGAATTATGATGATTTTAAATTTATGTCCGTTGAAAAAGGTTCGGAATTCGATTCCGCGAATTCGTTAGGTGAATTGTAGAGAAACCAACAGTGAAAACATAATTTAACTTTAAAAAAAAATGTTTCGGTCCTGAGAGTCAAAACTATGAAATAATTGATATGTCAAAACATTTTAAAAAGTTAATGTGTATTTTTACAGAAAATTTCTGGTGAAACTTAATTGGGATTTGAATCCTCGATTCCGAAGTAGGTAGGTGTTAAATACGGAACTGAGACTCTATTAAAGATATTGATATTCGTTGCCAAGCAACTTACGAAATTATATTCAGTAAAGTTCAAATAAGCAGTCAAATTCTGAAGTACGAACCTGCGAACAAACGTTGCTCGGCAACGAATATTGATATCATTAGTCAACAGTCTCAATTTCGTATTTGATGCCCCCATCGGAATCGAAGGTTCGAATCCCAACTAAGTTTCACTGTATTTTTTTGCAGAAATACATTTCATCGTTAACAATGTTGAGACATACCAATAATTTATTAATTTTGGGTCTTAGAACTTTTTTTCAGATTATTTCAGAGTTCTGAACGAGACTGTAGTAAGGAAACCGTATGATATAGATTCTGTTTTTATATTTGTGAGAGGAATAAAAAGAAGAACAATTCTGAAAAATTTCATCGATTTCGTGCGAAACTTTTTTATCGCTTTACACATGTAATAAAAATTTTTGTTCGATTTATAAAAAAAAAATTTCACAGAAAGTTTTTGAGAATTATGTTAATTCAGAAAATAAAATTTAGTTTGACAACAGATAAAATATTAGGAAAATTTCAGGTTTTTTGTCATTTCGTAAATATTTCTTCGGAGTTCATAAATCTTTCTGTATGAACTACCCAAAAAGACTGAGATTTGACCAAAACCATCACTTTAGGTGTTATGCATAACTGACTACACTCATAAGAATCTTGGTCAAAAATCACGTTGAACCCTTCATCTCGCCCAATGCTTCGAAAACGGTATACAGGGTGTTTGATCATAAACTGGACAAACATATATTTTCGTGTAGAGGACATCGGGAGAATCATTTTTGGCTCATACAATATATCCCGTTTTCGAAGCATAAGCGAGATACAGGGTGTCAAACGTCATTTTTGAGCAAGATTCTTATGAGTTGTGGTCAGTTATGTATAACACTTAAACGAACGGTTTTTGGTTAAATCTCAGTATTTTTGGGTCCGCTATTCAAAAAAGTTGACGAACTACGAAAAAAAATTACAAAATGGCGGAAGACCTGCAATGTTCCAAATTTTTTTTTGTGGTTTTCAAATTGACTTTTATTTTCTGAATGAACACAATTTTCTAAGAATTCCTGCGAAATTTTTTTTCAAAAATCGAACACAAAGTTTTTTTTACATGTCTACAGCGATGAAAAAATTTCACTCGAAATGGATGAAATTTTGTACAATTGTAGGTACTTCTTGAATTATCAATCACGAATTAGAAAACATAATTGTAAAATATCGAGCGGTTTCGTTATTACAGTCATTCAAATGTTGCGTTCAGACCTCTGAAATATTGAAAAAAAATTTGTTTTGAATTCTAGAGTCGAAATAATTGGATTAATGGCATGTCCTAATATTCTAGATGAATTTATACGAAAAAAATCAAAAATGACTTTTGACACCCTGTATCTCGCTTATGCTTCGAAAACGGGATATACTATTGTATAAGGCAAAAATGATTCTCCCTATGTCCTCTACACGAAAATATATGTTTGTCCAGTTTATGATGAAACACCCTGTATATGTGATTAGGCAGAAATCATTGTCTCAGTGTCCTCTACACTAATATGTATATAATATGTTTGTCCAATTCATGATGTAACACCCTGTATACGTGGAATACAAATACCAAAAAAAAAAATTTCCGGTTCAATTATATTTTTTGTTCGAATTAAACTGTCCAGTTGGTTTCGCTCAAAATGAAATGCTCATCCATTTAATTTTGTTTCTTCCATCATTTGTCGGGTAAATGTAAATTAAGAAATAAATTAGACGTCATTTGCAGATTTTGTTGAACCTGAAATCTGTCAGAATTCGTCAGGAAATTGATCGAGTATAACGAACGTTTTTCAACTTTCATAATTCAATATCATATTGAGTGTGGTTAATCTTAGACGTTCAGTTTTTAGGGAGGAACGACGTGAAAAGAAATTGAATAAGTCTTGACGTGAATCAGAACCTTTTTCAACTCTGTCGTGAAGAATTATCTGTTTCATTTTGATATGAGTTCGTCACAAGTTTTTATCATTATTTCGAAATTTGATTTCGGAATTTTTTTTTTTGAATCTATGAGAGAAAATTGCTCAGTCTTATGTTCCTGTTGATAATTTCGTGAACATCTGAGGTTCTGAAAAATCATCCCTTGAAGAGCCAGATCTGGATTGATAAATCCCTAATCCTGTATTACGAAAAGTTTTTCATATTATTGAATTTTTCAATAAAAGTTCAAATGAGACTGAAATTTGTACCACAGATGTGTTATCAATATTACTTATTACTTTCACGAGGTTTTGTCAGTTCCTTTAAATTTATATTTTGTTTATCTGATATTCCAAGATGGCAAATCCTATGAATGAAGCTGTGGACGTCTTTTATAACATTTTGAGAAGGTTGATCTCGGAACATATACCTCAATTAAACATAAATAAAAATTTCCCCTTTTATTTTCAAAAGAAACAATTCGCACTATTCGAAGGAAGCATAAGTTTTACAGTAGGTACAAAATTTATAAAAACCCATTAGATTATGACCGGATTTGGATACAATAGAGCAGGAACTACCACATGACTCAAACAGATTTTTTAAATTTATTTCTCATAGAAAATCCCATAGCAAGTTTCCATCTGTTATGAGGGGGGGGCGATGTTGAGGCTTCCTCACCTGAAGAGATTTCCAACCTTTTTGCTGACTTTTTCAGCTCTGTGTTTGAGCCTGTCTCTGGTTCGGATGAAAATCTGGATATTGTGGACAATAAGTATAGTAGTAATTATTTGCATGAGGTTTCTATTTCTGAGGAGAACGTGACGGAGGCCTTACGAACTTTAAATCAAAGCAAAGGTCCAGGCCCGGATGAGATTCCACCCATATTGCTGAGGAATTGTTGCGACTCATTATCGTTGCCGCTTCATATCACTTGAAAGATCTTGTTATTGAAAATCAACATGGCTTTGTGAAGGGACGAAACCTGGAGACTAACTTGCTGACATTTTTGGATTACCTCCACGAGGGGATTGAATGTCGATACCAGATAGACGCAATTTATACCGATTAAAAAAAGCGTTCGATAAAATAAATCATTCAGTACTTCTCAGACGACTTGCTGAGATGGGTATCTGTGGAATTTTGTTAAGATGGATTAAATCGTATATTTTGAACAGATCACAATTTGTTTGCGTCAATGGGGAATGTCGAGAATTTTCTGGAATCCGTCTGGTGTTCCTCAGGGTTCCCACTTGGGTCCACTGCTCTTTATTGTTTATTTAAATGACATATCCTCCTGTTTCCACCATGCTAAGTTCCTCATTTATGCTGATGATCTCAAGATATATTTGAGGATAAAGACAATCCAGGACTGTATTTTGTTGCAGGAGGATGTAAATAGGTTTTCCGAATATTGCAAGAATAATTTTCTCTTCCTTAATTTGGATAAATGCCTGCAGATCACCTTCACTCGGAACATGAAGACAATGAATTTCCATTATTCAATTGAACAGTCTCATCTTCGACAGGTTTCCTCTGTGCGCGATTTGGGGGTTATTCTAGACTCAAAACTGAATTTCAACGAGCATATTGATAGTGTCCTTTCGTCGTCAAATAAGATGCTCGGATTTGCTCTTCGACATTGTAAATTATTCAAAAGAAATAAGACCATACTCGCAGTATACTACTCATTTGTTTTTTCAAGATTGAATTTTGCATCACCAATTTGGAACCCTCAATATAAGTGTCACGTGAAGCGGTTGGAGAGTGTACAACATAGGTAAATTGCTGAGATTTTTGGCTTTCCGAAACAACTTTCAAATTTTAAATCATGATTATTCAGAGGCCCAATTGAAATACAATTTGATCAGTTTAGAAAATCGTAGGAAAATGAACAACATGTGTCTTCTATATAAAATTTTGAATAATGTTTTCTCGGTTCCATCTATTCTTGGATCAATTGGGTTGAGGGTCCCTGAGAGGAGGCTCAGATCAAGGGAACTGTTTGCCGTGCCTTTTCGCAGATTAAATCTCACGCAGAATTCGCCTCTATGTAGGATGCTGACTGGTTTCAACACCGAGTTCTTCGATGTCGATGTTTTCAATGTGTCCTTTATTCGTTTCAAGCGCTGTTTGAGTCATGGGTTAGCTACACGTCCCATTTCTTAGTTGCATTTTTTTTATTATATCCTTTAGTTGCATAATATGTTTATACATGTATATATGCGTGTGTATTTAGTTTTTTTTTTAGTTTTTAAGCAAACATTTGTTAGAATGTAGATATTTACCACAAAATTTGAATCAATTTTTCTGTTAAACTTTGTTCTCATTTCGGTTCTTATATTGTAATGAGTATAAATTGAAATGTTTTTTGTTGATGTGCTATGCATTGTATGAGTATTTCTTTTGACTTGTGAGTACTCTTGTTGGGTGAAATACCCGTTAGTATTCTTTTTGGTAAAATAAATATATAAATAAATAATGATAATCTTTATTTACAGAACATTAAGTCATGAAGGAACATAATACAGGGTGTTTCATCGTAAACTGGACAAACATATATACAGGGTGTTTCATCATAAACTGGACAAACATATATTTTCGTGTAGAGGACATCGGAAGAATCATTTTTGCCTTATACAATATATCCCGTTTTCGAAGCATAAGCGAGATACAGGGTGTCAAACGTCATTTTTGAGCAAGATTCTTATGAGTGTGGTGAGTTATGTATAACACTTGGTGTAGGTAATGGTTTTTGGTCAAATCTCGGTATTTTTGGGTCCTCTATTCAGAAAAGTTGACGAACTCCGAAAAAAAATTTACAAAATGGCGGAAAACCTGCAATGTTCCAAATTTTTTTTTGCGGTTGTCAAATTGACTTTTGTTTTCTGAATGAGCACAATTTTCTAAGACTTTCTGTGAAAAATTTTTTCAAAAATTGAACACAATTTTTTTTACATGTCTACAGCGATGAAAAAATTTCACTCAAAACGGATGAAATTTTGTACAATTGTACTTCTTGAATTATCAATCACGAATATGAAAACAGAATCGTAAAATATCGAACGGTTTCGTTACTACAGTCATTCAAATGTTTCGTTTGGACCTCTGAAATATTGAAAATAAAATTGTTTTGGGTTCTAGAATCAAAATAATTAAATTATTGGCATGTCTTAACATTTTAGATGAATTAAAACGAAAAAAATCAGTGAAACTTAGTTGGGACTCGAAACGACGTAGGTATTAAATAGGGAAATTGCACTGTTCTAAGGATATTAATATTCGTTGCCAGGCAACGGTAGTTCGTAGTACATAGAGTTTGACTACTGGCTAAATTATATTAACTGAAATTAAAATACCAGTCCAGCTCTATGAACTATAACTACTGTTGCCTGGCAACGAATATTAATATCCTTAGAACAGTGCCATTTCCCTATTTAATACTTACGTCGTTTCGAGTCACAACTAAGTTTCACTGATTTTTTTCTTATAAATTCATCTAGAATGTTTAAACATGCCAATAATTCAATTATTTTGATTCTAGAACCCAAAATAATTTTATTTTCAATATTTCAGCGGTCTGAACGAAACATTTGGATGACTGTAGTAACGAAACCGTTCGATATTTCACAATTCTGTTTTCATATTCGTGATTGATAATTCAAGAAGTACAATTGTACAAAATTTCCTCCATTTCGAGTGAAATTTTTTCATCGCTGTTGACATGTAAAAAAAATTGTGTTCGATTTTTGAAAAAATTTTTTCACAGAAATTCTAAAAAAATTATATTCATTCAGAAAATTAAAGTCAATTTGACAACCGCAAAAAAAAATTTGGAACATTGCAGGTCTTCCGCATTTTGTAAATATTTTTTCGGAGTTCGTCAACTTTTCTGAATAGAGGACCCAAAATATTGAGATTTGACCAAAAACCATTACACCAAGTGTTATACATACATAACTCACCACACTCATAAGAATCTTGCTCAAAAATGACGTTTGACACCCTGTATCTCGCTTATGCTTCGAAAACGGGATACGTATATTGTATAAGGCAAAAATGATTCTCCCGTTGTCCTTTACACGAAAATATATGTTTGTCCAGTTTATGATGAAACACCCTGTATATTCGTGTACAGGACACCGAGAGAACAATTTTTGCCTTATATTATAGTATATCCCGTTTTCGAAGCATAAGCATAAGATACAGGGTGTTAAACGTCATTTTTGATCAAGATTCTAATGACTGTGGTCAGTTACGTATAGCACGTAATGTCACGGTTAAGTTTTATTTTATGAATAAACACAATTTCCTGAGAAATTATGTGGAAATTTTTTCTTCAAAACTCGAACACAACTTTTTTTTCCCATGTCCACAACGATAAGAAAAAATTCAACCGAAATGGATAAAAATTTTCACAGTTGTACTTCTTTTCATACTTATCACGAATATGAAAAAATAGTTTTAAAATCCTAAAGGTTTCGTTAGTACAGCCATTGAAATTTTTCGTTCAGACCTCTGAAATGATGAAACAAATTTGTTTGGGTCTTAAGAGTCGAATTAATTGAATTATTGGTATGTTCAAACATTGTAGATGAATTTATGAAAAAAAAATCAGTGAAACTTGGTTGGGACTCGACGCAGGTATTAAGTAAGGAATTGAGATTGTTCTAAGAATATTAATATTCTTTGCCAGGTAGTAAGTTGGTAGTTCATAGAATTTGACTGGTAGTTGAATTTCACTGAATATAATTGAGCAAGTTGCCTGGCAACGGATATATTAATATCCGAAGAACAACCTCAAAACCGTATTTAATACCTACGTAGGCGTCGGTTCGACTAATTTTTTTATGAATTCATTTAGAACCTCTGAACAGACCAATAATTCGATTAATTCGATTCTAAGAACTCTAATAATTTTTTATTATTTCAGAGGTCTGAACGAAAAATTTGAATGTTGTAGTAACGAAAGCGTTTAATATTTTACGATTCTTTTTTCATTTTCGTGAAAGGCATAAAAGAAGAAGTACAATGGTATAAAATTTAATCCATTTCAGTTGAATTTTTTTTATTGCTGTAGACATGTAAAGAAAAGTTGAGTTTGATTTTTGAAATGGGTTTTAAAAGAAGTTTAAAAAAATTGTGTTCATTCGAAAAATGAAACACAATTTGACCGAAAAAAAAGTCAGGAACTTTGCAGGTTTTCCGCCATTTGGTAATTTTCGTCAACTTTTCTGAATAGAGAACTCAAAAATACTGAGATTTGACCAATAATCGAAACTTTAAGTATTATACATAATTGACCACACTCATTAGAATCATGCTCAAAAATGACGTATAACACCCTGTATCTCGCTTATGCTTCGAAAATGGGATGATATACAGGGTCTTTCACGAGGAACCTCACCCATATTTATACGGGAAACTACTGAACGTATTTTCATGAAATTCAGCACTTATAAGTATTCATGATGCTGATGAAATCTAAAATATTTCAAGGCACGAGCACCTCCGTTTTTCCGGAAATGACTTCAACTTCCGTTTTTCAAATTAGAACACCATTTTTTTATTGCAGCTAGAAATAGATTCCATAGAAAATTTCAGTTATTTTGATGTAACATTTTTCAGTTTTGGTTGAAAAATTCTCTCTGAGCGGGAAAATTCGAAAAAAGAATCGAAAATAGAGCTCCGCTGAAACAAGAATAACTTCGAGGTTTTTGGATAGAAAATTTTCATTTTTGGGATTTTTCAAGATGTAAGATTGATGTATCCACTTTAAAAATCGAAATCGCGATTCATAATACAGGGGGTGAAAAAATCGCTTTCAAAGTTAGGGATGAAAAAATCGTGAAAAATCAATTTTTTCAAGTTAGAACCCCATTTTTTTATGGCAGATATTGAATCTACGCTAAAAAATAATGTGAGTGTATGCATCACACCCTTGCCCTTAAATGGATATTTTTTTGAGTTATTCACAAAAAATGTTTTTTCGTCTTGAATTATCAGCTATTTCTTTTCCCTTCACGCCAAAAAGATGAAATTTCCAGAAACTGTTATTGAACCATGCTGTAGATTTTTCACCCCTTTTTGAAACCGACTTCAAGTTACTATTAGGAGAACAATGGCAAACTCTCGCAGTTATAACTAGAGAAGATGCTCAAAGTTTTGACCGTTAATTTCTAGACATTCATTTATACGTCTCAGGAATGCTTCGTGCGTTGCTCTTTTATTTCATCGGGAGGAAGAGATCTGCAAAAGTGTGAGTTTCAAAACTATGAATCTAAAAACCTAAACAAACCTGAACGGATTTCTGACTCGTTCTATGCAGCCCTCTTTATCAGTCAGGGGAGTTGAGTAGACAATATTTTTTATCCTACCCCAAACATAATAGTCTGAAGGAGTTAAATCGGGAGAACGTGGTGGCCACAGATGTGGACCATTGTTCGCCAACCATCGATCTTCAAATAGCCTGTAGAGGTTATTTGACACATTGAGTAAATTGTTGATACCATAAGTCATTATGGTTCTGTACTAGCGGCTCAATTATTTCAGTCAATATGTCAGAATATCTATCTCCTAAGGGAGAACATTCTTTAAATAATGCAAACATGTGTAGTGTTCTATCTTACCAGTTAAAGTCCCATCATAAATGTGAACATCGAGAATTGCATTATTTTGATGGCGCAAAAAGCATTGAAACTCCAGGTCTCTTGAAAGTTCCATTGTCTGAAGTGGTGGTTGTTTCTTCATCCAATAATGACTGTTATGCCTATTGAAAGAACCATTCTTTGTGAATTTAGATTCATCTGTCCAAATTATACAGTCCAAAAAGTTTTCATTCTCTTGAAATCGAATCATCATAGCTTCGCGAACTCTGTTCTCCTGACGAAATCAGTTTCCTTCAAATGCTGTACCCTATTGAATTTATATGGGTGCATTTTATGTTTTTTTAATATTCTCCAAATACTCGATTGAGATAATCCCAGATCGATCTCGGCATCTTTGAGAGAATTTTGAGGATTCACACGAAAATATGCAAGAACTGTAATTTCGTTGTTCTCATCTTCTACTACACTTTTTTCTCTGTATATGTTCTTAACGAAAAATCCGACATTTCTCAAGTTGTCATGGTTCTGTTAATGGTATCTCTCGTTGTAGGGGTCGGTCAGGAAACCTCTCAATGAACAGTCGAATCGTTCTATCTACAACTTTATTACATTCTCCATGATGTAGAATGAGATTTGAATAATCTTCATTGGTAAATTAGGCATAGTGATCGATTTATAACTTAATACGAATTATCACCAAATTAATAGTAAACACAAAATGCTACTGAATAAAGAGGAATTTGGCAGATGTAATTAATGATATCTATCATAAAAAAAGAAAATGTAATAACATGGTTAGTTTTTTCATATGGTTCATAAGGAATTATTTATTTATCACTGGAGAAGAAAAACGATGGCCGATTAGTTGAAATAAAGTATAAACAAAATGGCGTCAAGAAGTAATGTTGTTTCTGGAGTAGTTTGTAAGAAATGTTCAAAAGATGTAAATTATATATTATATGTGGAAAGTGTTCAGCAACATATCACCCAAGTTGTGTACTCAGAATTAATGGTACTTACGTGGACTCTAGTGGTGTCATAATTTGTTGTGATGACGTAAATGGGAAACTTAGTGCATATCAAAATCAAAATGAAGAAGTTATTACACTCAGGAAAAGATTGTCAAACATTAATGAATCTTCATATGAAAAATCAATAACTAATGATGAGAATGTAAAATTACACGACTTGAGCTCAAATGTTAGTTATGACGCAAGTGATTGAGACATGAAGAAACGAAAGAAGAAAGTTCAAAATACCTGGAAATTATCATTGAACAAAAGGATACATTGATTATTGAACTGAGGATTAAAATAGATACTCAGAAAAACATATAAGCCTTTTAGAAAGATTGAAGATAGCATAAAAAATTCAAAACAATCAAACATCACAGATATCAAAGGAGGCGCCACTAATAATGTCATATCGAATGTTCAGAAATCTGTAGAGAATAATATGGAACGTAAAATTAATGGAACCGATAGTGAGACAATCAGTAACCATATGTGATCAAGAGGTCAAGCAGAGTTCTATAACAGCAGGAAATATAGATAAGATTGATGGAAGGTTTAAAGCAGTTGGTACAGATGGTGCCATGTATTCAGGAAAGAATCCACCAGAGAGTACATTCCGGTTCAGGAGGTCAGATAATAAGGGTAGCAGGGATGATGGAGAGGATTTCAGGGGAGCGGAACGTCTTGCTTGGTTGTACGTTGGCAATGTCGACAGAAATACGACAGTGGAAAACATACGGACATTTTTAGAAGGTCAGTTTGAGGGTGAAACTTTTTTGATAGAGGAAATTAAAAAACATCAAAGCAACCTTAGTAAAAATAAATCTTCAAAATTGGTTTCAAATTTAAAATTCTCGAAAGCCTAACCAAACATGAAATCTGGCCTAGAGGAGTTATCGTTAGAAGATACAAGTTTTTCGTTACAACAAGAACAAAAGCACAATAAATTAACTGTACAGAAAAAGAAAACGGCCGCTCAATATTTCACTCTAGCTAATATCAATGTCCAATCCTTGAATAATAAAATTGACAGCTTCACATGTTTTTTGAATGAACAAAACATGATCTCGGCTGTATAACCGAACATTGGCTTTCGGCTGATGTAGCTAACAGAATTTTTATCGAGAACTATGTCGTGGCAAGTGCTTACTGCCGGCAATCTTCAAGACATGGCGGTGCAGCCATAATTGTAAGGGATGGTGTTTTGTTCAAAGAAGTTACTGAAATAAAAAAATTGTCATCTGATAAGGTTACAGAAATTACAGCTGTTAGAATAGTTGAAAGAAACCTGACGGTTGTGGCTATATATCGACCCCCATCAGGGGATTTTGAAACCTTCCTAAAATCATGAATCAAGCGCTGGAAATATGCATGCAGAAATACCCTGGAGATAAATTTGTCTTCGCAGGTGATTATAATGTGAATTTCCGTGAGCAATCAAATGAAAAGAACAAAATAATCGAGACTTTTAGGTCATTCAATATGGATTACATATTTTCTGATCCATCACATGAGACGAAAACCTCGAAAAATTGTATCGATAATATATTTACGAATTCTCACGGTGAAGATTGCAAAGCTTTCACATACGAACCCCATCTATCGGACCATTTCGCCCAGATATTTAAAATGCCATATATCCCCTGTAGTCCTGAAACAGAATCCTTTAAGATAGTCAGACCAATGAATGACAAAAATATTGAACATTTTGTACAGAAGATTAATGCGGAAGATTGGACACGTACATATGACGAGAATGCTGAGACACAGTATCATAATTTTCATGTAAAATTGATGCATCTTTTCACACCTCCTTTCCGGAGAAAAAAGTGAAAGTAAAAAAATGTAAGACTACAAAATAACCAAAGAAATAGCGGACTTAAGAAGCAAACTTGAGGCTGCAAAGATAATCGCTGAAGTAAGGGGCGATGAAAACAGCAGGAAACTCTACAATTCTTTGAAAACCAAACTGAAGGAGGCGATAAACCACTCTTTAAAAACAAAAAATTCCAAACGACTTGAAAAAGCTGAAAATAAGCTCAAAGCAATGTGGGAGTTGATAAAACAACAAACAACAAACAAAAAAAATCATACAACTTCATCAAATTCAGTCATAACAGCAGCTAAAATTAATGAATACTTCACTGATATAGGCAAGGAAATAGCAGGAAGAGTTGGACCGGCCTTGCAATCATCAACGGCATTGCTCCACACAACTGAGTCGAATAATGCAGATTCATTGTTTCTCTATCCGGTAACTGGATGAGATAGTCTACTCGATGAAAAATATTAAAAACAAAAATACAAAAGATTTCTATGGCCTGACCGTTCAATTGATGAAGTGTATAATTCCATATATAAAAGCACCATTGTGCAAAATTATTAACGACTGCTTCCAGCAAGGAGTTTTTCCGGCGGAACTCAAAATAGCTATAGTGACACCGATTCACAAGGGTGGAAATACTGAAGAACACTCAAATTATAGACCTGTTTCAGTTCTGCCAGTAATATCTAAATTATTTGAGATAGCTTGAAAAACGACTGATTGAATTCCTTGAAAGTAAATCACTACTTCACACAGCACAACATGGCTTCAGAAGATGCAAGTCAACAATAACAGCAATGATTGACGTACTCGAAACAGTTCTTGAAGCTTATAATAATTCGGAAGAAGTAGAAGTAACATCCATAGATTTGAGTAAAGCCTTTGATAGCGTCAGTCATGAAGTTCTGCTGGAGAAAATACGATATTATGGAATAAGAGGAGTGGCACATAAATTAGTTCAATCATATCTGACGAGTCGGCAACAATCAGTAAAATGGAATGGATGCAGATCTGATTCCATCGGAGTGAAGTGTGGTGTCCCTCAAGGATCAATTTAGGCCCAATTTTCTTCATTTTATTCATTAATGATCTATTTATAATATAACAGCTAGCAAGTGCTGTAGTTATGCTGATGATGTGATACTGCTGAATAAATCATGCGATAGAACTGACCTCCATGAAAATTCAAAATCGAGCGAAAAGGAATCACAGAGATGGTTTTCAGCAATGGATTACTGATGAATTCGAAAAAAACCCAAAAGCTTGTATTTACAAACAGAGAGCCCATGATTCGTCTCTGTTATATTTGGGACTTGAATTTGAACCGTCGTTAAATTGGAGCAAGCACATAGACAATCTCTGTAAAAAGTTGTCAACTTCCATCTTTCTAATCCGAAGAATGAGGCAAATAAGCGACATGAGAACTGCGAGCCTGACATATTATTCAAGTTTCCACAGTGTGGCCACGTATGGTATATTGCTCTGGGGACAATGTGCAGATGCTCAAAAAATCCTCATCAAACAGAAGAGTGCTATAAGGACGTTATACCAGATGAAGATCACAGACAGCTGTAGAGAAGTATTTAAGAGGGAGAGAATACTACCACCACTTCATTCTTCATACTGGCTTGCGTAAAATATGTTCATCAACACCAGAATAAATTCCCAAGAAATGAATATTATCATAGTTACAATACACGGGAAAAAAATCATTATGCTGTCCCATATGCAAGAATAAAGAGAACGCAACAAGGTCCGAATTAAACATGCCTGAAACTCTATAACAAGCTCCCCAACGAGGTAAAAACATTAAGTCTTCCTGCTTTCACGAGGCGAGTCAGAGTTTGCTTCTGGAAAACACTATTTACGACATGTCTGAGTTTTTTGAACTGAAATTTTCTTTAACGTAGTTATTAAGTGCTTATGTTGTATACATTATTTATTTTATATGTGTGGCTGTATATTTTTACTTGAATATGTGTTTTGTATCTATTGTTTTGACAGGCCATATAATACTTTAATGGCAAGTATTTATACATGTAATTTTTGTAACAATGTATGAATAATATAATAATAATAATAATAATAATAAGAGGTTTCCGATACAAATTCGAATCAAAATTCGCCATCTATTTAGGAACAACCTGTTACTTTTTTCTCTTGCATATTAGGGTAGTAAAATCTAAAACATGGTTTAAGTAACACTTCCTGAAAATTTCATCTTTTTGGCGTGAAGGGAAAAGAAATAGCTGAAAATTCAAGACGAAAAAGAAAAGTTTTTTGTGAATAACTCAGAAAATATCCACTTAGGGCAAAGGTGTGATGGATACACTAACATTATTTTTTAACGTAGATCAATATCTGCCATAAAAAATGGAGTTCTAATTTGAAAAATTGATTTTTCACGATTGTCGTCCCTAACTTTGAAAGCAATTTTTTTAACCCCCTGTATCATGAATCGCGATTTCGATTTTAAAAGTGGATACATCAATCTTACATCTTGGAAAATCCCAAAAATAAAATTTTCCATCCAAAAACCTAGAAGTTATTCTTGTTTCAGCGGAGCTCTATTTTCGATTTTTTTTCGAATTTTCCCGCTCAGAGAGAATTTTTCAACCAAAACTGAAAAATTACATCAAAATAACTTGAAACTAAGGAATCTATTTCTGCAATAAACAAATGTTGTTCTAATTGAAAAACGGAAGTGGACTCATTTCCGGAAAAACCGGAGGTGCTCATGCTTGAAAATATTTTAGATTTCATTAGCATCGTGAAATACTTATAAGTGCTGAATTTCATGAAAATACGTTCAGTAGTTTCCCGTATAAATATGGGTGAGGTTCCTTGTGAAAGACCCTGTATTATATAAAGCAAAAATGATTCTCCCGCGGTGTTCTCTACACGAATATTATATGTTAATAGTTCCGAAACGTTGACAAAATCATAACTGATTAATCTTTCATTCGGTCCATATTCCTGTTATATAGTTTACACAATGTTAAACATGGCCCTGAATACTACAGAATCAATTGAAAATAAGTTCATCACAAACGTTATGTTTCAACACTAACTGGACAAACATTCGTGTACAGGACGCCAGGAAAATCATTTTTTTCTTGTCACATATATCCCGTATATTTTTATGAGTGTGGTCAGTTATGTATAACACTCAAGGTCACGAGTTTGGGTTGAATCTCGGTATTTTTGGTTCCTCTATTCAGAAAGGTTGACACGAATATGAAAAAATATCGAACGGTTTCGTTACTACAGCAATTCAACCTCGGAAATAGTAAAAAAATTGTTTGGGTTCAAAATAATTGAAATATTAGTATGTCCAAATATTCTAGATGAATATATAAAAAGATTTCAGTGATACTAAGTTGGGATTCTCGATTTCGACGTTAGTATTGAATACAGAATTGAGACTGTTCTGAGGATATTAATATTCGTTGGAAAGTAACTTGCTGAATTATATTCACTGGAATTCATATGGGTACCATTGGAATTCTATGAACTACTTATTCGTATTCGATACCTGCGTCCAAACTAAGTTTCACTGAATTTTTTTTAATTCATCTGGAAATTTCATTACTTCTAATAGTTGAGACTTGAACGGAGTGACAAAGGTTAGTTTATTGTCCTTGTTGTCCTCTGGCAGTAATTAATCCAAAAGTGACTCACCTTCGTTGACATAGACGTAGATGTTTGTGTACTTTCACAGTGTGTGATGAGCGTTGGTATGTCATTTAATGATTAGTTGAATATTAGTTTTCTTACAGCACGTTGCTCATCTAGATATTAACAAACTTGAATACTTACCTTTGTTTTTCTCTCACATTATTCTACCCATAATTTCTTCTTGAGTAATCTTCATTGTGCGTACGTTTATATCTCATAGTGTTTAAGAGATAATCAGCGTTTCATGTACAGCGTTTCTTGAAAATTGTATTTCAGTTCGATTTCTTAATTTAGTAATTATTACTAAATTATGTGAAGCAAGAAAAATCCAGTGCTCCGTTGTTAGGAGAGGCTTTGATATGTAAATACAGAGTGTTACGTATATTCTTCAAATAATTGATGAAATTGAATAGTTCAGAATACCATGGAGAGAATACCGAACTGTTGTTTTCTAGCTGAAAACTATTAATTTCAACAGTTCTCCTGATTTGACTAGGTTTATGAAAGGAATGATATTTATATTTCGATGCCTCTACTCGACTATTTTTTGAGTTTAAGCGGTTCTCAATTGCTAAATTGAAATATTCGACGCCCTAGAAATAAGCAAAAATGAACCATTTGCAGCAAATAAAAACCATTTGCTGCATTTGCTGTATTTGAAAAGCCATTGGCATACTTTTTCGTCCTGAACTATATGAGTCAATGCTCTTATGCACTTCACAGTAGCTTCTGAAGTCGAATCTTCGAACCTGTCGTTTCGAAGATATCGAAAATTTGTCATTTAAAAAAAATGTATGCACCATATTTTGAAAATGAAGCATTTCATCTCATGAATGACTCATAGCAGCTTTGGGTTCGAACCTTCATTATTTCTGACCCTAAATTAGTGAGTTCAAAAAAAAATCAATTTTTCCAAGAGTTTAAAATTCGGATTCTTCTGTGCGAGTATCATACATTATTTTATCGTATTTCCATGGGTATCGAAAAGTTGTTGCATATCAACAGATTTCTTTATCATTGAATTGTTTGATATGATGATAGATAAATTTGTGCAAGGCCAGTTACGAGTACTAAAACAAAAAAATGAAATAAAGCATGAAATCGGTGCGAATTTAAATCAATGCAGCAATTTTCATATTGAGATGAATATAATGGGTGTACAGATACAAATCTGAAATATTTATAATTTATTTCGACACATTTATTTGTTTCTCAATCACAAACGAACGAACATGTTGAATGTTAAAAAACAACATAAGCAACAATAGATGGAAAGTGATTGCACAAATCTTTTGATTGAAGTTTTGATATACTTTTCAGTTTATTCTCAGTGAATAAATATCACTGGTTGTTAATTGAAATATACAATATAATAATGAACACAATAATCGATACGGCTTTCGTTCCGTATCATAAACATTCCTCATCTGAAAACAATTCCTTAACTTAGGAAAAACAAAGTAACGATCAAAAGTGGAATCTAGTAGAGACACTTTGAGGACAGTCATCAATATAAAAGTTCATATCTTATATAAAACTCCGTTGAATATTCGGATTCAATTGCAGAAAAAAATGAAAAACCATGAATTAATAACACACTCAAAGCCTTCAAAATTGATATAGAGAAATGAGAAACTTAATCAAGAAAATATACAGTCAAGTTTGAATATGTCATGAAAGACATATTCGAAACTTTTTTCTGAACAATCGTCCGTAAAAAACTACTCAAAAATATTTTCTTTTATTGCACCTCTAATTCTTTTCTTGAACCGGTTTCTAGTAAAAAATATTTTGAATCATTTTTTATCGTTTCACGTGAATTCAATCATTGGAAATAACGTAAAACTAAAAATTATGGCGCATTCACCATTTTGCGATTTATAGTCAAATAATTGTATTTCTTGTGTGCTTAAATATTCAATACAGACAATGAACAGAAAAGACACCTTGCAACATGGGAAAACATTTCAATAGTCGTAATACCTACTTGAATTGAAGAAGGTGGCAAAATAGAACATAGTGGATATGTCACAATCTATAATTATTATTTTTGGGGGAAAAATTTCGGTAAAATGATAAAAAATTGTTTAGATTTTCGACGGTTATCGAAAGAAAAATCCAACAATTCTGATGGAGTTTTTGCTGCCATACATTTCGTTTTTCTATGTCCAGAATTTCGCTGTGTGGCACATTTTGGGGACACCCTCTATTTGTTTTTTAGTTCCATATCTAGACATGAAATTCTATCTTTTTATCTGTAAGTATTAATAATATAGATTCATTAGCGGCTGCATAAAACATTCCCCCCACTAAAGTAGTAACCCCAAAATGAAGGAATGACATGAAGCAACAATTCCATACTGTGTTAACTGAAATGAACATATTTTTGCAAACTTCAAAAACAGATTGAATGAAAAAATTTAAAAGAAGCCGTGTTCCCCACTTTTTTGAAGCCTTCAACTCATAGCCGACATTAAAAAACACTTCAAAATTTTGAATTTAAACGGCCTGTTTTAGATAAGAACCGAAAAGTTTGGTTCATAAATGAATAAAACGAAACTAATATCACTCAGGATATCTTAATTTGATGAATCGTTTTTCAATACAAGCATGTAAAAGCCTCTGATATAATTTAGTAAAAATGCAACTCGAAAAAGTGAAAACAAAATTGAAAATTCAATACGCAGACATGAATGAAACCCAGCTCAAGTTGAATCAGCAGTATTCTCCTACTGACACACTCTGTTGAGTGTTACTCAAAACAGGAGAGTAGACTTCTTAAATTAATAACTAGAAATTATGAAAATGCTCAAATTTGAATTATACAGAAATACATCGAACGAGTCAGAAATCTTTTCACTCTTGAAAAAACTATAATTCAAGTTTGAAAATCCTCATAATTCTTGGTTTTATTTTATTCATTCCTGTTTTTTTTAGATATTTTCAACTAAGAGTGTTCTGAATAAACATTCGTGGGTCGAAATGGCACAAAAAAATTTTTTTCTGCAAATTTATCGAATATGTGGCTTTAAGGTTGACGCTCACTTGGACGAGACGAGACGAAGCGAATAGTTGTTTTCCGCAGGCACGATTTGCACTGAATCAAACGATTCTGATCTTCTCTTGGCGCCTCCCAAGTGAGCGTCTACCCATTTGATTCAGTGCAAATCGTGCCTGCGGAAAACAACTCTTCGCTTCGTCTCGTCCAAGTGAGCGTCAACCTTTAGAGGAAAATAAGTAGCAAATTTCAGATGTCAATGACTCTAAAACCACTTGACTTGACTTGATTCAGCGTTTACCCGCGATATTGGGGTCCTTAGCATACCCTGAAAATTCTACAGCCCCGATCGTATTTGTCCGAGAGTTATTTTGATCACTCTCGAAGGGCGAGATATTTGCGCTCATCAGCGAGTGGTTTGAGACTGCTCCCGGTTCAAAATTCTATGATAGCAGACATTTGGGTAAAATGTGGTCAGTGGCACATTAGCAAAAAATATTATTATCACAAGGAGAAACTCTAATCTATTCAACTTCACTTTGTCAGTTGCATACTAATCATAATGCAGAAATTTAACTGATAATTTGAATTATTGAATCCAATACAAACCCTCATTCTATTACGGCTATATTGACAATGTTATTTTTAACTCACTTGAAAAAAGCGTAATTGTGTGGCAATTGCCCCTAGATAAGTTTTCAAATTCGCTCTAACCAATTTTTGACCGAACCTCATCGGAATTTGTGGTATTTGCTGCAAATGTATTGCACTGCCAACAAAATAGTTTATTCGAAGTTACACAGCCAGTAACCCAATCTTACTTCTCATATCGTGTATTTTGAAACCTCCGATTCGATTTTCCTACCGCACCGGTAGTCACAACATATTCACTCTGATCTGGAACAAGTCGCTCTACTTATTCAATTATACAAGTTTGAGAATTCACATCGGAAATATACGATATACAATGCAATCGTCAAGACACTCACGTGCTGCAATTGACTGAATCCCGTTGTCCGATTGCAATAATGTTGTGTTGTCTCTTTCTTATCATTGGGAGTAGCTTCATTCGAACACTATGGCAGGCAATCGCAAGTACTTCAATCGATTATCACGGGCAGCCTGACATTGATAATCATTTATTCATAATTTCTTACAAACAAACAACATTATATTATTCAACATGATAGTTCGATGTGCGTACTGCAGGTTCCCTACCTCATTGCCACTCCCAAAGTTGAGAAAGAGACAACATACCTACATTATTGCAATAGGACAACAGGATTCAGTTAATCGCAACACTTGAATCTCTCGATTATTCATCTCATCAACTGGACGGAAAAATTTTCGGTCTGATTTATTCATATCGTATATTACCGATGTGAATTTCCAAATCTGGGTATAATTTGTTCTCGTAGAAAGTTCTAAAACTGTTACTAATGCATTCAAAATCTGCTATATCACGAGTACTGCCACTGCGAATATTATCATTCGTTTTGGGCATTTGAGATGACCCACTCGAATCCGCTAAAGTCATTTCACCCTCTGCTGGTAAAAACTTTAGGAAAGAATCCACACGACACGAACGCGGAAACAAAGTTACCAGCAAACGCAGCGCAAAACCCAATAAACCCATAACAAAGTGAAAACTAACAATAACACTATTTCGCTATTTCCCGCTTTCCGATTAGTCCGAAGGAAAAAGCAGATTGACGATGAAACGAAACGATCGCGAATCAAGGGTAGAGACATACCTCAAATTCATTAAGAAGTCGCAATAGATAAGCAACAAAGGGTAGATTTATGATCTCATCGATGTGAATAATGCTTGACAAGGAAGCGCGTGAGACATGCCTCCAATCGTTTACGTCTTAAAGAGGAAGTGAAATGAATATACAATAATCGTAACGTCGGTAAATTTAAGTACCCGGGTTAATATTCAGCTTGGATATAATGGAAAGCCGAAACCCAGTGCAGAATCGTAAAGAAATTTGAGACTGAATAAATAATGGTATGATGAAAATGATAAATAAAATATTGGATTAATTCGATTGCTATTGTAATTTCCGTAATTTATTTGGTGTTCTGCCTCATCTGCATCACAGGACAAGTCGCTAATGAATGTAGCACACTGTTGTTCTGTTGAGAACACCAAAATTACCTTTTTCGTTTATAAACAACAAACCGAACGAACTCTCTGTAAAAAACAAAACCAAGTGAATAATAACTAAGTGATAGACTGTCCTCAAAGGGTCGATAACAATCAGTCGAAAACTGTTCCGTCTGTATGCATAAGACATTTGGGCAAACTTTTCACGGCATCACTGATGTTCGCAACACCGATCACGGGTGAAAGCGGCACGTTCTCGATATCCGCGTGGATGATTTTCAATGGCAGTAGTTGATTCTTCGAGGTCCCGGCTGGCTCTTCGCTGATGCACTCGATGGAATTGGTCATCGGGACCTGATTCGCCAACCTGATGGCTACACGTTGATCCGTAACATGCCTACGCTGTACACTCAGATCCGAAACGAGCCGGCTTTCACCTGAAACAGAAAGAATGATGAAAATTTAAGAAAAGTCCTGATCAAGTGCCTTGAGCACTCGTTTATAGGTGAAGCAGTAATGCTATTACTTCAAAATTTTGTACGAGACTTGAGATTTATGGTGAGTATATTGAAATGGGTAAGAAATCAATAATTAAAAAAAAATTAATTCTATGAAATTTTGCATAAACATCCACTTATCTAATCTTCATTCACATGAAGAATTGAACTAGAATCGAAAAGCTAAGTGAGGAAATATAAAGATTGTTCTTTTCAATATTTCAATTGTATTTCTGTTAACACTATGGCCACAAAATTTGGCATGAGTATTTTTATGAGCATTATACATGTTTTTATACGTTTTGTATACGGTATTGAAGAAGAAAAATTTTGAATGGTCATATTTTATGTACGATATTATTTTTTGTTTGATTTGGCTGGTTGATGAACTCAACCGCGGCATTTTAGCACCGAATTCACCCTGATGTTCTGAAATCTCTAGGACGACCTCACGGACAGAATTGAATTTGACCACGTATTCGTCTTCTGGGGTTCGAAACCTATCCTTTAAGAACATATTCGGATCAAAATTCAAAAACTACATACACTTGAGCAAAAAGATGAAGTATAAATAGAACGAGTGCTCCAAAATTATGAGAAAGAAAACTTGAGTGATAACATCCACTCGCTATTTTGAGTCCGATTTGATTTAATTTTTTCCATTGTAGGTGTGTTTTCAGGAGTTTGCGAGATAATTTTTTCTTCCTTGGGGAATCTCAAAAAGGTCAATTGAGTTCAAATCTGGGCTTAGAGCAGGCCTATTTAATTATTGGATATCAAACTCTGCAAACGCTTCTTATTGAATATTTTATACTTTTCACTTTGTTTTCAGTTTATTTTCATTACGTTTGGATTTATGGTTGAATTAGTGAAAGTACTGTTATTGCCATAGCGAAATTGTGAAATAAAACGTTTCACTGAAAACCTAATATCTTCAACAAAAATTGAGCTACTGTAATGGGTGGATAATGAATTTGTCAAGAGAAGATGTGTCTTGATGATAAAATAAGAAATCACCCGGTGAAATAATTGGAACATACAAGATGTGGTGTCAAAGTTATTGTGAAAAAACCGATTTCGTTTCACTCTGTATAATATGACGTACGCCGAGTTAAAAACTAGTGATTTTTTTCGGATGAACATACCTAAAATGAAAAAAAAATAATCAAATCAGACTACAAATAAGACATTTATGAATTTAAAAACTTCATCGATTTATTGAGTGAATCGTTTATTCTGCCGGCGATTGTACTTTCCAATAAATTTGAAAAATCACTTATTCCCGTGAACATATCTCATATAATATTAGGTAATAACATGTTCAGGATGAGCAGATTCAAACTCTTTACCACTAAAACATTTAACCTGGAAGCTATGGACATTATTAAATTTATACGTTTTTATTTCAAAAAAGGATACACCATAGGTTGTTGTGAATTTTAGTTTTTGAGATATAGAGTGAAATAATTAGAAATTGAACATTATCATTCAATGTTGATGAATTGAATATGACACTTTTTTGAAACCAACTCATCATAAAATCCTTTTTGTATACTTTTTTATGGAGTTAGTTTAAATATAGTAAATTATTTAGATCGAAGATTTATTCCTTATCGACTTCAATTTAGCTGTTCCACACTGTGAATCTTGTTTCTATTCAATCAGCTCTTGATTAAACGATTATATTCATTAATATATTTATTGTGTCAGTGAAATATACTCACCCGAGACGCGCAAAAACTTAGACAGAAACAGACTAGCAAAAGGAGAACTGCACAAGCAAGTAGATAAACCGACCAAGAGAGCTGGCAGGTTCCTGAAACAAATATTTCATAATTGTACTGATGGTCTCATGGATATAGAGATATTCTGAAATACCGCAGAACAGAATGTAATACATGAAGATAATATGCGATTATACCGGTATTATACATAACAGGTATGCCGAACTGGACCGGTTATTCAATAATATATCGATCAGGAACGTCATCATGAGCTTATGAAGGAATGCAACTATAGGGGTGCACTGAGAAAAATGTTCTTTTCGATATCAATTGAAGAGTTCTATTACTTCCCAAATAATTACTACAATAGGAAATTCCATTATTTTGATTATGTACCTATCTGTTGGATTCGAGTACATGAATATGTGTAGTTTGATTCTCTTTGAAATAAGTGAGTTACAGCTAACTTTCAATTTTAATTTTTCAGCGGAGAACAATAATTGTGTGAAAAACTTTATTGATATTTTTTCTGTTTTCGGAAGGAGTATCTCTTTTCGTGACTCCTTTTCTCGTGTAGAGGGTGATTCATAGACCTTGATTGACAATATATAAATAAAAATTCATGCGTTCAACAGTAACGCGGGCAATATATGTTCGTAAGTTTTGATGTATCGGCGTGTGAGGTAATAAGTAGAAAATCCAATGATATTTCGGATCATCATGATCAGTTATCGAAATTACATTTAGACTCCAATATTGAGCAGCAGAAGATGACTGACATTTAACCTTATAAGGTGAATTTCACCATCAATTGGTTTGATACTTCATATATTATGCATATGAATATTCGTGAAAAAACTGTAGGGAGTGATTCCTTGTCAAATATTAAGCTGCCTTATGTCAACTTTTTTGTTTGCGTTACAGCCCCCTAAAGATGATTAGTACTTATTTTTCGAGAAAACAATGATTTATGATAGCTTGAGTCGGCAACTTGATATTTGCTTAGTGATTAAATTCGAGGTCGAATATGATTGCAACCTTTAAAACACACTTTTTTAAAATAATAAAGCATTTTTATTCTCAAGAACCAGAAATTTGAACCGAAAACCATAAGATACACCTAATTCGTTATGGTCGGAAAATATCTGCTTGATTTAATTCCTGTTAGTGTCTTTTTTTATATATGATTAAATACTGTTTTTCAGCCTTTTTTTAAAGGGGCTGTAACTAAGCGAGGGTATCGTGAAAAAACTGTGATATATAAGTCCCGAACATTCCCTTTTGTGACAAAAAATCATGCTCAACAAATAGAATACAGTCAAAACCAGTTATAACGACATTGAAGGGATTTTGAATTATGGACGCTTTATCCGATAGTCGTTATAAGCAATTGATTAAAACGTGCCTTCAAAAAAGTACGTCAAGTAGACTATGGAACGTTAGTTCCATTGTATATTATATTGTATATTATAATCTCACTAAATCGAACTAAACCAGTCCGATCCTGTTTGACTTATAACATCTTCTGATTTGCAGTCAAAAAGCATACAGCACGGCTCTATGAGCATTTAAGCAGTCATTCGGTGCGATTCTGTTTGCGCATAGCCATATTGCTAAGATAAAGATATAACTATCATAGCAAGGTGCGCAATATTCTGTATTCTGTTCGACCATTCTGTGGCAATATGATCTGTCAGTTTAGTCATAACCTTGCTATCCGCATTGCTATCTTAGCAAGGTCGAAAGAGTACTTGCCTACACGGATAACAATCTTGCCCAGGACCAAAATAGTTAGAAATACGATAGAAAAACACTTATTTCATCTCAATTTTTCAAATGGTTTGAAAATAGGTAAGTATGTTGCAATGAAAATGGAACTGATGTATTACAGAACATTTAATTTTAGGAGAATTCTTAGATCGCAAAACCGACATATCAGAGACTCTAGAGAAGTTTATCAGAATATTTCGATCGGACAAACAAGCAGTTTCTGATTCGATTGAAAATTTGAGAAAAATTAATGATGAACCAACTTCACAATTTTTTGCTTATGACAGCTATAAGACTACAGTTGGTGAGGACTTCAATCTAGGAATGAGCCTACTAGTTATGTGAAGAGTAATACATAAAATAAGGACCTCATCTCAACAAATTTATTACCTCGATATGTAACATTTCCTTCAAGAAATGAGGACAGGAAGAAAGCATCAATAGAAAAGGGTTTTCACAGTATAAATGTAAAAGCTGTAAGTAAATTTTATATTTTTTCCTTATATTTGATTGAATCATTATTTCTCAGATATTTGATGTGAATTTAATAATAACAAATGCACAGTTCCAAGGAGTTGCCCACGACTCGGCTTTGCCATGTTTCAATAATCTATCGGCACATGAGATCAAAGTATGCGCAAGGAAGAAGAGATTGTTTTCTTCCAGGAAGTTTTGGGTATTCAATCCAGCCCTGAATTATGACACTATTTCTCAATATTCTTTCTAACAATGCAGAGGAAATATGAGGCAAAATTTATTTTTCGACGAAAAATGTTGTCGTCAGATTTTCAACGGGAACATATATTCAATGAACACATAGAAGTTTATTCCAAATTTTTATTATTATTGTATGAAATTGTTTACTAATAACAAATTTAGAATAAAGCTTCATTCTGTGATTTAATTGTGAAAATTTCTTAGCCTCCAGTGACATCACACTAACTGCTTCAGGTATTCGGCAGAATGCTGAGAATGTGTTCTCATTAATTCATAATTGTGTAATATGTGAAAATATCTCATTCGGAAGAAACATTCATATGAAATTGTTCATTCATAACAAAATATTGAATTAACTTCATTCTGTGAACTAATTGTAATAATTTCTCAGTCTCAAATAACATCACAGTTTAAGCTATTTGTCAGAATGCTTCAGCTGGTTGAAAGGAAATATTTCATTAAGAGGAAGCATTTTATCTTTTCTTGTTCCATTTTACAGTGCATTCAAAAAATTTCCTAGTTCAACCCACTTGGTTTTCACCTCCTGTATATTTCTAATGGGTTATAATTAATTCTATTATATTTAAGGTTTATCAATACTTCCATTTGAATTTTCTTGGTTTTCCTATTCCGCAACATTTTTCAAATTCTCATTACAAATGTTTGAAAACACAGAAATGTCATAACAAAACCTCAAATTAGTAGTTCAAATATCATATATTACAGTGTTGCCGGCTCTTGGATTGCCGATTCTCATAGCCATATTGCTAAGGCGAAATTCATAACCAACATGACTATAACAGTCGAAACAGAATACGGAATACCGTAGTCATATTGCTATGAATTTGGGAAATATCCATATTGCTTGGATAACAAGATTCATAGCAATGTGCGAACAGAATCGAACCGATTACATCATTCACGATGTGAAGATGGAGTGGTAGCTAACATCTTCCTATTATTATTCATTGGAATGAGCTACAAAGTAATATTTTTATTAATAGGAAAGTGTGAAAGTTGGTCGTTATAACCGATGAATTCCGAAGATTTTCCGCCGCTTTAACCGACATGTCGCTTAATCATTATAAATGGTATTTTCCTTTTGTATTTACTTAAGGATTTGTTCGGGACACATGGGCGTTATAACCGATGCGTCGTTGTAAATGGTGTTATAAACGGTTTCGACTGTAATAATATAAACTCCTCATATTATTAAAAAAAAATTGATAAATATTTTAAGCCTATGGATTCTGAAATTTCTCCTTCGAAGCATTTCTCATACATGGAAAATAATAATGATAATAATAATAACTGTGCTTTATTGATAATAATAGCAACAGGCCATCGATCAAAGTCCTTCAGCCCATATGGGTTTCAACATGGAAAATATAGAGTAAAAGAGTGGCAGAAAAAAAACAAAAATAAAATTTATACTCTACCGAAATAACCATTTTTTCTTCTAAATCTACTAATGATTTTTTGGTCTTGTTTTTAAAATTGACAATGATTCTAAAGGTTTGCGGTGATTCATTGAAAACTTTAACGCATATATGAAAATGGTGTTTTTCCGTAAGTGATAATTTGTGATATGGAAAGTTAATATTTGCTGTTTTCGTGTTACACATTGAAAAATGTGACGGAGTGAATCTATACACCTCAAAGTACTTCAACTCTATCTCACCGAATGGTGTTAACTCTGACTACTCATTAAACATGAGATGATGTATATAAGCTCAACGAGTTTTGACGCAGATGTTTTCATACGATTTTCACGTTAACTTACCTGTTATTTATTTTACCTTGACGTAAAACGAACGAATATGGTATAATGAAACATTTTTTACCTATATATAAAATGTCATTGATTGAAAATAAAAGCTAATAAATAGGTAGTATAATAAAAATGATATTTTATACACCGTATAGTGTAAGTATTGTACTAGACCACGCAAATCAAATGCAACAGTTAAACAACTTCTTTGTTAGAATATGGTAGAGGAAAATCGCCTATTTTGGACAGTTGCCCAATTTTGGATACTCGAATATCTCGAATTCTACCAGGAGTTTTCTGGCATTGAATGCAGAAAATCATTTGTTCTTGATCTAAATTCATCCCCCAGTAAACTATGCCATCACTAGATGGCAATTTAAAATTGAACGTTTGCATGAGGTACCTAGTGTTGTATTGCTCCAACTGTAAACTATGAGAAATAGGTAAGTAGTTGATGTGAAAATGAAATCAACCATTTGATCCGAACATTTATGCTAATGATCTATTCTAATTTAACCACAGAACCTAAAACATGAAACTTGCCTAATTTTGGATAGGGAGGGTAGCCCATAATTGGACAACCAAAATGTGGAACCCGGTGTTAATTCCTATTTTATTTCTCTGAAATGCCTAAGAAAGGACTCCTTCATAAAAAATGGAAAACATGAAAAATTACATCAACGCCATTTGAGAAAAAAATGTATGTTTGTAATTTCTGCAAGGACAATAGTTTCTTCATTTTGGATAGGGTATCAAAAATTAGGAACCTATTTTTGAAATGACCAAAATTAGCATTTTTCAGTTGAGCTCATTCTCATATCATTTGGGTGAGAAATAAATATTACAGTTTTTTAAATTAATATATTAATTCATATCATTTAGGTTACGCCATATTTAAGGCAAGAAAAAATAATCTAAACATTTCACTATAGCAAAAAATAACACATCAAAAAAAGTATTCAAACTTGGACAACTCTCCTTCAATAAATGAATGGGAAATACTGTGAAATGTTTCAGTTTTTCAATTCATCTTAAATAAGATTAAGAATTCGTTCCGAATAATTTAGTTTATCTAGAAAACATTCAGTCAAACCATCAACACGGCAACATCGCTCCAAGACCGTTCAATTCCTCCGCAATTGTGCGAAATACTGACCTAGTCTGTATATATGACTGCTGTTCCCGCAGGACTCCCTCATCTCTCTGTTGTCCCATCCCACAGGATAGACCGCTGCTCCCCCCAATACCAGCAGAGCTGAAACAAAACAGAAGGCAGGGGTTGAAATGAAGGAATTCCATGGTCGTGCTAATATTAATGAAGCCATTATTTTGCCGCAGGGGCGAGAAAACACATACGGGAAATTGTTCATGGGGTGGCAGGTAGGTGTTCTGTGTGTTTTTCCCATTATCAGGGTATAAACGCTATCGAGAGGTCGGCCTAGTTCGGTAGGCATGCAAATATTTTCCTTTCCAGTTTAATTCGATGCAATTAAATGTTTGGAAGTTTAGATGTATCGTTTTTGTTACTTTTATGAGTGTTTACTTTAACGGTATGCGGCAAAAACAGGGGGTGTTCAGTTACAAAGGTTGTGATAAATTCGATTGGAATTCCGAACTTTCTGTGATCGCTGCGGGTGTGAATGTCGAATTTGCATATGTCGGAAATATATGATTGAGGACATTATTTTTATCATGTATGTGGACTTACGGGTTGTTGCGGTTAAAAATTTTGCTGAACGACCTCTCGTTGTATGGGAACTCTCTAAGGGCCATTTGCTGATTGAAAATTAATTGGTTTCGTGACATTTACCGCACCGCATTCACATTAAGAAAATCACTTGATTGAAGTGCTACAATTTTTGAATCATAATGAAAATCAACAGAATTTCCATTGAAATATTCCTTTTTGATTTAATAATCATTTAAAAGGATTATTATGGAATTTCGAATGAATTAAAGAAATACATATTCATCACTGTTAAGTGACTGTCGCTTCCCAAAACCCAATAAAAAAATACTTAAAATTAACCAACCGAATAATCAGGTTGCTTCTGAGTTTATGCGAAAGAACGTTCTCATTTTCAAGATACGGGATCTTGAAATTCTACTTGAAAATTGACTGCAAACAGTGATAAGCCGCTGAAATATTTCTAACAATTATTTTCGGATTCTTTGTTCCATTCGTGACCAAATATTCCTCCTGCCTTTTTTTTGTGTGGGGAAATGTCTCTAATGTTCGAATTTGGAGCCGAAAATGGTCTCATAAGATAGGGTTGACTCGCTGATGACGAATCTGTGGTAAATTCAATTCTATCTGTGGGGCCGTCAGTCCGGCCGTCCTAGTTAGCACGGCAAGGTTGCCCTAGAGATTTTCAGGGTGGGCTCGGTACCAAAATGCAGCGGTTAAGTTCGTTAACTAGCCAAATTGTACAGGGTGTTTCATTAAATATGGCCATTCAAAATTTTTCTCAATATCTTAGAGAAAACAAAACCACTAGAAACGAAATTTTACGGCCACATGCAAGATGCTCATGATAACCCTCACGCAAAATTTGGTGGCCATAAGGTAAACAGAACCATATACAAATGCAATTGTAATATTGAAAAAAGAAAGTTCTCATTTGAATACCAGAATATCCGGTTCAAGTGAAATTCATTTTGTGTATGAATATTGATATACAAAGGCGAATCAAATATAAACGAGACTTTGCGCTTTTCAGGCACAATAGTGGAGGGAGAACGTTCCTGATTTTTTTGTTGTTGGGTAGGTTTCTCATGAGTAGGGAAAGCACGTGGGCTTGCCTCATCGACCCTCTCGGTGTCCACTGCGACGATGTTTGAGCAAGAGGTACCTCCGTCAATTGCGCAACGTGTTGTTTTCTCCACTCCTTACTTGCTTGTTTAGACTCTAGGGGTAGTGGGGGCACCAATGTTCATCACAGGTGATAATGTGAGTGAGAAATGAGCCTCATTGTTCCTGAAATCGTGCAAGAACGCCCACACACCTGAAAACGATGCAACTTCTGGTCAGCTGTGAGAAGGCGAGGAAACCACCTGGCGCAACCCTTACGGTACCCTTGCTCCTCTGTGAGTATGCAGTAGGTGTCTCCCATAACTTATCCCGACCAAACTTGCAATTTCAGAAGTGATACGACGTTTGTCATCTTCAATAAGCTGTCGAACGCTACTGATGTTGTTCGCTGCTGTCATGGCTCTCATTTTCAACACAATCACGACCCTCCACGAACTGTTTATGCATGCAAACACTGTGGCTTGCGACAGTGTCTTTTATCCGAACATTGACAGTCAATCTCCTCAAGATTTTGGCCAGTTTTAAGCCTTCTGCTACGAGACTCTTGAATACAACACGTTGCGAAATTGACGGAGGTACCTCTTGATCAAACATCGTCATAGTGGACACCGACAGGGTCGATGATTCAAGCCCACGTACTTCCCCTACTCTCCTGATAAACCCACCCAACAACAAAAAAATCAGGAAAATTCTCCCTCCATTATTGTGCCTGAAAAGCGAAAAGTCTCGTTTATATTTGATTTGCCCTCGTACTGAATGTTCTTGCAAAATTTCAAGAGGATCTCATAATCTGTACTATAGAAAATTCACTTGGAATGGTCAAAAGAAGAATAGATAATGTTCATGCGCAATTTCAGGAGGACCACAACATCCGAACCATGTAGTTTTACGAATTGTTGCGACTTGTGGGCTTAGTGTAAACAGAATCATAGAAAATGTAATTGTTATATTGAAAAGAGAAAACTTCATAATTCAATAACAAGATATCCAATTCGGGTAAAATTCATTTTGTGAATAAAGATTGGTAAACTGAATGTTCATGCAAGATGAACGCATTATCTAAACAATGAGAAATTTAATTGGAATATTGAAAAGAAGAATGTCTATATTTCCATAACAAGATATCTGATACGAGTGAAATTTATTTTGTGAATGATGAAAGATATGCTGAATGTTCGTGTTTGATTTCAGGAGGATCGCAGTATCATAACAATAGAATTTCATTTTTCTAATAATAGAGTTATTACATACTGCAGTTTTCGAATAATTTCCAGAATATTATTTCGATCGTGCTGAGATTTTGCATTTTGATATTTAATATCAATCTCAAATCCTATACAAACTTTGAGGTAATAGCCTCGTTGATACACCAATTAACAAGCGCTCATAAGCACCTGCTCAGGGCTCTTTCGAATTTGTTATGTGAGAAAATGAAACATTTTAACGCGTATTGTCGTTTTTCACATAAAAACGGAGCCTTATACTGAAGATTAGGAAAGATTTTTGTTACAAATTGATCGATTAATTAACCAAATTTGAAATTCTCATTGAAGTACTCTCCAGTAGTATTTCAATAATAATTGGGAATAATGCATAAATGAAGTAACATTCATGCGACTTTTTCATAAAATCATCAGAGGAAACACCCTATCAAATTTTTTGCATCAATTTAGAAATATCTTGCGTATAATAATGAAATATAACTGCGAACAAAGGGTGATGAGATATACTCTAATAACGATAAGACTGCAAAATAAGAGTGTCCAAATAGAAGTGGGAGCTAAGTGTTTTTTGTGTCTTTCCTCTCCTGTATCTCAGTATAAACGCTATCGAGAGGTCGACCTAGTTCGGCTGGCATGCAAATATTTTCGTTTCGAGTTTAATTCGATGCAATTAAACGTTTGGAAGTTTAGATGTATCGTTTTTGTTGCTTTTATGAGTGTTTACTTTAACAGTTCGCGGCAAAACAGGTGGTGTTCATTTACAAGGGTTGTTATAAATTCGATTGGAATTCCGAACTTTCTGTGATAGCCGCGGGTGGTGAATGTCAAATTTCTATATGCTGGAGTTACATGATTGAGCACATTGTTTATATATGTAGACTTTGGGGTTTTTCCGATTAGAAATATGTGAAACGCAATCTCGTAGTGTGGTAACTTTTTTAGGGATATTTATCGATAAGAGATTTCATGGTATCCTTATACATACATACATACACTGCATTCACTTCGATGAAATAACTTGTCTGAAATTTTTCATGCGTTGAAAAATACTGAAAAGCATCGACAATTCCCGTGAAACTTACAGGTTGTTCTCTGATTGAACTTATGAGAAGACTAATGAAATTGTCAAAGGAAAGTAGTGGAGATTATTTTTTAGAACTTTTGGCCATTGAATATTTCATGTTCCTTGATTTACCCAGTAGCATTCGAATGATTAGAAGCTGAAGTTACGGTATGGTCTTTAGCACGATTATTGTAACCACTTTGAATGTACCATTCATTTGATCATAAATGTTTCCATCTGTGATCAACGACCAACGTTTTGGTCATAATTGCCAATTTTCTAGGAACTTTGCAATCTTTTTTTTCAGTGGCGATTGTTTTAAACATGAGGCTAAATAAGATGTGTTTTCTAGATCATTTCTCGTGGCATCAATTTCGAATTCACACACATCTTCCATTTTTGACGACATCAACGAATGGTCTGAAACTATAGGGTTCGACTCCCTGATGACGAATCCCTGGTCAAATTCTGTGAAGGATAACTTTCGAAGGGATTGTCCCAAATGTGGTCAAGTTTTTCAATCAGTCAAATTGTACATGGTGTTCCGTAAATAAGGCCATTCCAATTTTTTGTTCCTAAATATTTCAGGCGAAACAAAACCAACCGATTGAAATACGCTCATAATAAGTCTCCTGCAGAATTTAGTGGCCATATTGTGAACAGAACCATATGAAATTCAATTGAAATATTGAGAAGAAGAATCTTTATATTTCCATAAAAAAATCTTCGATTCGAGTAAATTTTTTTGTGAATGGAGATTGATATACTGAATGTTCATGCAAAATTTCAGAATCATCGCATAATCTGATCCATCGAGTATATTTTTTTCTATATCTAATTATTTCCAGAAAAGAGTTTATATCGTGCTGTAATTTACCACTCATTTAATTAGCATTAATTTCAAGTCCTCTACAAAATGTTGAGGTGAAAGCTTTATTTTTCCACCAATGAAAGAGCGCCCAAAAGCACCTGCTCAGGACTTTTATTATTTTTTTATTTTCTGTGTAATGTGCACAATACAATCAATTATTATAAATATTTGTCAATTTTTATAATTATTATATTATATTTCTTCATTTTCTTCATGCATCAAATGTATATCTATTCAATAATACTGGTAACCTATTCACAACTTTGAAAAATAATTAAGTGAAAAACTTCAATCATAATATTATTTTATTCCCATTTACACTTATAAATAGATAATAATTAAAATCTGTAAATTTTGAAATCTATCTACTACGTCAAAAACTATAACTTATTTTACATTTTAAATGGGCATACACCATACACTGCCTTACGAACATGACATTTCTTTCAAAAAAGTTGGTAAAGGAAATGTAAAACTGGAGATATACTTGACTAAAAGTTTTGGTAATTAACCCCATTCCGAAACTCATATTTCATTCCTTCATATAATTTTTAAATGTTTTTGAGAGACTGACAAATTTGAATGAATCAGATGCAGCATGTGGTATAGAAAATTGTTCGGCCCAGAGATTATTAGAGAGTGAAACTCAAACTTATTAGCAGTCTATAATGCTCCGATATCTGTGGAAAGTCTCGATTATCTCTATTATATGCATTACGTTGAGTCCACAAAGCTTAATGAACTTAAACTAACAAGTACAGCTGCTCATCAACATTTCAAACGTGTATATTATCAAGTTCAAACTTGGTTAGGGAATGATTTGGAACCCAAGGTATGGGGTTGGCAACGCGAAACGATTTTCTCGAGCCTATCATGACAATTTTACCACCTGCTCCAGAAGATTGCCTCAATACAATTCTCTGCTACTGCAAGAGTGGTTGTGGTTCACGATGCGGATGCAGGAAAGCAGGCAGCAGGCTTGCAATGCCCGTCACCTTGTGGCCAATTTAATGGGAAAGCTTGTCTTAATGCTATACCATATCAGAGCGACATTAACGACGATGGGACCTTGCACCCCGAAATCATGAAAGAACTTGAGACAAATATTGTTGAAGACGATACGATAATGAAGACCAGTTCGACATTTGCCAGCAGCCGAAAGACGACAAAGAAGAGGAAGAATATGATAAGAATCATAAATTGTTGATTTTGTACTGGTTTTTTCCATTTTTTATTTGTAATGAAAATAAATGTATCGAATGATATTTTTTGATAAAATAATGAATTCATTTTCTTTCATCATGTAAGAAGTTATTAATATTAATTGAGTAAAAATTCAAATACAATTCCTATATTTTCATTAAAAATTCTGCAATTCAATTGGCAGGTAAGTGTTGTTAAATAAATTAATACCGAATAAAAATTCGATAGTTTCGGAAAAAATGATGAAATAAAATAGTCAATGAAAATTGACAGATATTCAAAATTGATTTATCGACATTTTGACATGAAGTGATGCTGTGACAGCGCGCTCTCCGCCTTTTATCTCGAAAACAGACTACCATATCAAAATTTTTGTGAAACAAAATTTTTGGAAAATTTTGTATTCTATGATATTGATAATAACTACTAATAGCGAAAAACTCATAGGAAATGAGATATTTTCAAAAACAGAACAAAAAACCGATTTTTGTGAGCTACAACCTCAAAATTCAATAGTTGCTCACACCCTACCATGTAGGTTTTTAGACAACTCTTAGGGTGTCAATATAAAAGCATTTACAGACTTACAGCTGGGTAGACATTGCAAAAAAAGTTGTGTCCGATTTTCGGAAAAAAATCATTAAATATCCTGTGAATTCATGAAGTGTTCTGCTAATTGCAGATCCCGAAAAAAATCGAAACATTTGCAGCCTTCTCGTCATTTGTACGAATAGTTCTTTCAGAATTTTTCAAGATTTTTTTTTGAGTTGTGTACGAATAAGTGAAGAGATGTGACCAAAATCATTATTTCAAATTTTATACATAACTGTCCACACTCAATAGAATAATGTTCAGAATAAACCAAACAAACACAGAGCTTATGTCATAAGGAAAAAAATAATTCTACCAACGTTGTTCAGTTAATGACAAAACATCCCGTACATTATTCTGATTCTTGAACTTAAATTCGCACCCAATGTGTGAAGTTTTCAGTTTCACCATGCAAAGAATTCCAATTTTGAAAGAATTTATTGATGTAACAAATCAGTCAATTGAATCACTCTAAGACGATTTTTTATGATGATTCCATCGTTGAAACTTGAAATTGTTCAACAATTTTCTTAGGTGAATAACATACACCTACAAGTCCAAAGCTTTTACACGTTGGTTCATATCGGAAAAATTCAGTATTTCCGCTCAAATGCTAAAATTTTTGGGGTTTGTAACTATCCACTTCAATTTTGGTGTATTTTAAATCAGATTTGAGTTGAATAAAGTATTATCCTCAGAGTAAGAAGTATACCTAGAGATGCCCTCCCGCATTTGTAGACGGAACCAAGAAGAATCAGTTTATGAACTCGAACAACATTCGGCGTTGCGAACTTGTGCCGTGTCTTAACTCCGTATTAGGATAATTGGTCTACGATACCACACTTATGGTACTAATAGATAGAGTTGGCTATATACACTTTTGTCAGTTTGGCAACATCCTGGGTTGCTGTTTAGTTGTTCGAAGAGTCGTGTTTACATTTTCGTTTCGATTTGACGTTTATAATAGTATATTATCAATGAGCGGTAATGCAGGTCAAAACACACGCAGATGAGGTTTTTTGCACCACGAGCCGTCAGGCGAGTGGTGTAATTCCATCAAGTGTTTTTGAGCATTACCGCGAATTGAATACTATACTTTATCCACGACTTCTTCAGTAAAATTCGAATTAATCTGCATTTAAAAATTTTGAACAGTTTGTCAAAGCATTGACAACATTTCGTCAAACCTCTGTACTCTCTGTGTCGGGAATCAATCAGAGTCTCTAATAAATCAAGTACTTTGGCAACTTCAAAAATTCACGTTTCCAAAAATAAATCTGTTATGAATCGCTAGAACGTTATCTTGATGGCTGAAATAGAGTTCCGGATCGATCCTACTTTTATATTAATTTTTTTTTTGTAAGCAATTTCATTCTTCCTAGGTATTTTTATTAGCGGAGTTATGAGCGGGGTTATTATAACACTCGCTTTTCGGTTCATAGACATGTCTACGGTTGTGTTATGACTACCATTACACATAGAAATTAGTTAGTAGGAGTGGATAAACTGAATTACTTTACTGATTTGGCGGCACATTATTGTTGCTCAAGGGTATTTTGGTATTTATATATCATAAAGATGTTGTATTATATTTCGAAATCCTAGGAATAAATATCTAACCTATTAATTGTTTACTTCACCTCAGTGTGGCAGTAAAATGCTACCAATCTCACTCTAGAGCTTGGGTGATTACAAAGCAGTACTATTACTATTACTATACGCGTAGGGGCATCTCTACGTTCACTTACTCTGAGGTATTATTCGTGATATTTATCAAATTCTCAAGAATCTTATCCAATTGGATCTTGCATGGCATATATGACAGCATGCCGATTCACATTCCTCACGTATAATTTGTATGATACCTAAGCATCAGAATTGCCTGATATATTGATTCTCTCGATATCATCAAACTATTTCCTTGAACTTTGAGAAATTGAATTTCTGTGTTCAATCGTCAGAGGATCCGAGATGAGGAAATTGCTCGATGCTGCGCTCGTACAATGTTCTCTCAATGGGCTAGATTCGATTACTTTGAAGATGAAATATATTCCTTTATACTCAGTCAAGACGACTGATCGTTAGCGTTATTTTAGATGCATAGAAAATTCAATTTCATGGGAAATTAGTATTCTGTCTGAATGTGTTGTCGGTTCATTCTTGATGATTAAAGCACGAAGACTTTGTAGACTATACGCGATAGATATTTTGGTATTCGCGACTTGCAGTTTAAGGAACGACACGGTGTTTGAGCGTTTGCAACCAAAACCGCTTTTACTTACACCATGCCTTTTTTCAGTCTGATGAAATGGGCATGCACCTTGGACTACTTTGGTGGCATTTTGAGGCTCGTTCTAATTGAACGAGTACTAATGGCCTCAAACGATAGGGTTCTACTCTCTGATGACATCCGTGGTAAAATTCAATTCTGTTCGTGAAGCCGTACGGCCGTAAGCACGATAACTTTCGAAGAAATTGTCCTAGAGACATGAAATTTTCAGGGTAAGTTCGGTTCCCCAATGCCGCGGTTAAGTTCGTCAACAAGCCAAATCATACAGGGTCTTCCATAAAATATGGCTATTCAAAATTTCAGTTCTCCAATATCTCATACAAAACAGAATAAATCGGCATGAAATTTAGCGGCCACATGCATCCTGCATGTGCAAATTTTTGTGGCCATAGGGCCATGAAAAATTTAATAGGAATATTGTAAAGATGAATCTTTATATTTTTATAACAAGTTTTCTGATTCGAGTGAAATTTATTCTGCGGATGAAGATTGATATACTGAATGTCCATGCAAAACTTGAAGAAGATCGCATCATCTGAATTATTTTAATCATTTATCGCTTTTTTACATTTTTTTTTCTTTTTTGAATAATTCAGAGAATATAATTCCTATGGGGCTGAGAGACTGAGATTTGAATGAATCTCAAGTCCTATTCAAAATTTTGAGGCATGAACATTATTGCTCCACCAATGAAGAAGCACTCAAATGCACATGATCAAGGCTTTTCCTAGTTTTTGAGCGCTCATTCTATTTAAACGAGTTCTAAATTGTTTTTTACAAATGTCTGTAGTTTTCGAATTTGGATGAGAAAATGATCTCATACAATAGGGTTCGTCTCCCCGATGACGCATCCGTGGTCTGTCCGTAGTACTGCCTGTCCGTCCGTTAGCACTATTTTCTGGTTGAGTTCGGTTTCCAAATGCATCGGATAAGTTCGTCATGCAGCCAAATCGTACTGGGTGTTCCATAAACTGTGGCAATTCAAAATGTTTGTTCCTCAATATCTCAGACAAATCGAAACCAATCGAAACGAAATGTTGGATATTGAAAAAAATCTCTATATTTCTATAACAGGATATCCGATTCGAGTTGAATTTATTTTGTGAATCGAGTGTGTGAATAATTTCCAAGATAAAATTCCTTCTGTGCTGAGATTTTGCATTCATATATTCATTTGGTATCAATTTAGAGCCCCATATAAACTCATGAGGTAATATCCTCATTACTCCACCAATGAACGAGCGGTCAAAAGGTTTCCTTAATTTTTTTGTCTTCTGGTCGGTCTGAAAAAATCAACGAAGTGATGATTCCAAATAAATACAGAGTGATTTACGGTGATGGTCTATTAAACGTTTTTTGAAAACTTATTATAACTTAGTGCTGAAGATTTGTATTTATAGGAGTTTCAGACAATGAATTTCCTACCTAAAATATGTTCTGACCCCAGTAACTTTCGGTTATACCAAAAACAGCATATTACTGTCTTATTTCAAATGACAGTCCGTGTATTTTATTGCATGGTCAGATATTTTATTCGATTATTGTTTCTTCAATACGCGGTACTTTCGGTAAAAGCTCAACGGTTTATGAGCATCTGAAATTTTTTTAGAAAAAAACGTTATAGAATAGGAGCAACAGAGTTTTTAATGTTTCCACCGAAGGGCCTATTTTTACGAAAAAATTCCTCATCATTTTCAACTTTGCGGCTTCCGAGTATTATAACACTGACGTTTGGATTCAAGAAATACGGTTTTTCCTGATAACGCTGATAGCTCTAATTTGAGCTATAAGGTTTGTCTATCTAACCTCCTCTTTCCGTATAATCGAATGAAATAATGAAACTATTTGCGAAATGAAATTTGCAAATCGTAATTCATATTTGAGCGCTCGTTCTACTTAAACGAGTGCTACATCGTTTTACCCAAATGTCTGTAATTTTCGAAGTTTGAGCCCAAATTGCTCTCAAACGATAGGGTTTGACTCCCCGGTGAATTCGTGGTCAACTTCAATTTTGTCCGTGGGACCGGTTGTTAGCACGATAACTTTCGAAGGGATTGTCCTAGAGACTTGTGATATTCAGGTTGAGTTCGGCTCTCGTTTAAGTTTGTTAACCAGCCTAATCGTACAGGATGTTCCAGAAAATATGGCCATTCAAAATTGTTGTTCTCCAATATCTCAGACAAAACAGAATCAATCGGAATGAAATTTTGCGGCCACATGCATCTTCCAAGTACACATTTTTGTGGCCATAGAAAAATTGGAATATTGAAAAGAAGAATCTTTATGTTTTCATGACAGGATATCCGATTCGAGTGAAATTTATTCTGTGGATGAAGGTTGATATTACTCAATGTCCATGCAAAACTTAGTGCCTAGGATAAGTTCGTTAACTAGCCGAATCGTTCAAGCTGTTTCATAAAATATGTCCTTCGCGGCCACATGCAAGATGCTCGTAATAAACCTCATGCAGTTGGAATATTGAAAGGAAAAAACTTAATATTTCCATAACAAGATATCCGATTCTAGTGAAATTCATTTCTTGCATGAAGATTGATTTACTCAATATTTATGCAAAATTTCAAGAAGATCGCATTATCAGAACCATAAAAGATTCAATTTGAATACCGTAAATTGGGGATACTTTGTGACTAGTGGGTAACTTTGTGACAATACGCAAATCGAAACAAACTGCCAATATTTTCCAAGTTTCGCGCGCATAGAGAATTTTTTCTGTCGCCGGGCGACAGCACATATCTCAGCCCAATCAAATATATCTTCATAAGTGTGGTAGGCCTCTCTAGTAACTTGTAGACTGCCATGAGAAGAGCATACCGATTCTGTCGATTTTTTCAAAAGCCGGAAACTTTCGTCTGCACAGCCAAATCTGAAATATTGTCAGTTAAAATCGTAAACAGGTTCATTTGCTCCTGTAGTTATCATATTATATTCGAAATTATAGTCAAGAATCATTGATTTTAATATCTTTTTTTCGAAGAAAACAAAAAAAGTTCGCAGCATGGGGTAACATTGTGACATGTCACAGTGTTTTCCAAATAATTACATATAATTTTTTAAATTTTTTTGCATGTAGACTGCAACCAAAATCTTGCCAGAGTGCCTCAAACATATAAGAGACGCTTGGGAGCAAGAGCTTACAGAAATCCTATGTTGCTGAAAAAGCTGGTACAAGATATTTAAAAAAGGCTGCAGAAAATTTAAAAGCAGTATAAGCTTTTTGAGAGCAACGAATAATAAAGAATTCCATTTTGCCACAAGATGAGGATTTTTGCGTGATTGACTACTGGCAATAACTAAAACAAATTTTGAAGGAAAAGAGAAAAAAAGGGAAAAATTTTCATTACAAGGCTTACCTGATCACTTAGAAGTTTTGTAATCCCAGGAAAATTTTGCAGTTTATAAAATTTGGGAGTGTGTAGTTTTATGCCTACTCTCATTCAATCTTAATATTAACTCTTATTTCAGCCCATTACATGTTTTCGTTCTTGTTCAGAATATTAATTTTTGTTTTCAATGAAAGTTGAAGTTAATTCATGTTTTTTTTATTCAACAATATGAACACATACTTATTTTTAATTTTTAGTAATTTTATACTCAAAAGGCAGGGGTATTATTGTGCTCTGATTCGAATAATGCTTTGTCACAATGTTACCCCGAAGCACGGGGTAAAATTGTGACAATTTCAAATTCGAAAAAGACTATATCAAAATAATTTTTTCAACAATATTATATCCTCATTGTGTACCGAAAGGACAGATATTTACTGTGTATTTTTTTCACCTTTTATCTGCTCAAGAAGTGTTTAAAAATGTGTGAAAACCTCAGAAACTGTCACAAAGTATCCCCGTTTTACGGTATTGAAAAAAAAGATTCATTATATTTTCATAACAGGATAACCGTTTTTTTGTTTGAAAATTGATATAATGAATATTCATACAAAATTTCAAGAGGTTCGCCACATCAGAACCATATATATTTAATTGGTTTATTGTCAAGTTTTCAAGTTCTCTAACATTCTTTTTAGTTTGATTCGTCCCATTTTTTTTTCATAAACCCATTTTGAGTCCAGAGGACGAATAGGTTTTTAACAATCAAAAGCCGAAAATATTAAAATTTCTAGGATAAAAACTTGTTAGCACGTGTTTTCTAATTTTTTCATAAGAATCTGATTTACACATAGAACATTTATATCTTTTACCCAAGCTATGGCATCTTGTAGATATTGCAATCGAAGGAGCTGACGATGCAATTACATAATAACATACCGGGTGACCCAGTGTGTTATTCGAAACAAGAATGTGGTATGCTTTTTTCGGTATAACCCGAAATTGCAGAGGACTGAATATATTTTAGAAGAGAAGTTCATTATCGAAAACCCTCAAATGAATATTTAATCGAAATATGATGATTAGTTGTCTGATGAAACATCCTGAAAATAACCCTTTTTGAACTATGCTTTTGCAAAATTTATATTTGGGCCAAATGAGTGTTACTATTACGTCATGCCTTTCAAAGATTATTTCAGGTGGTACAGTGCAAACATTAAGGAAATTGACATTCAATCTCGAGCCCCAGTTCATGTATAAGGTAATATTTTTGAGTGAATCGGCAATAATATAAAAAAATATTGTTGCAAACAACAACAGATAGAATGAATAAAAAACACATAAATTATAACTGCTTTGGTAACTGTGAGTTTGTTCCAGAAAAAAATAACAAAAGAGGTTTTAAGGACAAGCGCGATGAACCAATATTAGGTAAGCTTGAGTGCGAATTGATATAAAGGAGTAAAACAATGTATTTCACTTCAATTTTTGAATTTCGGTGACCAGCAGATATCGACCAGATTTCAGTATCATTATATTCATGAAGTCTTCCTGAACAACGTTAGTGAAACCAACAGGTGGCGGTCTGTCTTAGTTTAGATAATAGGCTCTTTCTATTTGAAGCCACATCACTTCCAAACTGATGTAAAATCAGTTGATGTGCGTTCTATTTGACAATGTTGTGATTTTGAACTGATGCGCATCACTTCCAACTGATGTTGCTTCTGACAAAATCAGTTTAATTTCCACAATCACTTCAGTTCATCATAACAATAACATAACCTAACATTCTGGTGAAAGTTTACAATTTACTTCTGAACATACCAGAAAGTGAATTATTATCCTCGGTTTTCATTCTTAGTAATGAATAATTCATATAACTTTTAGAATTTCTTTTCGAACTATCGTCGATGGTACTCTGATTTTAAACCTTATCGTTTTGTTGATTGTCATACGAAAAAGGCATGTTCTATTTGTCAAAATCACTTCACTTCCAACTGAGGTGATTTCGGAACTTATTCAGGCAAAAAGAAAGCTAGGAATATGGGCTTTCCAATTTCCAAAAATGATCCAGCTTCACGTCACTTTTTTACTATAAAAACACAAATTCACTGTCCAATTTAGTCTACAAATCACCTTCGAATAATCCAATAACTATTCGATCAGTTTTATTTTCGGTATGTTCAATAATTAATGCAAAAACATCGAAACCACATATCCACAAATTAAAGGGAGAGCCCGCCGCTGGCCGATGTCTGCTGGTCACCGAAATTAAAATATTTACCATGCTCACGATTAGAGAGAAAGAATAAAACCAGTTCTATTCATTTTCAAGCCTGAAATACTAACCAAAATAATCTTTTACGCATGCGTATTTCATCAATATTGCAGGCCAAAGCGGACAGGCTGACAAAAAGCACGACAAAGGCATGATTTAAAAAGGCCTTTTTACAGATTCTACCTTTTCCATTTGAATCGTGCGGATTTCAAACCCTTTCGTGAAAATATCATGTCCGCTAACACAACATTAACCTGTCTGATTTGACGTCGTTACATAACCTGGTTTGTGTTGTCCTTCGAAGTGTCTACCTACTTATAAATATGTACCACTGTATTCTTTCAATACGTTTGAACTCAAAATAATCTTGAGAAATTAGTTAATGCTTAAAAAACATTGGCGCTAATAAATTCTTTCGTGAGGCTTTGGTTGCCTTATTTTTGGGTTTTCTTCTGAATCTTGAGGATTTTCAGCCTCTGGGGAAATTTCAAGTTCATAAACACAATGTTTATCCTTCTGACTTGACGTCTTGTCATGATCTAGAATATTTGATTTGATAAGTCCAATAATACTTTTCGTCTCTACATATACAGGGTCTCTATAAACGATTGTAACAGCTCAGTTGGCTTTGGAATATTCTCAATTTGCCGCTTCGTATGAAAACCACCGAATTCTGCGATTATGCTATGCTTTGATTGATCAGAGACTGGTATTCTGTAGCGGCAGAAAAGTAATCCAAAGCCAACTGCACTGTCATCTTAAAATAGCTATTATTACAACTAGAGTAATATGAATAGTATATTTTCTGAGGTGGTCCTTGTTACATCCCGAGGACGAAGCCCGAGGGATGTATATGCAGCCGAGGGAAATGTATTCATATTTCTGGTGTTGTAATCAATAGTTTTTTTCTGATTGAAACAATATCGTTCTTAAAATGGAAAAATTATCATTAGATTGTAAATTTATTAATTAATTGGATTTTTAACGTTGCTATGGACCGTGTTTGTGAGAATCATGGTTAACTGGTTTTATTTTGACGTCTTGTCAGAAATAAAATTATTGAAATAATATCCAACTAAGTCGAAACTCAAGCGGCGAAAGACCGTGAATTTTTGATTTCTGCCAGATCTAAAACTGTCTATAGTAAAAAGTATGAAGGCTTTCAGGAGTGGAACGGTGGTGGACGGTGTCAGCGAAACTATTTTGTTTGCTTATTTTGAAGAGTTGGTATGTTGCTATGATTCTTGTTATTTTCAATTCATGATTAATTCATTCGATCTCCAGTCGCAGAAATATTCACCAAATACGTTATGGCCAAAATTATCTATGTTAAGGTTCATGCTACATTTGAAGGAAAGAACGAATGTCAAATTGAAATTGATGAAATGGAAGCATTTGTTAAGAACAAAAATAAAGGATACGTTCCCAAAAAATCAGCAGTGTTATCCCGGGATCAGATCAAGAAATTCTTGATAGAAGCTTTCAATGACTTTTTTCTGATGTATTAGGTGAAAATAGCATAATATACTATATTAAGTAAAATATGACTTGACGTTTCATATTTCCCTTGGGACAATATGGCTAGACGCCCCATATTTCCCTTGGAAAATATGAGTGTGTTATGACATATGGTAACCAAGGCGATATTGCTCAGTATTCATTCAATCAGAAAAAAAGCCTTTTTTTCTGTCAATCGAACTCTTACTCTTGCCGTATTAGCTATCCTAAATAGTTATTAAATCAACTAGGTTATTGAAGACAGCGACTAATGGTCAAGATATTCCGAAGCGTTCGCCCCGCTCACGCGTTAATAGTTCGAGACCATTGGTCGCTCGATTAATTTTATATGAATTTTTGATTGACATAATAAAATTTCTATGAATCTAGGTTCCAGTTGAGTTTTGATATTTCTCGTAGTGCTTCTGAATACTTTGTGAACGGTTGCCATGAAGATTGCACATTGAAATTGCAGAAATTGAGCATTAAAATGGGTCATTAATGATTAATTTCGTACACATTAAAATAACCTTTCAGTTTGAGATCGACGGAAAAATATGTTTTCCACTTTCCTCTTTTAAAGTTTGCATCATTTTATTGATACATATTAATACAGATACCATGGTATTCTTTCTTCAATATAAAAGTGAAATGAAATAGTCCTTCATCTCGATAAGTTATTCAACCGATAGCCCTGAAAAAAGGCCCAAATAAAGACATGAAAAAAGTTTAAGTGTAATGAAAAGAATACAGTATGCTTCAGTTTCTGCTGAAGTGATCTTAAACGTATTCTACACTGACTGATGAAGAATCAGAAGTCAAAAGTAATTTCGCCTATGCACACAATGTTTCGAAAGTAATGAGATCATATGGTTAAGGTTGCTGTGGGTTTGGCATATCTCGGTCATGTTCATAAATGAACCGAATCGGTATAATTATCGAGTTATGTTGACTTCAAATATTATTCTAGGAATGTTTGCCATGACGACTGATCATTAGAGTTAAGTTAGATGCATGGAAAATTCTATTTCGTGGAAATATGTTATTTGTCTGACCGTGTTGTCAGAGTGTTCTTGATGACAAAAGCACCATTTTTTTGTAGATTATAAGATGGTGATTTTGTCATTTGCGAATTTCATACAAAAAACGATTCGCCTTAAGCGCGCTTGCGTGAGTTTCGGATAATGTTTGATCATTATGATGTCCGAAGAGAGAGTTTCTACTGGCTGACGAGATCAAGAAATTGTTGAAAAGGGCGACAGAAATTGGAATGAATAAGTCAAACCGAACTAGCAGTAGCACGAATGATAATAATTAATGTGATGTTAAGGAGTTTTTGAAATTAGAAGAATTGAAAATAGGTAAAATGTAAAAACAGCATACAAAAATAGAGATACTATCTGGGCTAATCTATCTGAAGTTAAACCTGATGATCTAACAAATCTACAAACAAAACTTGCCTATACTAAATATTGTGAGTGCTGTAGAGCTTTGGAGAAACTGAACATCTCTTTATAATATTCGAATCAGCGAACATAGCTCATAGGGATGATAAGTCGACGGGTGAGGCATCCATAATATCAAAAAGAAAAGAAACGGTATAATGAAAACTAAAGAAAGTTATTTTCATGGTAAAAACCGGAAAGCTCATCAGTCAACCGTTATTTCATATCAAAAATATCTTGACTTTAATAATAAGATCCAGCATCAAAAATCAAACGATTTTTGACGACTCTTCGAATGAAAAATAGATTGAAGTCCTAAATCCTCGATAATTGTTTTCTGAAAACTGTCAGCTATTACCGAGGATATTACGAACATTTTTGAAGAGCTTTCATCTATTTCGGGTGAAATTTTTTATCGGTGTAGACACGTGAAAAAAATTGTGTTCGATTTTCGTAAAAATTTCTACACTGAAATTTTTAAAAAATTGTGTTCATTCAGAAAATGAAATTCAATCTGACAATCGAGAAAAAAAGAAACAAGAAACATTGAAGGATTTCCGACATTCTGTAAATTTTTTTTTCGAAATTCATCATCTTTTCTGAATAGAGACCCAAAAATGATGAGAGATGAACAAAATCTCACCACACTCATAAGAATCTTCATAAGAATCTTGCTCAAAAATGACGTTTAACACCCTGTATCTCGCTTTTGCTTCGAAAACGGGATATAATGTAAAAGGCAAAAACGATTCTCTCGGTGTCCTTCACACGAATATACATGTTGGTCCGGTTTATGATGAAACACCCTGTAAATAAGGGATGATGTTTGATTTTAGATTATTTTATTGAACAAAAGTAACATTTCCTTTGTATCAAATGTACAATTCTTCAATGTTTGTTGCGTGAATGAGGTGTTCCCTGAACTATTCAGTACAACAGGGGACTTTTTTTGTGTTGAAATAATATTTTTCTCTGACATGCACACGATTGCTGTTGATGTACCTGGTCTCAAATTGGGTGTTATTTCAGAACTGCACACGTTCTGAACACTTTATTAGCAATTTCTGTTATGTGTGCCAACGATTCATCAACATACCCTTCAGCAACCGTTGATGACTTCCAACCGCCATGTTTCTTTAGTGTCATCAAATCTCCCCCAGATTCAACTTACTGAAAGTGTAGTAAACGATCTTCTGAAATGAATGACCTGTATATGAGTTAGCATTTTTAAGTTGGAGAAAATTAGCTACTGTTTCGGGTACCTTATAAAACTGATTCTTTACCCACAACGTAATTGATACATTTTCCATTGCGATGTGCATAAAATTTATTATTCAGTAACTACATATCTCTTGTTTATACCATTCTTTGTTTCCTTTAGTTCCACAATTAATAACTTTCTCGAATCTTTAATATCATCTAATGTTTCCAGGCTGATTTGACAAGTTCGACGAGCTCCTGCAGTTCCGAATACAACAACAACGCTGGCCCGAGCGCTGGCCATTAAATAACATTTTCCGCCGACGTCAAAATAAAAGGTGATTTTGATGTGTACGAAATTGATCATTAATAACCCATTTTAATGCTCAATTTTTTGGCTAGTTTAATTTGCAATCCTCATGGTAACCGTTCACAAAGTATTCAGAAGCACTACGAGAAATGTCAAAACTCTACTGGAACATAGATACATAGAAATTTCATTATGACAAATGTATGCCTTGTGCAAAATGAAAATGTATTTCAATCAAGAATTCATACATAATTCATATTCAGATCGTCGGAAAAATCTTGTAATCAACTCGGTTATTAATCAAGCGACTAATGGTCTCGAACTATTAAAGCGTTCGCTCCGCTCACGCTTTAAAGTATCTTGACCATTAGTCGCTGTCTTCAATAACCTAGTTGATTAAATAACTATTTTCGGGTGCATTTTTTAAAAAACCACTTTTTTGTGTACTCGTAAACATCGTTCCTATTTTGTTTCAGAAATAAGGTTAGTTTGAAATATTTTGAAATGTCTGCATTATTATTGGAAAGTAACATACTTTTAATCATTGAATAATTCGAACACACTGTCGATGGCTTTTGTTGTTGTGCCAGTTCTGAGAAAATAAGCCAATAACTCTGTCTCCAACAAAGAACTGCAAGTCTTTTTCATTTTCCATTCCTTAAATCTCGAATACATGGTTTCGTTAATTTTCGGCGATTTAGCTGGCAATAATTTTCGGAACGATTCTGCCAACTCCGGTGGACTCAGAAAACTCGGAATCAGACAGTTTTTAACTTTTTCTTATTCAAGATAACTACTTAACAATAAATGAGTTCGCAATTTTTGAATCGAATCACAGAATTAAATTGTCGATATTTGATTACTTTGTAGTTTTTCCTAGCAACGCAGGTCTAATTGACGCTATAATAACGTCAACAGCTTACTGGTTTGAAATTTCAAATTTCATATCGATAACATTCTGACTTTAATCTATATCTATATACTAGTCTATACTAATATTATAAAGGGGAAAGATTTGTACGTTTGTGAGTTTGTGGATTTGTGGGTTTGATAAGAGTTAACTCATAAGCTACTAGACCGTATTCAAGAATTCTTTCACCCTTAGAATGCTACACTATCCCTGAGTAACATAGGCTATACTTTTCACCCGAGAAAATTAAGGAAACCTACCATAACTTCAATGATAATGAATATGAGTACCAAAATCAGCCTTGATCAGCTATTTTCAGGTGCGCTGCAAAAACCGTAATACGTACATGGAAACAATGTATGACGGAAATGTACCTCTTTAATAGTTCTACAAAAAGTCAGCGATAGCATATATTATCTATCTTTCAAGGTTTACTCGGTATTACCTTTTAAAGGTATCCAAATGTTTCTCAAAATTATGCATTATTTGGGAGTATTTTCTATGAATACGCTATTGATCCTTATCGAATTAAATACGTCGTTCATCCCCAGTATTCAATTTAGAACGAAATGGCCTCTTACATCATTCAATTATGATGAATACATCAAAAGATATGGCAGGTTGAAGATGAAATCGCACCAAAATACGTCTCCGAGGTAGGGACTAGGCGGGTAGAAGAAGGTACCGAAGTGTGAAAGATGTATGAATGTATTTTGGATTGCCTGATGCTCGTATGTTCATGATCACAAATCAGATCAACAGATGGCGCTGTAGTCGTTATTTAGGTTAATCATCTACTCTCTGCAACTAAACGGCTGGATTGAATTGAATGAATTTTTGTGTATACAGAACAACGTCTGTTGAGTCTGCTAGTTTATTATTTTAATATATGTTCTTTCACTATCAAATCGTCGTTTTTCCTGTCACAGAAAAAAATGGTGTATCGTATACGGAAAATAATTAAATTTTAGCTCTCGGTTTTTTGTCTCAAGCTAAAATTTAATACTTCTTTTTTTTGAATAATATACTTAGTTATTCATTATATAAGGGAAAAAAGTATTACATTTCAGCTCGAGGTTATGTTGTCTCCCAACGCGAAGCGGAAGGAAACAAAAAACCGAGAGCGTGTATAATACACTATTTTTTTCTGTTACGGAAAAAACGACCATTTAATAGTGAAAAAAATATAACCATTCACGAAATTACTTTTTTGCCGACGGGAAAAAAGCGAGTACTTTTTTCCCGGATACATAGACACTCACTTTGTTGACAGGGAAAAAAGTAATTTCGTGAAAATTCATATTTTATGACCTGTCAAGAGATATAAAATGTCACATTTATATCCGTCACAGAAAAAAAAATAACTTTTGCTCAGTTAATATGAAATTATTGGTAGGAAAAAGGTGTGTATGTATTCTCGTAGTTCTGGTTGTGTTCAAGTATTTTTTCTTTATATTAAGTGGAATTCTTACGGAAAAATAAAAATATTCTGTATATTGAACAATACATTATTGATGGTATTTCTTGTTTTTCTTCGGGGATTCTCGAGATTTTGATACTTATGTCATTGTTAGTTTATGCCATTTCTGTTGTCGTCTGTCACCCTCCCAGGAAATATAGATGATGATCTTCGATTAGACCGAAAGTGCTTTGTTTCGACTTAATGAATACCACAATGAAGTATTTCTGATTGACTTATTAAATCATGTCAAAATAACTTGGTAATGTTAAAGGACGAGGCCAGAAAATCCCCCAAACATCGCATCTACTCCAGATGAAACCTCCAAAGTACGTAATCCTGGACCCATCCGAATTTTCTGCTGCTGCCAAACTCGCCATCAACATCGACAATTTTCCCCGGGGACGGCGTGGAAAGCCAGACCGCAACACCTTTGAGGGAAAGCGTTAAAAACAACGCGAAATCTATATCTCTAAAAGTTGCCTCTGACGCTAACTTTATGGTCGTTTTCCCGGGAAATTTATGAATATTTATTCGAGGGACGGCCGGAGCCCTTCCTGAGTGAGAACCCGTCCACATTTTTATGTGCCTACCCGACACAAAGGGTCGTCTCGCCCCGGAACTCAGGCCAGTGGCGGATTTACCAGTAGGCTTGTGGCCACTTGCACTGTTTTCTAACTAATTGTTTTATTCTACTTTTCATTTATTACTTACCACACTGTAGTGTACAATCGATCTGTAACTGCCCGATTAACAAAAGCGTAATTAATGCAATTGTGGAAATGTTTCTGTAACTTTCTCATTCACAGTATCAGTTTTGAACTAGGTAGGTAGGTGGTACTCATCAAAAAACACAGCCTTCAATCGTTATTTTCGATCATGTTTTATGTGTTATAAAAGTGCGGATTTGAATGCGAAAATACATTTCATGTAGTTTGCGTTGGTTCCTTCCATCCAGTGAATAGAAAACCGGAATGAAAAAAATTAAGAAAAGCCCTGAGCATGAGCTTTCGAGCGCTCGTTCTTAGGTGGAGCAGTAATATTATCAACTCAAAATTTTATATGGGATATGAATTATATTTTGGAAATTATTCAAAAAATTAAATATGTAAAATAAGTACATCAAATTCTATAATTCTGATCATGCGATCCTCTTGAAATTTTGCATGGACATTCGATATATCAGTCTTGATTCACAAAATGAATTTCACTCGAATTGGTTATCTGTTTATGGAAATGATGGGATTCTTCATTTTAATATTCAAATTGAATTTTCTATGATTCAGTTGACACTATGGCCACAAATTTTCGGATGAAAATTCACAGTAACAGTTTTCATTCACGAAAAATATTTCAATTGAATCGTATATCCTGTTACAGAAATATAAAGATTCTGCTTTTCAATTTTCCAATTGAATTTTCTATGGTTCTATGGTACGATTTGGCTGGTTATCGAACTTAACCGAGCAATTTGGGAATCGAACTCACCCTGAACATTTCAAGTCTCTAGAACAATCCCTTTAGAAGTTATTGTGCTAACAGACGGCCGGACGGCCACACGGACAGAATTTAATCTAACCACGAATTCGTCATCAGGGAGTAGAACCCTATCGCAAGATTTAATAATTCTGAAGACTTTGAAAAGTTATATTATTCATGGTATTACACTTGTTCACAATTTTTAATTGAATTAGTTCAACACTGCGATTTTTGCCCAGGCTAGGATTTTTTCAGTTTACATAGCGTTGAAAGAATACATGTAATAATGGATAGATATAATGGGCGTACCCAGGTAAGGGCAGGGGGCAGCCCCTAGATGGTAAAATAGACGTTAATTGTCGTGGCAAGTGGGAATTAAACATATACCCGACCGACCATCTTCTCGAAACAGGTATGAGCTGCCCCCCCTAGCTGAAATCCTGGGTACGCCCCTGATAGATATGACGACATTTCTTAAAATTTCAGGGAATAAAATTGCGGAGTAAAGGCTAGATGAAAAATTACCTTAATTTTCAACCATTCAACGAATATTTTTTCCTCTTGATGGAAACATTCTGCTTTTTACTAACTCTAATAATAAATTGCGACCCGTTCGATTTTTTTGCGCTTATGCTGATTGAAATAAGTTCGTCTACAATTTTACGCAGTAAAGGTTCAATCTGGTTATATTATCGTAGTCATCAGTTCATTTCTTGAAATAATTAGCAAATATTGGGTGTGTAGGTCAATTGGATCAAATCCTCCTCCAGCTACAGACTGATTTGCCTAATGAACACAGTGGCAAAGTTATTCGAGAGACTACTAGTGACGAGACTGGAGAAGGAGTTAGATATTGAAGGAGCAATAGCGCCAAATCAGCACGGTTTTAGAAAAAATAAAACTACGGTTACCACAATGAAGGAAATGAAAGATAAAATAATGGCAAGTAAAAAAAAGTGCACCGTGCTGATTACTCTAGATATAAAAAACGCCTTCAATACGGCTAAGTGGGATAAGATTATCAGCAGACTGGAAGAAATAGAAATAAGTGAATACCTTATAAGAACCATAAAAAACTATTTTACTGAGCGGGTGGTAAAGGCGGGAATAGTGACACACATATATAGCATGGGAGTACCGCAGGGCTCAATAAAAGGCCCTATATTGTGGAATGTCATGTACAACGGAGTCCTGCGGCTACGGTACGGACCGGGGGTGACGGCCATAGCGTACGCAGACGACTTACTGTTCATAATAGGAGAAGAGGAAGAGGGACAAATAATAAGCAAGGCTGAAAAGACAGTAAAGCTAGTAGTAGAGTGGATGAAACAACAGGCATTAGAAATAGCGCCACAAAAAATAGAGCTTATGGTAGCAAGAGGCCCAAGAAAAATCAAAGGGATTGAAATAACGGTGGAAGGTGTGAGAGTAAAATCGAAAAATGAAATTATGTACTTAGGAGTAAAATTCAGTAGAAACCTGAACTTTTCACACCACATAGCCTACGCCACAGAAAAAGCAGAAAAGAAGTGCAGCACATTGGCGAAAATAATGCCAAACGTGGGCGGGCCTAGCTACGAAAAGCGTCTACTGCTATGCGGAGTTATACATAGCGTCTTGCTGTACGCTGGCGCTGCCCCGGTCTGGAGAGAAGAACTGAAGAGCCAAAAAAACCTCAGAAAAATGGTAGCTGTTCAGAGAAAAGGCCTGCAAAGAGCAATGTCAACCTACAGGACGGTCTCGGCGAAGGCGATCCAAGTGGTTTCGGGTCTTCCACCAATCGATCTGATGGTGGCAGAAAGATGTTTTTTGTTTAAGGTGGGAGGACGCCTGGCTGGGAATAGAAGAATGGCCCGTGAGAGAACGATAAAAAAGTGGCAGGAGAGGCGGGATAAACTAAAAGATAAGGGAGAATGGACCAAAAAATTAATAAAGAGAATAAAGCCATGGGTGGAATGTCGCCACAAGACAACGTCGTATTTCTTCACCCAATTCCTCACGGCTCACGGATCGTTCGGCATTTTTACACATAGAATTGGGAAGACTACAGACGATAAGTGCCGACAATGCGGAAGCCAGAACAGCCCGAGCCACGTTTTTTATAACTGTACCAGTAAGGTGGGAGGAGAAGAGGGAAAACGTAAGAAAAGAAATAGGTGAACTACCGCCTGTAAAAGAGATCGTCTCAAAGATGATACAGAGTAGGCAATACTGGGATAAAATGTACAGCTACATATTGAGAATAATGAAAAGAAAAGAGGAAGAGGACGGAGAGGCCGAAAGAGGAAATGGGTGAGTTATATGTCAGATGTGATTGTGTAGATCTGTGTAAATTTATTATTTTGCGTCTACATTGTGAGCGTCCGTATTTCGAAGTTATTGTAAGTGTAAACTGTTGATTTTATTTGTACACTGTGGGCGTCATTATATTTTCATGTTGGTTATTTATTATTTTATTTATACAATGTATATGTCTATTTTTCACCTCTACAATTTCTGCGTTAAAACCTGTCAAGTGTGATGTAAACATGTTGAATGTTGTAAAATGTTGTGGTCGGAGTGATGGGATGGGTAAGTGTTCTGTGAAATCTGTTAAGTCGGATGGAAGTGAAAGGCAGAGGATCATTTGAAGCATGGACTCAAAGTCCCCTACGATGATCCTTTGCAGAAAGAGGAGAGGGTTTTAGTGGGTGCGAGTCTGCGATCCCACACAAACTGACAGCATTGCACTGCCTGCTGTCGAGAAGGCTTGTAGAGCTTTCTCCCTACCTCAGGACACAAAAAAAATGGTCAATAGTTTGATGGTCCTCACACGGAAACATGTTTTCTAGGATCTAAGCTAGGATGTCATCTTTGGGTGGTGATACCATGGGTGAAAACACATGCAATATTTTACCAACATTACATGCGTTAAGTGGTTGCGACACTACTGATTGAGATTAGTTACATTTGATATATAATAATTAATGCAAAAACTTTAAAATTCTAGTGGTACCTCATATCTTCAAATTCGAGAGAAAGCCCTACGTTTTCACGTTTTCATTCTACATGAGAATATGGTACGATGGCTTTTCGTGAGGACGGAGCAGTAGCCGCCAACTTACCATAAAAAACGAGCTCTCCTTGGAAATGGTGATTATGTAGTACCTCCATAATTCCGATAATTTTCCATTAATTATTGAGTTGAAATCAAACTAATCGAATAGTTAAGAAAATGTAAAAAGGCGGTTTATAGACTGAATTCGAGCAGTAATTATGTGTTTTAATATCAAAAAAAATACGTGAACTTGGAACTTTTTTGGATTTTTGAGAGCTAATATTTTCTAAAATAACAAACCGCCATCTATTGATTCAATTAATGTTGTTTCAGAGGCCTATATTAATAAAATGACACAATACAATCTCACAAATAAAACATTTCGAGAAATAAGGAATACATTCAGATTTACCTACAAGATTTCTAGGTCAATACTTTTGTAAGAAAACCTGAATGTATTCTGTATTTTTCGAAATGTTTTATTTGTGAGTAATTTATGTTCACATTTGCTCTGAACATTGATGAATAATATTTAAGCTTTAATAGAAAATAAGTAGAATGATACAGTAGCAAATGAACAAAAAATAGCCGCGTGGAAATAAATCAGTGAAACATGTTATATGAATCCCAGGAGTGTGAGATATTCAAGGAAATTTTACTACAATCAGAACATAGTACTCGAAAAATTGACTGATGTGAAGAAATAACCCATTTTAAGGTCAAAACGGGTTTCTATCACAAGAGTAACTATTGGCAAAGTTCATGTGTTAGAATCTGGCGGTTTTCTTCTGTGAACCGCAATCCCCGTCAAAATTACTATTCGTCCAAATTATGAAAGTGGTCAGCATTGTTATGAATCAAACGACTCGGGTAACCAAAATCTATGATTAAAACATACAACAGAACTTGAAGCTCGAAATCCGTAAAATAGTTTGTAGGATATGTTTGAGTATTTCACACTATGCGTAAGATGGGCTTGATCCATCGAATATGGTTGATTAAAATAAAAATATTCAAGCCTGTACTTAACCTGTGGTGTAATAAAATAGCGTCAGAAAATTCCTTCCAAGTGAAAATAAAAATTATGAACACAATAATAATAACGTGTTTCGTTTTTCCATAAGAACTACTTTTTCTTATTCTCCTTGTATTTCATATTAGATAGTATTATGGACAACTGAGCAGTGCTGGTGTAAATTGAATATCCGTTTTTGCGCACTTGTTCATGGTAAACTGCGCGCTATAGTTTCGCCTAAATGTCTGTAAATTTCGAAAGTGGACGCGAGAGGTCTCAATAGACTCGGTGGGACTGACTGATGAAGAATCCGAGGTCAAAAATGATTCTGTCCGGCTGACCTCGCAAACCTATGTAGAATTTTGGAGGGCTCGTGCCATCTTCCAGATGCCAGATCTGACCGATATCAAACTTGATATTTAGGATGCGACGCGTACATTTGTCCTCAATCTTTCGTAATTATTGTAACGTTATTATTTTTGACTTTGTCATAAAATGTAGTTTTGCCATCTTTTTCTAGAAATTATTGGTAGTAAACTTGTTGGTATGGTTCATTTTGTAGATTTCCTCATTGTTGTAATTATCTACTTCGTTTACTTACCTTTTGAATTGTTTTCCATCAGAAAACAGTTTGTTTATTATTGTTTGAAATTTTGAGGTTAGTGATTGTTGACATTTTGGGTAGTTCGAAAACTGGTTAGAATATTTGGCCTCAGTAGAGTATTCGGAAAATTGTGGAAGAATTATAGAAATGGATTTATAGAGACCCTCCTCTGGTATAAACTGCGTAGATTGTCGATACCGTATTAATCCTATATAATTGTTTTGGTTTTTGATGTGTTTTTTTCTTTTTCTTCGCTATGACAACCATGACAACTGATAGGCTCTGTGAACTTTCCGGAAATTTCTGTGCGACTGTCAGAGCGGACATTTTGTGATACGAGGTTCCTTGTGCGGGGGGTCGTGTGGAATGTCTGGGCATTTTGGAAGAGAATTTTGAATCTAGATTCATCCTCGTTGTGAGGGATTATATCTTCGAGTGTCGTTGTTCCCTGTTATGTCATTCCATAGCTGCGTGAAGTATTTTGGAATGTTTTGGGAAATATAGACTTTTCCACAGGAGTCCGTACGGAATCTGTCTTGCACCTCTAGGTACGCATACATTTCTTTCTTGAACCAGTGTCTTACCATCTTCTTATAGGTCGTTGCGTAGCGAACATTATTGGAATTATTTCGAACAAATTCTCGACTGAATTGGAGGTTGAACCTATCTCCCTCGAACAACAGAGGTAACTAGATATCCTTTTATAACTTATGAACCGTTCTTATAGTATTTTGTTAGGGTTCACGTATCTGGCTGTTATTCCACGTTCCTGGCATGTCTTCTTGGCTGAATTATGTATGTACCTGTCAGATAGAGGTACTCACGAACCTGCCAGTTAGAGGTATCGATTGGCATCCCCTTGCCTGTTATCTTGGAGCTATCTACGTTCTGGAGTATTTTGGGAAGGTAACCAGTGTGTAGCACTGGCTTTGATATGGTAAATTGTTGGCTTGTTATTGTGATAATTTGTGATATTGTTTTGTAAGGTAATTATGTATATGATTGTGAGCAATTATAATGAGGTGCACTTCATAAGTTGCGTTGGGTACCAACCAGGGTACTCGTATATCCCTTCAGGATTTTGTTATTGTGTATCCCTTCAGGATTTTATTATAGGATAATTGATCGTGTATTCCCTTCAGGAATCATTGTTTAATTAGAGTATTTATTTAAGTAGGTTCTGATAACCTAAACCCGAACGTTAAGCTGAACGTAAGTTGTTAAGTGGGTTTAGTGTTGTTTAGATCATTGGTTTCTTATCTGATTTAGTGTGTATTTAGTGTTTTCCTTTTGACTACCCCTTGGGGGGATAATCTTTATTCGTATTGAATCAACCACTGCACATATATTTTTATTTTTGTTAATAAATTATTGTGACTTGAATTTTGAGGGCTTTTTGTTAACTGTTACTCTGGTAGAGGGGTAAGCAGTTCATTTACCTTGAGTAGGCAGGCATTACTCTACCTGGCGCCCATTTTATTCTATCATATATAACTCACTCCCTTCTCCACTGAGTGTGGCCGCGAGCTTACTATTGCATTGAAACCGGCTTTCCCCAAAGTCAACGTTTCAAATTGGCGCCCAACGTGGGGCCATAGTCAATGACAACTGACATGCAGTGGTTGATCGGTGCTTTTGTGGTATTTTTCTGATTTTTTTTTCTTCCCTATCATGGAATTGAGGGTAGTTTTGACTATGTTCGTAGCGTCGGTATTGTTTTATGATTAGTTATCTGCAGCGTATTTTCAGTCTGTTTTTATTGTTGATTAAGTATTGACGTGGTCCATGGGTTGTTGATTCGCCTGATGCGTCTCTAGTTTTCGTGGTAGATTTTTCTTTTGAGCTGCGTTGTATTAGTTCGGTCAATTTTGTTTATTTGATTCTTATCAGATGTTTTGGTGATGCTAGTGTGGATGTTGTTACATTATTTGCTGGGTAGTAGGTGAATGAATTATGGGGCAGAGGATGGCTGTCCCTTGCCTTGAGCATAAATTGACTAGGGTGGTCACTACCCCCATTCAGTGGCTGAAGTACAACCAACATCGTTTTGTATTTTCAGTTCCACGGTAGTAACATAGCTACACTTCATCCTCAGTAATTGGTGACGAGGTTAAGTATATTGTATTAAAGTGTGACTTTGATTCCCCGATTTCGATATTTTCTTTGGTGATTTTTTTTTGTGACATTTCGGTTTAGGACTATTTGCCATGTGTGGCGATTTTTGTGGCTCCTGTATGGAGGATTAATTGTCTCGACTTGGAATGTCGATGTGAGGTGAGTTTTGTAGTTCCGATTTTTTGACGTATATACCTTGTGGAGGATTATGGATTTTTCGATCTTTGACTTGTTTTCCTTAATGGATAACTCCCTTGTGGAGGATAATGGATTTCTTTGATTTTGACTCGTTGTTGAGTTGCCCTATTGTGATTTTTGTGACTCCTGAATGGAGGATTGGGCGTCTCGACTTTGTCGATTTGTTGTTTTCCGATTTTTTGACGTATACCTAATGTGGTAACTCCTGTGTGGAGGATTATGGATTTTTTTTTCGATTTTGTTTTTTCGATTTTTGACTTTTGTGATTTTCGTGGCTCCTGAATGGAGGATTAGGTATCTCGATGACTTTGGTGTTTCCCGATTTGTGATTTATATTCTTGACTCTACTATTCACCCTACTATTTACCCTTATTGTGACCTTTCTTTTTTTTGGTTGTTTTGTATGTTTTGTATTGATTCCCGAAGCTGCCTGGATGGCAAAACCATTAACCGGAAAAAATGGACTTCAGTCATTTTTTTTTTTAAAGTAAGGGGGGGAATTGTAACGTTATTTTTTGACTTTGTCATAAAATGTAGTTTTGCCATCTTTTTCTAGAAAATATGGTTAGTAACTTGTTGGTATGGTTCATTTTGTAGATTTCCTCATTGTTGTAATTATCTACTTCGTTTACTTACCCTTTTGAATTGTTTTCCATCAGAAAACAGTTTGTTTATTATTGTTTGAAATTTTGAGGTTAGTGATTGTTGACATTTTGGGTAGTTCGGAAAACTGGTTAGAATATTTGGCCTCAGTAGAGTACTTCGGAAAATTGTGGAAGAATTATAGAAATGGATTTATAGACCCTCCTCTGGTATAAACTGCGTAGATTGTCGATACCGTATTAATTCCTATATATTGTTTTGGTTTTTGATGTGTTTTTTTTTTCTTTTTCTTCGCTATGACAACCATGACAACTGATAGGCTCTGTGAACTTTCCGGAAATTCTGTGCGACTGTCAGAGCGGACATTTTGTGATACGAGGTTCCTTGTGCGGGGGGTCGTGTGGAATGTCTGGGCATTTTGGAAGAGAATTTTGAATCTAGATTCATCCTCGTTGTGAGGGATTATATCTTCGAGTGTCGTTGTTCCCTGTTATGTCATTCCATAGCTGCGTGAAGTATTTTGGAATGTTTTGGGAAATATAGACTTTTCCACATGGAGTCCGTACGGAATCTGTCTTGCACTCTAGGTACGCATACATTTCTTCTTGAACCAGTTGTCTTACCATCTTCTTATAGGTCGTTGCGTAGCGAACATTATTGGAATTATTTCGAACAAATTCTCGACTGAATTGGAGGTTGAACCTATCTCCCTCGAACAACAGAGGTAACTAAGATATCCTTTTATAACTTATGAACCGTTTCTTATAGTATTTTGTTAGGGTTCACGTATCTGGCTGTTATTCCCGTTCCTGGCATGTCTTCTTGGCTGAATTATGTATGTACCTGTCAGATAGAGGTACTCACGAACCTGCCAGTTAGAGGTATCGATTGGCATCCCCTTGCCTGTTATCTTGGAGCTATCTACGTTCTGGAGTATTTTGGGAAGGTAACCAGTGTGTAGCACTGGCTTTGATATGGTAAATTGTTGGCTTTTTATGTGATAATTTGTGATATTGTTTTGTAAGGTAATTATGTATATGATTGTGCAATTATAATGAGGTGCACTTCATAAGTTGCGTTGGGTACCAACCAGGGTACTCGTATATCCCTTCAGGATTTTGTTATTGTGTATCCCTTCAGGATTTTATTATAGGATAATTGATCGTATTCCCTTCAGGAATCATTGTTTATTTAGAGTATTTATTTAAGTAGGTTCTGATAACCTAAACCCGAACGTTAAGCTGAACGTAAGTTGTTAAGTGGGTTTAGTGTTTATTTAGATCATTGGTTCTTATCTGATTTAGTGTGTATTTAGTGTTTTCCTTTTGACTACCCCTGGGGGATAATCTTTATTCGTATTGAATCAACCACTGCACATATATTTTTATTTTTGTTAATAAATTATTGTGACTTGAATTTTGAGGGCTTTTTGTGTTACTGTTACTCTGGTAGAGGAGTAAGCAGTTCATTTACCTTGAGTAGGCAGGCATTACTCTACCTGGCGCCCATTTTATTCTATCATATATAACTCACTCCCTTCTCCACTGAGTGTGGCCGCGAGCTTACTATTGCATTGAAACCGGCTTTCCCCAAAGTCAACGTTTCAAATTGGCGCCCAACGTGGGGCCATAGTCAATGACAACTGACATGCAGTGGTTGATCGGTGCTTTTGTGGTATTTTTCTGATTTTTTTTTCTTCCCTATCATGGAATTGAGGGTAGTTTTGACTATGTTCGTAGCGTCGGTATTGTTTTATTGATTAGTTTATCTGCAGCGTATTTTCAGTCTGTTTTTATTGTTGATTAAGTATTTGACGTGGTCCATTGGGTTTGTTGATTCGCCTGATGCGTCTCTAGTTTTCGTGGTAGATTTTTCTTTTGAGCTGCGTTGTATTAGTTCGTCCAATTTTGTTTATTTGATTCTTATCAGATGTTTTGGTGATGCTAGTGTGGATGTGGTTACATTATTTGCTGGGTAGTAGGTGAATGAATTATGGGGCAGAGGATGGCTGTCCCTTGCCTTGAGCATAAATTGACTAGGGTCACTACCCCCATTCAGTGGCTGAAGTACAACCAACATCGTTTTGTATTTTCAGTTCCACGGTAGTAACATAGCTACACTTCATCCTCAGTAATTGGTGACGAGGTTAAGTATATTGTATTAAGTGTGACTTTGATTCCCCGATTTCGATATTTTCTTTGGTGATTTTTTTTTGTGACATTTCGGTTTAGGACTATTTGCCATGTGTGGCGATTTTTGTGGCTCCTGTATGGAGGATTAATTGTCTCGCTTGGAATGTCGATGTGAGGTGATTTTGTAGTTTCCGATTTTTTGACGTATATACCTTGTGGAGGATTATGGATTTTTCGATCTTTGACTTGTTTTCCTTAATGGATACTCCCTTGTGGAGGATAATGGATTTCTTTGATTTTGACTCGTTGTTGAGTTGGCCTATTGTGATTTTTGTGACTCCTGAATGGAGGATTGGGCGTCTCGACTTTGTCGATTTGTTGTTTTCCGATTTTTGACTTGTATACCTTAATGTGGTAACTCCTGTGTGGAGGATATGGATTTTTTTTTCGATTTTGTATTTTTCGATTTTTGACTTTTGTGATTTTCGTGGCTCCTGAATGGAGGATTAGGTATCTCGATGATTTGGTGTTTCCCGATTGTGATTTATATTCTTGACTCTACTATTCACCCTACTATTACCCTTATTGTGACCTTTTTCTTTTTTTTGGTTGTTTTGTATGTTTTGTATTGATTCCCGAAGCTGCCTGGATGGCAAAACCATTAACCGGAAAAAATGGACTTCAGTCATTTTTTTTTTTAAAGTAAGGGGGAATTGTAACGTTATTATTTGACTTTGTCATAAAATGTAGTTTTGCCATCTTTTTCTAGAAATTATTGTTTAGTAAACTTGTTGGTATGGTTCATTTTGTAGATTTCCTCATTGTTGTAATTATTCTACTTCGTTTACTTACCCTTTTGAATTGTTTTCCATCAGAAAACAGTTTGTTTATTATTGTTTGAAATTTTGAGGTTAGTGATTGTTGACATTTTGGGTAGTTCGGAAAACTGGTTAGAATATTTGGCCTCAGTAGAGTACTTCGGAAAATTGTGGAAGAATTATAGAAATGGATTTATAGAGACCCTCCTCTGGTATAAACTGCGTAGATTGTCGATACCGTTAATTAATTATATATATGTTTTGGTTTTTGATGTGTTTTTTTTTCTTTTTCTTCGCTATGACAACCATGACAACTGATAGGCTCTGTGAACTTTCCGGAAATTTCTGTGCGACTGTCAGAGCGGACATTTTGTGATACGAGGTTCCTTGTGCGGGGGGTCGTGTGGAATGTCTGGGCATTTTGGAAGAATTTTGAATCTAGATTCATCCTCGTTGTGAGGGATTATATCTTCGAGTGTCGTTGTTCCCTGTTATGTCATTCCATAGCTGCGTGAAGTATTTTGGAATGTTTTGGGAAATATAGACTTTTCCACATGGAGTCCGTACGGAATCTGTCTTGCACCTCTAGGTACGCATACATTTTCTTCTTGAACCAGTTGTCTTACCATCTTCTTTATAGGTCGTTGCGTAGCGAACATTATTGGAATTATTTCGAACAAATTCTCGACTGAATTGGAGGTTGAACCTATCTCCCTCGAACAACAGAGGTAACTAAGATATCCTTTTATAACTTATGAACCGTTTCTTATAGTATTTTGTTAGGGTTCACGTATTGGCTGTTATTCCACGTTCCTGGCATGTCTTCTTGGCTGAATATGTATGTACCTGTCAGATAGAGGTACTCACGAACCTGCCAGTTAGAGGTATCGATTGGCATCCCCTTGCCTGTTATCTTGGAGCTATCTACGTTCTGGAGTATTTTGGAAGGTAACCATGTGTAGCACTGGCTTTGATATGGTAAATTGTTGGCTTTTTATTGTGATAATTTGTGATATTGTGTTGTAAGGTAATATGTATATGATTGTGAGCAATTATAATGAGGTGCACTTCATAAGTTGCGTTGGGTACCAACCAGGTACTCGTATATCCCTTCAGGATTTTGTTATTGTGTATCCCTTCAGGATTTTATATAGGTAATTGATCGGTATTCCCTTCAGGAATCATTGTTTAATTTAGAGTATTTATTTAGTAGGTCTGATAACCTAAACCGAACGTTAAGCTGAACGTAAGTGTTAAGTGGGTTTAGTGGTTAGTTTAGATCATTGGTTCTTATCTGATTTAGTGTGTATTTAGTGTTTTCCTTTTGACTACCCCTTGGGGGGATAATCTTTATTCGTATTGAATCAACCACTGCACATATATTTTTATTTTTGTTAATAAATTATTGTGACTTGAATTTTGAGGGCTTTTTGTTAACTGTTACTCTGGTAGAGGAGTAAGCAGTTCATTACCTTGAGTAGGCAGCATTACTCTACCTGGCGCCCATTTTATTCTATCATATATAACTCACTCCCTTCTCCACTGAGTGTGGCCGCGAGCTTACTATTGCATTGAAACGGCTTTCCCCAAATCGTCAACGTTCATATATATTCGAAAATTAAAATCAAGTACCTATCATCGAAAAATTAAAAACAAAAAGTCTTATCTTAATTACATGTCTATGAGTATGGATGGACACAGTTGAAAATTTGAAAACTACTAAAATTTATATAATAAATCTCTTTGATAAATTTTCATGATTATCACTTCTTTTTGTGTATTGATTCGTATTCTGTACTGAACATACGGCCGTATAGTTGTTCGCATTTGTAGGTGCGGTAGGTGATTCATTCGTGTTCAATAAATTGTTTCGGGAAAGACCGACAATATAAAGTTTGCACCGAAAGTTTTGAAGCGTTGTGCCCGCCACTGACACAGGGCGAATGTTTTCGAGTTTAGTGGGTATACAAATCGCGAAATAAAATACTTGGATGAATTCGTTATCCTCTTTTCGCCTGGAAATATTTGCCCTTGCTCCCGGGGGAGGGGGTGGTTCGAGTTCGATGGGATCCTGTTATCTCAGAAAATATTTGTTCTCCTTAAAGGGGGGAAGTTATCTCGTTATCGGTCGACAAGAGGCGCGTGAGGTTTCGGGTGAAAAGAATTAGGTTACGGCTTTCTGAGTAGGTATTTTAGGAAACATGTCACGGATGATTAGTGTGCTTTTCCGATAATTTATACATATTGGTTATGTGACGGTGTATTGAAGTGGAAACTCGTTATTTTATGAGGATTCTACAGGAGGTCGATTAGAAGAATTACAGTCAGTTTTTATGTAGTATAATTGTTTGACAACTTTCTATGATCATGCTTAAGTTGTTAACGGGAAATATTCAATGTTGAAAAATTCATACAAATGCTACTTGGTCTCTATAGTATTTTCTTCACAACTATTCAAAGTTTCAAACAGCATTATTAACTTCGGAAATGATTGTCACTCTCAAGTCTCTATAACAATACATTCGAAAGTGCTAACGGGCCGGACAGTACCCCGGACAGAATTGAATTTGCTCACAGATTCGTCATCAGGGTGTCAAACCCTTTAGTTTGAGAACATTTTTGGTTTAATATTAGAAAATAACAGGCATTCGGGCAAAACGGGTGTAAGTAGAACGAGCGCTCAAAAATAAATATCCTGAAAGGGATATCTATTCCGCGTTAATTCTACTTACAGTTTTCTTTTCAATTTTGATCAAAAAACAGACTTCATACACAAATTATTTTTCAGTAGGTTAGGAACCATCTGTAGGTATAAATTAAACTAAAAAATGTGGTCGTTTTTTGCACTACGAATACAAGGTCGCCTTTCATATTTTCAACTCTATTATCCTTGGTAATGATTTTACATCAGTTCTCTTCTTAATTTTTTTAAAATCTATAAATTCACCACTTCCACTGAGGTTCTAACAGCTTCACCAATATTTCTCGTTTCTGATCCACCAGTTCCAATTATGCCTTAATAATATATATTCATCTGAGCAACCCTTAAACGACAGTAATTTTTCACAAACCCTCGTCAGTACCTCGAAACTCATTTCGCTTCCAGAAGTTTCGCAGAAGTATTCAAATGCTAGGTATTACGAAATTGAAATTAATTTCTCGAGAAGTGTGAAGTTTTAATTGCTAGAGTTTAGGACGAATTCAATTATGGATCTCCTGAACTGGCCAGCGGCCCCAAATTCGTGACAGAAAAATTAATATCTGGCTGCGATACTCGTTTAGAAGCAGAACGGTAGGCGGTCTTTGCGAGAGGAATCTGATGGATGAGCCAGAGTTGGCAGTTGCTGCATGGGAAAATATTAAATAACAGATTAATGTGAGAGGGCCTGCTAGGTATAGTCAGACGAAAGATAATTAATGTTTGATTGGAATTAAACAAATCTGGTAAATAACGAAACATTATATTGGAAAATGTATGATAGCGGTGAACAAACATATTATTGCAAAATTTATTGCAGAATACTCTTTGTTTTGAAACTTTAATCATTCACACCTTGCTAGCTTGTTTCCATTAAAAAAATTAAATTTCTACAGCTTTTTCTGGATGTTGCAGTTTCTTTGTCAGTTAATATACATATACATATATAATCGATCCACTCAAAGAATCGATGAAGTTTATTGATGAATATGTTATTTCAAGTCCGATTCAAATGAATTTTCCTTTCAATTATAGACATGTTCATTCTTACCCAAACTAAAAATTTTGAATTTCAAAAAAACTCGGCGTACGTCATTTTATACAAGGTGAAACAATAGTATATTATATTATAAGGATTAAAAGTGCATATTTTTTTTACGAGCAATATTTGCAGTTGCGAGGCACAGCCGAGCGAATGCAAAATTGCGAGTTAAAATAGGCACTTTTAGTCCGAATAATATATACTATTTTTTCTCCAACCAACTCAAAATTACAATAAAATTGGTTTCAGTCAAAAATCGTTAATAATTTGGTTATAAATTTGAACACATGCTAATGACAGTGATTGTCAACTAGACGTCAAATGCAATTACTTTTAATCCAAGGATTAAAAGTAGCGTTTTTAATCCTAGGATTAAAAGTGTTGCTAAGTAACGGTAAGGGAATTTATGACGTTCGCACCTGAAAATAGTACAAAAATGTCAACATTTTTTGATGGTTGGAGAAAATAGTATATTATATTATAAGGATTAAAAGTGCATCTTTTTTTCACGAGCAATATTTGCAGTTGCGAGGCGCAGCCGAGCGAATGCGAAATTGCGAGTTAAAATAGGCACTTTTAGTCCGAATAATATATTATGGATTCTTCCCAGGCTCTTGCGTCATTAGTTGTGTAAAACATTGTTTTGAAACGGAAAGTGAAAAAAAAGAAGAATACCTATCTCTTGGCGGTAGAAATGGGTATTTGTCCACTTGAGAACGTGCAGTCTCGGACACTAGCAGTGACTTATCTCCTAGACTTTTTACATTTGTGACATCGTTTTCGAGAGTTCGTGTGAGACTGAGGCTATTTTGTCTTGGGTGTTTATTACCATTAAGAACTGGTTCACCACAGAATCTAAGAAAAAATGAATTTCCATAAAAGCTCTTTCATCTTCGCTTGCACGTATTTCATAATGGGACAATCACACATCTGAAAATGAAAACAAAGAGTTTTCAGAATGATTCGTAATTTCACCAGATTTGTTCGAATCCAATTAAATATCAATCATCGTTTGTCTAACTGGACCTAGCTGCCCTCACATTAATCTGTTATTCAGTATTTTCCCATGCAGCAATCACAGTACTTTCCAACAGCCTGACATTCATTTTGCTCTCACGAATTCAGAGCCACTGGCCAGTTTAGTAGATCTATAATTCAATTCATCCTGAAATGCATAGAACAAAATAAGACACTTCTTCGAAACTCAGCACAACTTCAACTCTTATCTTATATTCAATTAATATTGGATTATCCATCTGAAGCTAATAAAAGCAGTTCCTTTGAATACCTAACGATTGGTAATTTCACCAGATTTGTTCGAATCCAATCAAACATCGATTATCGCTCGTCTAAGTGGACCTAACCTGCCCTCAAGTTAATCTGTTATTAGTATTTCTTCATGGAGAAATCACAGTGCAAGTGTCCACCTAGGATCATCATGCTGACAAGAATTTAGAAAACCACTTCGAACACATATTGAACAACTCTGAGACTGCTTCAAGCTCTTCTGGAATAGACGAAAAATTATGGACTTGATAGTTCAAATGAGCGTGTCCACTTGGGATACGTACAGTGTGAGAATCTAAGTTGAAAGTTGTCTACGAGAGTGCTCTCAGGCGCGTGTGACTTAACTCTGTAGAATTTTTTTTCGCAGGTGGATGCGTACCGTGAAATAGACGGAAAATTAGAAACTAGATCTTGAGAGCAGAAATGAGCATGTCTACGTGAAAAGGGTGCAGTTTCGAAGACTAATAGTGAATTGTTTCGGAAAATGCTCTCAGGCGCGTATACATCACATTTGTGCTTTCAGTATCAATGAGGAAGAATAAAGATAAGTTCCCGAGAATAAAACGAACTTGTCAAAATGAGACACGTGCAGTCTCGAATACTAGTAGTGACTTGTCTCGAGAAAGAACTGGTTCCCCTTGGAATTAGATAAAATCGATTTTCCAGTTGAACTCGGCACATCTTCGAGAAAATGTATTTCATTAAGTTAGTAAGTAACTGCAACACTCAAAAGGAGCTGTTCAAATTTTAAATTTTTTTGTTGAAGAATATCTGATTTAGCAGGAGGTAAATAATTAAAATTAAAAAAAAAGAGTATCTTTAATGAATTATTCAATAATGTGTTTGTCCACCGTCATTATCTATGCAGTCCCAAGCAAAATGATTCGTTATTTCACCACATTTATTCTATTCCAATCAAACATCAATCATCTTTTGTCTAACTAGACCTAGCCGGCCCTCACATTGATCTGTTATTTGGTATTTCCCCATGCAGCAATTACAGTGCTGCCAACTCCGACTAATCCATCAGATTCCTCTCGCGAAGACCGCCTACTGTTGTGTTGCTAAACGAGTATCGCAGCCGGATATTAATTTTTCTGTCACGAATTCAGAGCCACCGACCAGAACAGAAGATCTATAATTGAATTCATCCTGAAATGTATAAAGCAACATAAGACATTTTTTCGAAACTCGGCACAATTTCGAAAACTCTAATCAATTAATATTTGATAATCCATCTGAAGCTAATAAAAGCAGTTCCTTTGAATACCTTACGATTGGTAGTTTCACCTGATTTGTTCGAATCCAATCAAACATCAATTATTGCTCGTCTAAGTGGACCTAGCTGGCCCTACCATCAATCTGGTATTTAGTATTTCTTTATGCAGGAATCACAGTGCAAGTGTACACCTAGGATGAAACAAGGTTTCTTTTTACCTCTTCGATGTCCTATCACTGAGACTAACGGATCTTTTTAATCCTTGGATTAAAAGTAAATGCATTTGAAGTCTGCTTGACAATCACTGTCATGATTCTGTGTTCAAATTCATAACCAAATTATGAACGATTTTTCACTAAAACCAATTTTATTGTAATTTTGACTTGGTTGGAGAAAAAATAGTATATTATGAATGCATAAAAATGTATACATCAAGTCTTACAACGGTGCCTTCACCACAGGTCTGAAATGGAAGGAATTATCTGCGAATGAAAAGTGAATCTTGAAAGCACAGAAGATCCCAACTGGACAACACCCAGAGATTTTCCTTGGTACTTAATCTCAGATGGACCCCTCGCATCAAATACAGATATTTTCCTCCATTCACCATTAGATGTGTGATTGTCCCACAATGAAAAACGTGTTGCGAAGATCCACAGATGTGAATTTTATTTTCTCTGATTCTGTGGTGAAACAGTTATTTATGGTACATTGCGACAAAATAGTCTCAGGAAAATACTCAGGACCGAAGTAAAAAATGTAGTGAACTACTCTACGAAGCATATATGCCATGATGCGATCTTCTTGAAATTTTTCTTGATCGTTAATTCCTCAATCCTTATTCCCAAAAGTGAATCGAAATTTTTTAATGGAATATGAAGTTCATTATTTTCAATATTCCAACTGAATTTTTTATGGTTTTGTTCACTTTATGGCTACAAGTCCTGCATGGGACTTATTATGAGCATCTTACATGTGTCCGCAAAATTTATTTTCGATTGGTTACGTTTTGTCTGAGATATTGAGGAACAAAAATTTTGAGTGAGTATACTTTATTGAAACACCCTGTACGATTTATTTGGTTAGCGGTCTCAGCCGAAGCGTTAGGGAACCGAATTAAACCTGAAGTCTCTCGGACATTCTCTTCGAAAGTACCGTACCAACGGCCGGCCGTACGGCCCCACGGACATAATAGAATTTGACCCTCAACCGTCATCAGGAAGTCGAACCCTATCGTTTGCGACCATTTTCTGCTCAAAGTCTGAAATCACAGACATTTGAGCAAACGATATAGCACTCCATCTATTATTTATGTGAAAATTTTGAGTTGGAAATTGTTAAAAATTGGATGAATTTTTTAACCCATCTCTAACTTCGCACTCAACTCTACCCGGCTCTGTGACTACGTTCAGTTTTCTGTGTACATAAGCCCCCCCCCATCGCTGTCAGTTTGAATCGCTGTCATCTCGGTTACCGGCTTCGGCGAACAATTGCGTTTAACCTCTCATACGAATTGCGATTTCATTCTTCAACCAGTGTAATAGCTACTTGGTGATAATTCCGAATTCTTCGAAAGTTACAAGTGATTTTAGTGCTTCTCGTTTAAAATACATTATAGACAATTAATACGTTTCAGTTAAATATTAACTACATCGACATCATCTCAAGGTACAGTAATTTTTATGGAAAATGCAGATTGATAAAGTTCGGAACATGTGCTTCAATCAAATATCAATTCCATTCATTCTCTCTGATCTATTCACTCAATCCTAGCTTATTTCAACAATGTCTCAATGCAAAAGTACATTTCTTCGCTTCTCAATCATGTCTGTTCAAATAGTTTTTGGCATTTTCATAAAACATCTCAATTTCTCACATACTCTCATTCATCCACGCATGTACTGTACCAAATTGCTTGAACTGATAAATAATTCATTTTCAATTAATCAATTTATAATTACATCATCTCAGAATAGAATCACATTTTATTCTTCTCATTTTATCACCAAGTTAGCTTTTCACACACCTCTCGTAGAAGTCTACTTAGTTTTATCATACTTGTTTATGTGCATGTAATCTCTCATTACTTTTATACCTCTTACGATTAGAATTCTCAGGCCTCTTAAGTTTCAGGTACATCTACGCTCAGGTCGGACTCTTCGAGGCAGTCGCAGACCAGTCGGATTCACAACTCATTACAATCAGAACTCCAAACATGGAATACACTCATTATCACTCTCAGATGGACTGGTTTGCTGCAGAGCTTGAGGGAGTCCAACCTGATGTCACCTCAATAAGTATAGTTTATCTATTACATTGCCTCTCTTACCTGAAAGTTATGGTGCCTGATTTTTTTCTCAAGTTATGAACTTTTCTTATTTCAATATTAGTTAAGATTATGTATTAACTTTTATTATACTCGTATATCACTTCAATTCTCTATTCTTTGCTACTCATACTTGCTATTAGTTCTATCTCATAAAACCTAGTCGTACCTTATTACAAATCTCTAACGTTCTCGATTTATCAATTCAGCCTTCTGTTTTTCTGATAGTTAGGTAGTTTACATGAAACAAAAACTCTATCACTGTAAACGTTGTGTTGAATGATAACATTGCCTTCAGCTCAACATTATTCTTTTCAATCGGTTTGCACCTCATAGCACATAAACATGTTTTACCGTATATAATATTGATGTAGTAGACTTCTTAATTTTTACATATTCTCTAACATAAGTTGTACTTCTCTTTCATACAATCACTCTGTGAGATGTTGTAATTTGATCATTTTACTCCATGCGAGTGTCACTCATACTGTTCTGAACCTTCTCTACTCTCATTTACTGTTCACTATCATAAATAGATTTTTCAATTATTGAAAATACAATCACTCTGTTAGATGTTGTAATTTGATCATTTTACTTCATGCGAGTGCATCCTCATACTATTCTGAACTTTCTCCATTCTCATTTACTTTTCACTTATCATAAATAGATTTTCTCAATTATAGTAAATAGAATCACTTTGTGAGATGTTGTAAATTGTATTTCATTTTACTTCATGCGAGTGCTGCTCATACTGTTCTGAATTTTCTCTATTTTCATTCTCAAAGTTCTCTCATTCACTTCTCACTTATTGTATATAGATTTCTCAATATTGTACATACAATCACTCCTTTTATATGTTGTAATTTTGACTTGAATTTACTTCATGCGAGTGTCTATTTATATTGTGAAGTGTTTGATATACAATAAAGATTTTATTTTACCAACTTCAACTCAATCATTTGGTAACAGTTCACATTTAAGTAATTGCCAAAAATCTCAACACCCTGATTTTTGAACAGAAATATTATTGTTAAAATAAAGAATTATACAGAAACGGCTGAAAATAAGAAAAAAATGCGGATATCACTACTCATTTTTATAATCAAGCTAGCTTTCCAATACAAATCTCTATCTATATTTAGAAGATATGCCATATTTTGTCATTAATATTGGTAACATTCTTTTCTATTATATTTCTATAAATATAATATTTTAATTTATTTCTGTTATATTTCTATGAATATGAAAATTCCATATATAATAGAAAATAAGGAGAAGAATGTGCTAGTTTTTGTGCCTTCAATTCAAGCAACATTCGTCTTCATATTTTTTATTGTATTTCCACGAATGTGAATTTTCTATATAAAAAAGCAAATAAAAAGATAAATGCTGCTAGTATACATGACAGAAAAAATAGCATAATAAAATTCTTTTATATTTTCAAGTACTTACATAATATAAAAATTTATATTCATATAAATATAATTATATCCATTTAAAATTATTTCTACTATGTATGAGAATTCTATATTGAAGAAATAATAGAGAATACGAATATAAGGTCCAAAATACTAGCAAAATTCGTCTCCCTATTTTTATTTTATTTTTATAAATATAAACTTATACTATTTTATTATTAATATTATATGAATAAAAATTTTGTAACACGTTTTGCCTATTTTTCAAGTTTGGCAGCTTTGAGGCTACTGAGTGACCAACTTATCTGGGGTAAATGAATTTGGACAATATCAAAGATAAATGAAATTGTCCTTAGTTTGGACTAAGGTAAATGTACCAATTATCGACAGTGCCCCAATTATCGACACTTTCATTTCTTTTCATATATTAAGGTGTCGGGACCAGCCATAGAATTATTTTCTTCGCGAATATGTAACTTATAGTTTTCTCAGCATATCTGAATAATATCCCGATTTTTTCTGAGTACCTCAGTGGAAAATGTGCCCTCATTCAGTTGAGTTTCAGCCTCAACCGAGTTTACAGCCTTTTTGTTACCAATTCAGTAAGAAATGCCTCCTCATCATATCCAAGCAAACTCACAAGATTCAAGTGATATAAGTTTTTTGTACATTAACACACTTTCATATGGTTTGATGATTTCAGTTTATCAATGAAATAAATTTTTCTGTGGTATTTTCATTAAAAAAAGGGTGTCGATAATAGGTACATCTAAAACACGACCATCCCCATTCATCGACACAAGTGTCGGTAATTGGGTAAAGTGTTGGTGTTATTTGAAATACTTCCTGGAGCTTATATACTTCTTTTTCGGAACAAAAGTAACTTTATTGTATGCGATTCAATCATTATGTATTAGTACCAATTATCGACATAATGATTTTCTTCAAATTTTCCAATTAGAAAATGAAATATTTCAATGTCGATAATAGGTTCAATTTTATGTCGAATAATGGTTAATTTTTTTCCGATCATAGGGCACCTCGACATGACTTTTCAATATATTTTTTTGTGGAATTGGTGAGCCCTATCAACAATTTCTTTTCAACATTTTGACCGAGAATGATCAGAGTCCATACAAACCGACACCAATGTTGATAAACTCTATGATATTATTCATATTTTCGCAGATGTCGATGACGAGTGCATTACATTATCGATTATTGGTTTCGTTAATTTTCAGTCTATTTCGAATAATAAATGTTACGAATGTGAAAAATTTAATGCCTGCTCTAAGAACTTCCAAACAATTCGATGTTCCGACAACCACACTATGAAAGGCAGATAGGTCCTGAGACTGTTTTAACCAAAGAGAAGTATGAACTGATTGATGGTGAAATGGATGTTTCAAGTCGCAAAATGTTGATCTTTCATGACTAAAGCTACTCCGTCAAGAAAATAGGTCAAAATCCACTAATAAACTGCCAAATTCAACGACTTTGACTTAAAATTTTTAAACTCTTCTCAATTTTCAAAGAGCACTTTGAATGAGTTAGTCAACACCAAATTTTAAAACGCAAAATTTTTTTCTTGAATTTTGATATCCGGTCTCTCGGTAGCGAAGCCGTTTCGGACCCATGTTTGTAAAAACTTTTTTCTTAAAATCAGTTGGAAGTCCCCTTTGGCATTTGGTAACGTTATTCTGGAACACCCTGTATGTGATTTTATCAGATTTCACGATGTCATTCATTGAATTTATCGATCTGATTAAATATTTATTTTTCTCTTATCCATACAACTCTTGATTCTTGTTGATTTTACAGTGTCGATAATTGGTCCTCATGTATGTCGATAATTAGTAATTTCAATTCCAGAGCTGTCGATAATGGGACATCTGACTTCCAACTTGATTTGTATTTTTTTTTAAATATCAAAACTTCCTGTTCACGGTTTCGTGTTTGTTTTGAGAAGCTAAAGGTACAATGAGTTCAAAACTGGCTTTTATGTGTGAAAAAATATTTGATGACTATCCGAAAAACATTGTACATTCCCACGTTTCCACTATAGTGTCGATATTGGTACATTTACCTTATCTGGAACACACTGTTTATGACGCATGCGATAACAGTTTCAATAAATACACCATGTCCCTACGATACTATACAGTCAGTATTTCGGCCGTCAGACAACTTCAAATGAAAACTAATTCAAGTGGTATTGAAATTATATCCGAGAAAAGTTTATATTCTTTATAGGTTCAGATATATTGTTTTCAAATGAAGCCTTTTGCTGTTTTTCACTTCATACGATTTCCTGGAGAAAAAATTTCTTGAAACAATTTTAATCATCTCACGTATATTGAGCCTTTGAAAATAATACTAATAATAATTTTTGAGTTTTTGTTCACTTTATGGCTACAAAGTCCTGCATGGGACTTATTATGAGCATCTTACATGTGTCCGCAAAATTTATTTTCGATTGGTTACGTTTTGTCTGAGATATTGAGGAACAAAAATTTTGAGTGAGTATACTTTATTGAACACCCTGTACGATTTATTTGGTTAGCGGTCTCAGCCGAAGCGTTAGGGAACCGAATTAAACCTGAAGTCTCTCGGACATTCTCTTCGAAAGGTACCGTACCAACGGCCGGCCGTACGGCCCCACGGACATAATAGAATTTGACCCTCAACCGTCATCAGGAAGTCGAACCCTATCGTTTGCGACCATTTTCTGCTCAAAAGTCTGAAATCACAGACATTTGAGCAAACGATATAGCACTCCATCTATTATTTATGTGAAAATTTTGAGTTGGAAATTGTTAAAAATTGGATGAATTTTTTAACCCATCTCTAACTTCGCACTCAACTCTACCCGGCTCTGTGACTACGTTCAGTTTTCTGTGTACATAAGCCCCCCCCCATCGCTGTCAGTTTGAATCGCTGTCATCTCGGTTACCGGCTTCCGGCGAACAATTGCGTTTAACCTCTCATACGAATTGCGATTTCATTCTTCAACCAGTGTAATAGCTACTTGGTGATAATTCCGAATTCTTCGAAAGTTACAAGTGATTTTAGTGCTTCTCGTTTAAAATACATTATAGACAATTAATACGTTTCAGTTAAATATTAACTACATCGACATCATCTCAAGGTACAGTAATTTTATGGAAAATGCAGATTGATAAAGTTCGGAACATGTGCTTCAATCAAATATCAATTCCATTCATTCTCTCTGATATATTCACTCAATCCTAGCTTATTTCAACAATGTCTCAATGCAAAAGTACATTTCTTCGCTTCTCAATCATGTCTGTTCAAATAGTTTTTGGCATTTTCATAAAACATCTCAATTTTCTCACACACTCTCATTCATCCACGCATGTACTGTACCAAATTGCTTGAACTGATAAATAATTCATTTTCAATTCATCAATTATAATTACATCATCTCAGAATAGAATCACATTTTATTCTTCTCATTTTATCACCAAGTTAGCTTTTCACACACCTCTCGTAGAAGTCTACTTAGTTTTATCATACTTGTTTTATGTGCATGTAATCTCTCATGACTTTTATACCTCTTACGATTAGAATTCTTAGGCCTTTTAAGTTTCAGGTACGTCTACGCTCAGGTTGGACTCTTCGAGGGCAGTCGCAGACCAGTCGGATTCACAACTCATTACAATCAGAACTCCAAACATGGAATACACTCATTATCACTCTCAGATGGACTGGTTTGCTGCAGAGCTTGAGGGAGTCCAACCTGATGTCACCTCAATAAGTATAGTTTTATCTATTACATTGCCTCTCTTACCTGAAAGTTATGGTGCCTGATTTTTTTCTCAAGTTATGAACTTTTCTTATTTCAATATTAGTTAAGATTATGTATTAACTTTTATTATACTCGTATATCACTTCAATTCTCTATTCTTTGCTACTCATACTTGCTATTAGTTCTATCTCATAAAACCTAGTCGTACCTTATTACAAATCTCTAACGTTCTTGATTATCAATTCAGCCTTCTGTTTTCTGATAGTTAGGTAGTTTACATGAAACAAAAACTCTATCACTGTAAACGTTGTGTTGAATGATAACATTGCCTTCAGCTCAACATTATTCTTTTCAATCGGTTTGCACCTCATAGCACATAAACATGTTTTACCATATAATTATTGATGTAGTAGACTTCTTAAATTTTTACATATTCTCTAACATAAGTTTGTACTTCTCTTTCATACAATCACTCTGTGAGATGTTGTAATTTGATCATTTTACTCCATGCGAGTGTCACTCATACTGTTCTGAACCTTCTCTACTCTCATTTACTGTTCACTTATCATAAATAGATTTTTTCAATTATTGAAAATACAATCACTCTGTTAGATGTTGTAATTTGATCATTTTACTTCATGCGAGTGCATCCTCATACTATTCTGAACTTTCTCCATTCTCATTTACTTTTCACTTATCATAAATAGATTTTCTCAATTATAGTAAATAGAATCACTTTGTGAGATGTTGTAAATTGTATTTCATTTTACTTCATGCGAGTGCTGCTCATACTGTTCTGAATTTTCTCTATTTTCATTCTCAAAGTTCTCTCATTCACTTCTCACTTATTGTATATAGAATTTCTCAATATTGTACATACAATCACTCTTTTTATATGTTGTAATTTGACTTGAATTTACTTCATGCGAGTGTCTATTTATATTGTGAAGTGTTTGATATACAATAAAGATTTTATTTTACCAACTTCAACTCAATCATTTGGTAACAGTTCACATTTAAGTAATTGCCAAAAATCTCAACACCCTGATTTTTGAACAGAAATATTATTGTTAAAATAAAGAATTATACAGAAACGGCTGAAAATAAGAAAAAAATGCGGATATCACTACTCATTTTTATAATCAAGCTAGCTTTCCAATACAAATCTCTATCTATATTTAGAAGATATGCCATATTTTGTCATTAATATTGGTAACATTCTTTTCTATTATATCTATAAATATAATATTTTAATTATATTTCTGTTATTTCTATGAATATGAAAATTCCATATATAATAGAAAATAAGGAGAAGAATGTTGCTAGTTTTGTGCCTTCAATTCAAGCAACATTCGTCTTCATATTTTTTATTGTATTTCCACGAATGTGAATTTTCTATATAAAAAAGCAAATAAAAAGATAAATGCTGCTAGTATACATGACAGAAAAAATAGCATAATAAAATTCTTCTTCTTATTTTCAAGTACTTACATAATATAAAAATTTTATATTCATATAAGGTGAAGTGGGGTAAATGTGATAATGGGGCAATTGTGATAACGGACTATATATCAGATCAAATTCATTAATACTGCTGCCATCTATCTAACACGTCTTCAAAATTGCAAGCAAACCACCAAAACACTAGAACGAACGAAATTACTTGTCAGTATGGTTGTAAGGCACGTGAATATTATTTCTCATAACGTAACCTTAAATTTCAGGTAGGTACGTCTCTACTTTATTTGGTGTAAATTTTTTAATTGATGAGTTAAGTCTGTTTTATTATTTCCAGACTTATATTAACAGTTTTATAATGTGTTTTTAAATACTTTAACTCATAATTGCGCTGGTGATTTCTTTTTGTATATATCACATTTGCCACGCACGAAATGATTTTTGGGGTAAATGTGACATATACATTTGGGGCAATTGTGATAATATGAATAGGCGTGGTTCTTTATATTTGAAGTGTCTTTTGACGGATAAATTTATCTTAATGATGGAAAAATAAAGTTTAATTAAAATATAATGTTTATTATTATATAGTTGTTTCTGCCTAATTTGTTTTTACTTCCGTTTTGTTCAGAAGCTGAAGTTAATTTCACATTTTTGGCGTCGACTGAAAAAAGGTCATCAATTTTTCATTAAGTGAAATATTTTATTATTGTAAAAAACAAAAGTATTCAATAATGTGAGATTTTTATACATTTACCCCAATCCTTTCCAAATAACTTAGTCATAGGAATCTGAAAGCTTTTATCACATTTACCCCAAATTCTGGGGCAATTGTGATTGACCGGCATCATTTTTTTTTAAATTACCCAACATTTCTCAGAAAAGATTTCAAAGAGTAACCAGAATACAATCAATAGAGAACTATATTGTGATCATGCTTGCATTTTTTGGAATGTTCAGCTTTATTCAAACTGTTACTTATAACACTTTGTTTATGAACTAATCAAATACTATATCACATTTACCCCACTTCACCTTAAATATAATTATATCCATTTAAAATTATTTCTACTATGTATGAGAATTCTATATTTGAAGAAATATAATAGAGAATAACGAATATTAAGGTCCAAAATACTAGCAAAATTCGTCTCCCTATTTTTATTTTATTTTTATAAATATAAACTTATACTATTATTATTATTAATATTATATGAATAAAAATTTTGTAACACGTTTTGCCTATTTTTCAAGTTTGGCAGCTTGAGGCTACTGAGTGACCAACTTATCTGGGGTAAATGAATTTGGACAATATCAAAGATAAATGAAATTGTCCTTTAGTTTGGACTAAGGTAAATGTACCAATTATCGACAGTGCCCCAATTATCGACACTTTTCATATCTTTTCCATATATTAAGGTGTCGGGACCAGCCATAGAATTATTTTCTTCGCGAATATGTAACTTATAGTTTTCTCAGCATATCTGAATAATATCCCGATTTTTTCTGAGTATCCTCAGTGGAAAATGTGCCCTCATTCAGTTGAGTTTCAGCCTCAACCGAGTTTACAGCCTTTTTGTTACCAATTCAGTAAGAAATGCCTCCTCATCATATCCAAGCAAACTCACAAGATTCAAGTGATATAAGTTTTTTTGTACATTAACACACTTTCATATGGTTTGATGATTTCAGTTTTATCAATGAAATAAATTTTTCTGTGGTATTTTCATTAAAAAAAGGGTGTCGATAATAGGTACATCTAAAACACGACCATCCCCATTCATCGACACAAGTGTCGGTAATTGGGTAAAGTGTGGTGTTATTTGAAATACTTCCTGGAGCTTATATACTTCTTTTTTCGGAACAAAAGTAACTTTATTGTATGCGATTCAATCATTATGTATTATGTACCAATTATCGACATAATGATTTTCTTCAAATTTTCCAATTAGAAAATGAAATATTTCAATGTCGATAATAGGTTCAATTTTATGTCGAATAATGGTTAATTTTTTTCCGATCATAGGGCACCTCGACATGACTTTTCAATATATTTTTTTGTGGAATTGGTGAGCCCTATCAACAATTTCTTTTCAACATTTTGACCGAGAATGATCAGAGTCCATACAAACCGACACCAAATGTTGATAAACTCTTATGATATTATTTCATACTTTTTCGCAGATGTCGATGACGAGTGCATTACATTATCGATTATTGGTTTCGTTAATTTTTCAGTCTATTTCGAATAATAAAATGTTACGAATGTGAAAAATTTAATGCCTGCTCTAAGAACTTCCAAACAATTCGATGTTCCGAGAACCACACTATGAAAGGCAGATAGGTCCTGAGACTGTTTTAACCAAAGAGAAGTATGAACTATTGATGGTGAAATGGATGTTTCAAGTCGCAAAATGTTGATCTTTCATGACTAAAGCTACTCCGTCAAGAAAATAGGTCAAAATCCACTAATAAACTGCCAAATTCAACGACTTTGACTTAAAATTTTTAAACTCTTCTCAATTTTCAAAGAGCACTTTGAATGAGTTTAGTCAACACCAAATTTTAAAACGCAAAATTTTTTCTCTTGAATTTTGATATCCGGTCTCTCGGTAGCGAAGCCGTTTCGGACCCATGTTTGTAAAAACTTTTCTTCTTAAAATCAGTTTGGAAGTCCCCTTTGGCATTTGGTAACGTTATTCTGGAACACCCTGTATGTGTTATTTTATCAGATTTCACGATGTCATTCATTGAATTTATCGATCTGATTAAATATTTATTTTTCTCTTATCCATACAACTCTTGATTCTTGTTGATTTTACAGTGTCGATAATTGGTCCTCATGTATGTCGATAATTAGTAATTTCAATTCCAGAGCTGTCGATAATTGGGACATCTGACTTCCAACTTGATTTGTATTTTTTTTAAATATCAAAACTTCCTGTTCACGGTTTCGTGTTTGTTTTGAGAGCTAAAGGTACAATGAGTTCAAAACTGGCTTATTGTGTGAAAAAATATTTGATGACTATCCGAAAAACATTGTACATTCCCACGTTTCCACTATAGTGTCGATAATTGGTACATTTACCTTATCTGGAACACACTGTTTATGACGCATGCGATAACAGTTTCAATAAATACACCATGTCCCTACGATACTATACAGTCAGTATTTCGGCCGTCAGACAACTTCAAATGAAAAATAATTCGAGTGGTATTGAAATTATATCCGAGAAAAGTTTATATTCTTTATAGGTTCAGATATATTGTTTTCAAATGAAGCCTTTTGCTGTTTTTCACTTCATACGATTTCCTGGAGAAAAAGTTTCTTGAAACAATTTTTATCATCTTACGTACATTGAGCCTTTGAAAATAATACTAATAATAATTTTTGAGGTCACCTCAAGGAATCAGTCAGTCGATTTGGTCCACACCTCATGATTCGAATACTTCATGCCTGTAGTATAGTTAGTACAGAAATGATACATGTCAGCTTTTGCAAGACATTTAATGACTCGGTTTAGAAGTTGTATGTTGGTGGGACAAAATTGGAATATTTGTTACGTTGATTCAAAATTAAAATGATTATAACGTTATTTAATTATGTTTTAAGGTGTTCTTTGTGCTAATATTTTTTCATTGTCTGCATTAAGAATCTTGGAATTGATACTTATTTTTTTTAGAGTGGACTTCACGAGAAATAAAAAAATTATTATATATATATTTTTTTCTACTGGGGAATCGTTTAAAAGAAAAAGTGTAAGGGTGCGATTCGAAGAAAACTATTTGGTGTAGTGTTTTTAGGGATGGCAATTGAAAACAAAATTCTGAATATAGTTCGAAATGCCATTTGAAAAACTTTTTGGTAGAACTTTCCACCTTGTCTGAGAGCCAAGAAATATTGACTGTGAGGAAAGTCTTGGGATATCCTGTATAGTATGTCATTGAAGCGGGATTGTGAAATTTGGAAAATGAACAACTCCGTGTTAAATTTTTGAAAACCCTCAAAACAAGTTTCAAAGTGAAGCGAAGTACCGATTTTAATCCTAAAATCTTTCATCCATGCCACACCACGGGAGTAATTCTAACACGATATGAACCTTTCTTAAAAGGAACGTGCTTCGTTGTCGCCTATCCGAAATATATGAGGCCATTATATGGAACATACTTTTATGTTAGGTGAACTAATGCTGGTGAATCAATGAGCGCGTGATAGGATTCCCATTGTGATCATTCCATTCGATTCCAGATAAAAGTTTCCTCTGAAGTAACCGTAATTCAATTGAGAAAAGAAGTTTCCAATGCAGTTATGTGATGAAATTTACGGGTATAAAGGATGCCAGGATGCGAAATCCTTGCTGTAACTTAGTACTGAAATTCACCGAGCGTAACCAATAATTGTTTGCTACTTTAGTGTCTGTTCTTTTTTAATTCAAGACAAGACAACCACTCAAATAACTGATTTGAAATAAATAATAGGTAATGTTTTCAGATGAGTTTTAATGTTTCTCAAATTTCCCTTTTGTTATGAATCCGCTTCAAAATATTCCACAAAATTTCGCTCGAGTCTCCGTAACATTATGAAGCAGCTGTACTAGAAATATGGACCCAATCAGATTTTTAGTTTCATAATAAATATTCGGGATACTCTTTGAATCGAAATCCACTTACGCAAAATTTCGCGAAGAACCTGTCAGTAGAAATTGAAAAAGTAATATATTTGGTCTGTGCGTGGTGAACTGTTAAATTTCACGGTAGACTTGAAACAACTACATGTTACTCCTATGAACAGTAAAAATCGGTTGCTTGGTTTCATATAGCTACTCTAACTGCATCGTCGACTCATTGATTTTTAAATATTAAGGAAATCACAAATCCAAAAATATTGCACTTGATATTATAAGTTGAGACTGCGATGCGCATATTGAGCTGAATTCTGTCAGCCTCGTATAATTCGAATGTTTTCAAAAACTAAATTGTCTCATAATGTTGACATACATTTATGTAGGGAAAGGGTACACAAAATGACATTAGTTTTAAAAAACTTAAAATTTTTCGATGAAAAAGGCGTATTTTTTGAAACACTGTCGAACGAAAACATAACCTATATTTTCAGCTACAATTTAAACAAGACTTTTGCGATATGAAACAAAATTTGGATTTCTATTTAATGGAAATTAAAATGGAGAGCGTGAATTCATTTAACCCAACCTGGAGGGAAAAAACACATACTATACATTTTTATCCATACCTGCACCCAAGGCATGTGCTTACTGTTTATATAAATAGAATTATAGCCCAATCTCTCCTTATTTGGATTAAATGTACAGTTTTGTACAATATATTCACCAAAATCTACTTCACTCTCGTCTGAAGATAAAAGTTCTCTTCCTTCATCTGACTCAAATTTTGTGAGAATTTTCCTTGTTACTACTACTTTACGCCCTACTGAAATATTCATTTTTGATTTATTTGTTTCCTCAGTCTCTTTCAAACTTGAAGTTGAGTATTTTGAACTGGACATATAGTATGTCAATTTGCACTCTCAGATCCTTGTCTATTTACCCCACTTTGTCACTCGCGAAGAAATATGTAATAAAAAAAATTCAACAAGTTATAAGATCTGAAAAGTGCAATTTCAAAACTCTTAGTAACGTAAATAATTACAAACATTTCATCTCATTTTTTCAAAACACTTGAAAATTACAGCAGATTTTATTGCTTCATTTCGAAAACTTTTCGATATATGAAAGACAATTATCTGTGTGTATATCATGCAATGGATCAATCAATACCAAATGTTAACTATAGTCCGTTCACGAAAGGTTGAACTCATAGTAGGAGTTTTTTTTATTTATCTGAAGTTGGCAGTATTTACTGTCATAAAGTAAAATAAAGTCAACGTTGCCGAATGAACTCGGCCTCGTCAGACGAGCTTGCGAGTTATCAGAGAACTCTATGCAATATTGACAACATTGTGTATAAATCTGACATGAAAATAAAGAACCTAAAATTTTAATATACACAGTGGAATATGCCAAATTTCCATGGTCAACCGACTGCTCAATCTTTCGTGAACGGAGTATACATTACCTCAGACAAATGAACGCCACCGCACGTCGGTTTTAGGAAAAACAAGGGATGTGTCATTTTACCCCACTGTGTCATTTTGTACACCCTTCCCCTAGTTGACATATCTATATATATTTATTTCTGTTGTCATCATCAGAGGAGTCAGAAAAATTGTAAAGTTCGATTTTTTGCAGGCGCTCTTTTTTAATATTCAATGTGGTGATAAGCGAGGTATTTGAAATCTTGGAACTTGAAAATTTCTAGTTTTGAAATAGTTCTTTTCAGAAGAGTCAGGCGTGAACACGATAACTTCCGAAGGTAAAACTTCAAAACACTAAGAAAAAGATTAAGGGAAGATGAATTTATAAATGAATAGAATGAAACCAATAGCTATTGTAGTTATCGTTTCCTGATATTAATAAGAGCGCAAAAGCTTCTGACTTCATGTCAGTGCTTTTCTAAATTTTTCATCAAAGGGTTCTAACAAATCGTATGAAACCACTTCTTTCTAGAAATTCGGAACTTCTGCCATTTACGCAGAACTGTGGTATATCGTTTTCTTAGAAAAAAGCATGTAAAAACTGAACCGATAAAACTGAAAGAACCAAATATCTCAATACTAAAATACAGAAAGTACAATGTTCGAATATTAAGGTCATCTAGCATACCTGATAAAAGTTGAGCCGATCCAGCAATTTTCGCATTTCCTGAATGAATGACGTATGTAATGCAGCAGGCCGCTGTCGCTGTAACTGCAATAAGTAAACTGAGCGCACTTCCGGTTCCTACCAAAATCGTGCTAGCTTGCCACCATGGACTAGGTATATCCCAAAACCTGCAAAAACAAGAATACGGTCATATGGATTGCTCAAAATATAGTAATTAAAATGAATAGCAAATAGGATACTCAGATTCAATTTATCAGTTTCTCAATATAAAGGAAAGCGGTCAAGCATCATACTTTTGTTCGTTAATACTAAACGACTCAATCTCGCACAAACTGAAAACATTGTCGAAAAGAGTTCAAAATATTGATAGTTTCGGAAATATTCTGCTGACTACTTTTTTGAATCGTGTGATTACACAATTTACATGAAACTTTGCAGGCTCTAGCTTTTTTACAATTTAAACTTCAAAACTTTCTTAAGTGCTTAAAATATTTAAAAAAATAAAGACAATTATTCCAATGATAACTTAGAAACTAACCTACCGATTTGGCCTGCTAATGAACTCAAATAATATTTTACAAACCTAACTTGAAAATTTCAAGTTTAAGGCTCTTTCATTCCGAAGGTTTTATTGTGAGTATTCAGGTCGAAACCAGCAATACTGAACATAAGTTCAATTTCTTTGAAGATAAAATTTTTTTTGTTGATCTTCAATAGGACACCTTATAGAGAGGGTATCCAAATGTATTCCATATATATCTTGACACTAAGGCAGGGTTGAAAGTTCAAACAAGAAATATTTCAAATAGAAGTAAAATTCGAACATATTTTTGTTAATGAACTCTTATATTTCAATCCTGCAAACAATTTTCGAGTGGAAAAATATATTGAAGCGAATTGTTATCATTTCACGACGAAAAAACCCCCTTAAGAAAAATCTATAAATTGTGGAGCATACGCCATTTTGCAATTGATGGTGAAATCATTCTGGTACCTCAAGATCTTCAATACAGACAGTAAACAAACCCTCAACAAGAAAGGTACCTGGAAACATAATGTGTTTGTGAATGCTAATACTGAGCTATCAAAAATATTACGGATGTATTTTTTCCCTTTTATGTTATACTTTCATCATTTTTATCGGAATTATGAGAATATAGCGGTAGGTACTTCTGAAACTTTTTAAAACAAAAAAGCAGCCCAGAAGTGTTTTTCAGCCGAATTTTGTTTCAAAAGTCACACTAACTGAATCAAAATTCGCACCGGAAATATAAAAAACTTATACGTTCACATTAGTTTGTTTTTAGAATTTTCACATGGTTCCCAAATATTTTATGAATTGCAAAACATTTCATTTGCGCCAACAAAACGATTGGTACGTTTGAGTTTTCAGAAAAGCTGAAACACCGAAAATTATGAAAATTGAATTATACCTATCAGGATGATTTGATGATTTATATTTGTCTAGAAAATCATAAGAGGCCACATAGTTAGAATCATGTTGTCTGATGAACTGATGATTTTGATCTAATAACTGAATGAACTGAACTGACAACAATGTGAATAGGAATTGTTTCAGTTCTTGGCGGCTCTACAAAGCGTCCTCAATATAGTCAATACAGGATCTGTGAATAGTTCCACGTTCCACCATCTTATCTAACGGTAATTCTCTGTTTCTTGTAGGATGAAACGATAGTGTGAAATTAATGAAGATGAAGAAAGTGAAATGGGGGAAAATTTGTTTTGAATTCAGAAAACTGTTCATTTTGACTGATGATTATCGGACAGCAGCAGTACGGTACTGAGAATTTTAATTTAAATTGGTTTAAGTAACTCGGCCAAATCTTTTCAGTTTTCACAAACGTTGAAACTTTCCTACTCTAACATATCATAAGGTTATACGGTAGAGATTATGTATTTTAACTTTTTGGAGATTTTCTATATGTTTTCATTTGACGAAAAATAATATTGCTGAATCATTTCAATCCATATGTAAAATAAGTTCAATCCACTGAAGAATAATATTCACAAATTCGTTTTTATAAGTGCTGATATCTAATTTATATTTCTTTTTTTTCAAGCTAGCAGAAGAGCCTTAGAGTGTTATGAAAGATGACTCTACTGTCAACCCCTCGCTTGGTGTACTATCGAGTATATATTTATTTGTTTATTATGTATTTATCAATTTGAAGAATATTATATTTTATCAACACAAAAACTGTTTTTTGATTTGGCAACAAATATTGTTGTATTCTTTCATTGTGAGTAAATTCAGTACAATGAAAAGTTTTTCATGAATATTAGTTGCAGAACATTAATATTATACAGAAAATCTACTATCGTCTTCTTGTCTTAAGTTGTTCTTAAGTTAACATCCAGATGATAAAATGTTTTTTTCGAGAAATAGAACTCTGTTGAAGTGACACTTTGTACAACATGGGCCAATTTCGACACTTTCGAATGAAAAGTCCTATTTCTTATGAAGATAGACAAAAACTGATGTCGGTGTCTGAGGTCTAATTTTTATGAAAAACTCATTGTTGAAAACAGCACGTGAATTTCTATGACCGTTTCATTGTTACTTGGTATTTTTCGAAAATGTGCCTTTTTGAAAAACAATTCCAAATTCATAACATACCTGATATTTTTCTGGAGTATTGATCGAAGTATTTATGAATCTATCCTCGAAGGATAATAATTTGAATGCCAAATATCTGTGCATTGTTCCAGAAAAATGATCATATATTTCATGAATTTGAAATCGTTATTTCAAGAACTATAGGAATATGTAGTAATATAAGTAGACGGTGTCACATTTGAATGGAATATTTGAATTCGATAGAATACTCGAATTTTTCCTGGACTAATGCTAAAAATATTTAGCTTCCTAATTGTATATCTCGAGTATTACTCCAAAAAATATCGAATTTGATATCCATTTGGAATTGTTATTTCGATCTCTATCGAAGTATGCAGAGATGTATAGGATGTCCCATTTACAAAATAAATTACTTATAACACAAAAATCAGGTGTTATAAGTAATGATGTGCGTAAAATATAATTAACAGATAATCGAATTTTTCGTGAAGAGATTTCCTAAATATATGTTCACAAAAATAGAGAATCTTCATCAGAAGAAAAGTTACAGCAGTATTTTGACAATAAACATTCGAGAAACAGCAGGTACATATCTATGAAACGGCATAGATATTTACGTACGGTTTTCACCATAGATCTTTTCATTATGATTACATCTCAGACACCGACTTCAGTTTTTGTCCCCCTTTGTTTGAAATGAGACCTGTACAGTCCTGGTGTCAAGTCAAAAATACCACGATTTCAAGCCATTTGAGTGTCGACAAATGGAATAAAGACATAAAAGTGGTGACCTACTTAAAATGGTAACCGTTCCTACCATTTTGTGAAAGTAATAAATAATGAGAAGGGTTTGAGCTGTAAATATTGCTCTTTCCCTCAATAAATTATACCGTCAAACATCCCGTCTTCAAATAATTGAATATTCATTTATTCAGTTAGGCAGATCCTTCCTCTACTCGTCCATTTCCACTTCAATTTCAGCAAAAGTATTCTTTCGGAACGCTATTTTCTTCTGTTTCCTTTGTGGTAAACTTCACTGAAGTTTACCATTCTTCCGATAAGAGAAGTTTACGTTTTACACTGAAAATTTTTTTTGACATGTTATTGCATAGACACAAATGGAATGATTTTTTTCCAGTGAAAACGTTTGTTTTATTTTAAGTGTGAAATTCTGGTAAAACAGGAAAATAACATGAATTCGATTAATTATATCTGCACCAGAGGGCCTTTTTCCCTACTATTGTTATTTTTGTCAATGATTTTTGCAGAAAAGCTGTACTTCAAAAACTTATATGAACAATAAAAAATCTGGTAATTTTCTGAAAATGGTAAGGGTGTGTTAAGAGCAGCAACAGTATTTTTATGCTGTCAATTCTTCAATGATACAGTAGGTGCATGAAAAATAATACTGTCGAGGAGAAATGCCGACTTCAATGAGCTGCTCAACAGCTTTAATACGAGCGATACTCAAAATTGACCACGGTAAATTTTCTGAGCCTGATAATTCTTGGGATTATACTTATCAGTCATGCGAATAGACCTGCAACTCGGGAAACCTCGAGAATTGTTTTCAAACTTTTTCTAGTTCGGTCAAAATGTAGACTCCAAAAACAAAAGGAGAATTAGAACCTACTGAGTATAAAAGCGTTATATTTGTCTAATAATACTTTATTGTTATTTAAATCTGCATTATCTGGTAGTGTAACCTTGCAGCTTTTTTATTGCGAAATGTTGTTGAAAAAAAAGTTTGAAGTCTAAAATTATTCATGAATCCCTGATAAAGTCAGTCGTCAGTACTACAGAGAGTAGTTATAATCGCTGGAATAATTGAAAATAATTAGGTTCTTATTTCTTGAAAAATTGAATGATTTATGTGCATTCAGAAATATGGTAATCCTTTTTTCTGCAATATTCACAGACTTTTTTCAGTTCATTCTGCGAAACCATACAATTATGTTGATTGCGAAAAACAAGAAATATCTTAAAAATTATCAGCAAATAGAGAAATTTCACAATCATGGAATATGCCTCAATCCCATGGATAAAAATCCAGCAGAGCAAGGGAACCAAATGAGACCCTGATGATGGGAAGATCTTAAACTGTAAAGATTGCTGTTTTTTCCGATCAACTTTTACCATCTAATATCTCGAATAATTAAATATTCATTTATCCAGTTAGACAGTTCTTTCGCGTTTTCTTTCACTCTAACTGCGACTTCACGGAAGTATTCTCCCCCAAACGCATTTTTTTCCCGGATAATTCGACCGAAGTTCATTCTCCTGAAAATTGAAGTTTACGTTCTGAACTGAAAACCCCATTGACGTGTTATAGGGTCCAGATGATCGAAACCTTTCTGATGAAATCCCCGAGAGCCCTAGTGTTAAGCAGAATTCAACACGTTCTCCAACTTCTCTCGGAATCCAAACTCTTGCGCTCTTTAATAGAAATCATGCCTAGGAAAGTTGTTTAAGGATCAAAGGAATAGTGCGCTCCGTATTTATGGACAGCAGAAGTTGAATCTAGGTTATAAAGCTTTCGTTCTGAAACTAAGCTAGAACATGAGGCTAAAATGTGTTTTATTCAGCTTTAGGCAGGGGTGGAGTTTCATTTTAGTTTGTTTATATTTATGCCTGCGGCATTCGGTATCCTGCTATTTTTCTCATTGTAATAGATTTGTGAGGGGAGTTTCACGAATTGATATTTTATTAGCTAAAAATGCATCTAAGTGCGCGTCCACAACGGAGCACCGACCCTAGCCCATCGCACCCTCGCCCATAGTACCGACCCATGCACCAAGCCCTGGACTGTCGACATTGAAGCCCCGACCCTCACGCCTATTTCTAGGTTATGTGTCTTTGTTTTTCTTTTTCATATCAGCATTTAAATCTTCAAAAACCTAAAATTGCATTTGGAAAGACTGTTTCAGTTAATTCAAACAACAAACTTTATATTCTGCGATATAATTCATAAAAGCAAAGCAATAGTAATTAATTAATCATTTATCATCAAGTAAAGAAACTGAATGCCTAATTATTTCGTTGAATACATCGTGTTCTCAACATCAATCAATATTACTTCAATTGTGATAAAATGAGTTTTGAATGTTGAAACACTAATTTGATATGTGTTCTTTATCGAGTTGTAGGAAGCCGGTGTTTCGACTTCTTCATTGATTCGAACATGAACGGAAACATTATATAGATTTCATTGTTATTTCTTTACCACTTACTTTCTAATGAAAAAACCAAAACTATTCGAATAATCATCAGTTAGTAGGTTGATTCTGGTTAGAGCTGTAAAAATTAGTTATGTCCAATATGATCATTATAGATAATGTTCCAATAGCGTTCGTGTACAGGGTATCCCATTTTGGGCACTTTTACGGGATATCTCCGTTATTTTTAACGTTAGCGGGATGCGGTTTTCGCGACAGCGTGCTACTTTTTTGTGAAACTAAAGATGGCGCAATCAGTTTTTGCATAGCCCTCTTAGTTTTTGCTATACAGAGTGGAAATGAAAAGTATCACTTTTTAATCACCCCCCGTATCTCAGTTGTGCTTGAACTTGGAGAAATGGTTGAAACGTATTCCTATAGATTTTTTTCTGTAGAATCCAGTGGTGTAGTCAGTTTTTCAATTAAAATTTCCGTTTTTGAGTTATTGAGCAAACATATGTTTTTTTAAATTGGACTCCCTGTATATTATTTTTTATTCTTATTAAGCACAATCTCAGCTCTTCAGAACATATTATTTTATGCATTTATTTTCAAAACCAAGCTCAAAATTCAAGATTTTGTAATTCAATTGTCAATAACTAAGTAGTAGGCTCCATGACTGTTTATTAAAAACAAACAAAAAATGTCAAAGCTTTGTCGGTTGGTTTAAAAGTTTACAGTTCTCTCAGTTTTTATTATTTATTATATTATATTAATGATTCAGTTTTAAGTTTTTCTCATTACGGCTGCTTACGAAAATTATGTTTGCCTAATAACTCAAAAACGGAAAATTTAATTGAAAAACTGACTACGCCACTGGATTCTATGGAAAAAAATCTATAGGTATATGTTTAAACAATTTCTCCCAGTTTAAGCGCAACTGAGATACGGGGGGGGGTGATTAAAAAGTGATACTTTTCATTTCAGCCCTGTATAGCAAAAACTAAGAGGGCTATGCAAAAACTGATTGTGCCATCTTCAGTTTCACAAAAAAGTAGCAGACTGTCGCGAAAACCGCATCCCGCTAACGTTAAAAATAACGGAGATATCCCGTAAAAGTGCCCAAAATGGGATACCCTGTACTTTATACATACAACCATATCATTGATTCGTAGTCCTAGGAAAATAGTTCATTTATTTGAAGATTTTGGAAATCTTTCCTTATTATGATTTTATTATTTATTTATTATTTACTTCTTGGTAATTCTCCTCTCAAACATAATTTCAATCCTAAATATCTAGGGGTTTTACTAGATTCTTCTCTAAATTTCAAAGCCCATTTGGATGATTTACGTATGAAATTGAAAACAAGAAATAATATTATTCAAAAACTTGCCGGTACTTCATGGGGTGCTGACGCAACAACTCTTCGTACGGCAGCTCTAGCCTTAGTGTACTCTACTGCCGAATATTGTTGCCCTGTTTGGCTCAACAGTGCACATGTACATAAGATAGATGCACAATTAAACTTTTCCATGAGAATAGTAACTGGAACAATAAAATCAACACCAACACCATGGTTACCAGTTCTTTCAAACATAGTTCCTCCACATACATATCCGCAGGCGGGCCCTAACTTTGAAAATTTGGAATAAATTTAATTCTTCTACAAATTCCTATCAAATACTTTCCTATATTCCAGATAATACGGTTCCACGATTAAAATCACGTAAACCATTTTGGTCCAATTATTTTCTGACCTCGAATGAAAGCGATAAAGCTATTTGGCAATGCGAGTGGAACTCAGGTAATATTCAAAACAAAGATTTAATAACTGATCCCTCCATTAAAGTTCCTGGATTTGATCTTCCAAGGAAAATTTGGACTGTTCTCAATCGTATAAGAACAGGTCATGGCCGTTGTAATAGCATGCTTTTCAAGTGGAATTCAGTTGAGAGTCCTAGTTGCGAATGCGGAGAAGCAGAGGAGAGTATAGAACACCTGATAAATAATTGTCCAATATTAAAATTTCAGGATGGCTTAAGGGCTATACATGAAGTAACAGAGTCGTTTTTAAATTGGGTTGTGAATTTCAAATCGATTTAATAAAGTTTCAATAATTTGATTTTTCTATTACTTTTTTCTGCTTCGATTTTTTTTTCTGTTTCAGATTCATTCAATATTCCAAAGGCATCTGGGAGAGAGTTATCGGTTGGAATAAATAAAGAAGAAATCCTTCAATATCGAATAGTTTTTAAGTGTTATTTTTGTTGGAACGGCGAGACAGGGTTTTTTTGTACTGAGGTTTTTTCCCTGAGCTCTGGCATCATACGAAAAAATCACAAAACCGGTCTCGCAGGCAATAGGACTATTACCAATAGAGTAGTTAAAGATAAGAGGAAGTTGGCTTCTTGTGAAAGTCACCTTTTCTATATCCAATACGAGTTCATTGCGCGAGCACCAACAATGAACCAACTCCAAACTGAACTGAAGCAACTCCAACGCCATTCCGCGTATTCTCAGGTTAAGCTGGAAGTCATCTGCATAGACTAAGGCTATGCTTCTGAGAAGACCCAATACATCATCAGTAAGAATTATAAACAATAATTATCCAAGATATGATCCCTACGGCAAACCAGATGACAGGCAAGAATCAGATGATCTTAAACCATTATAAAATACTTGACTCATTCTGCCTTCCATATAGGATGCCATCAGTAAGACATAATGTGAGCATAATGTGAGCTCATTCAGCAGTATCAACAGAGTCGAATGCTCTCGAAAAGTCAGTATAAATTACGTTGACCTGACCTCCATCATCGAGTGTCTCTACGAAGAACAGCGACAATGTTGCAGATTTTGTGACCGTAGACATGCCCCGCATGAAACCGTGTTGCCTCGTAGATAGATGAGGTATAACATTATGATAGATATACATGGTGTCTAATTTTAAAGTGAACAAACTTCGAGAAGTTTTTCTTTAAGAAGATCATTATTTAGTTTTCTTTGTAGTCTCATCAAATTTGACCACATAATGAGAGAGGGCAATAAATTCGCTACAAGATGAGAGAGTGTGTGCAGAAAACACAGGCGCAGGCGCAGTCAGGAGAAAAATATCACGATTCTAAAGTAACAAAATCAGTCCTATTTTTCCAATGGTAAAAAACATCTCATTCAATTTCCTTTCGAATGACATATCAGCTTTTGTGCTTGCTGCTCACTCTCCGCTATAATATCATGGGTAACATGATAACAACGAAAAATTCCGAACCTAAATTTGCTGTATTTTGAAGCTCTTCATGATTTTATCTGATTGTTTTATGGAAATAATCAAATTGTATTATCACAAATATGGAAACAAAATCGTAAAATATCAAACGGTTTCTTTTCTACAGCCATTCAAATGTTTCGTTCAGGCCTCTGAAATAACAGAAATTCAACAAAAGCCTTAAGCAGGAGCTTTTGAGCGCTCGGTCATTGGTGGGACAATAAGACTATGACCTCAAATTTTGAAATGGGACTTGTGATTGATACCAAATATATAAATGCAGAATCTCAGCATAATCGTATTTACGTTCCTGAAATTATGCAGAGTATGAAATTTGTAAGAAATATATGTAAGATTCCTTTCGTAAAACGATTAAGATTGCATCTGTAATGAAGATTTATTTCTGATACATGAAAAAATCTATAATGAAAACATACCTGTAATGAAGAAATCGAAAATATCAGTCAATACGAACAGGAATCAAAATGAACATCTATCTTATTACTATAGTTACTAACTACAAAAATTCTGTGATTATGAATAATGCTACATAGATCAAAAGATAAAAGAACAAGAACTGCATCTGAAGTACGGTCATGTCGTACTTTACATATATTGAAATAAAATTGAATATATGGTTCTGAAGATGCGACCCTTTTGGAATTTGCATGAACATTCAGTATATCATTTTTATTCACGAAATAAATTTCACTCTCATCGGATATTTTGTTATGGAAACATAAAGATTCTTCTTCCAAAATTCCAATTGAATTTTCTCTCTAGGACAATCCCTTCGAAAGTTGTCGTACTAACGGCCGTATGGCAAGCCCCACGGACAGAATTAAGTTTAACCACGGATTCTTCATCAGGCAGTTGAACCCGATCGTTTGAGACCATTTTCGTCTCAAATTAATATTCGTTGCCAAGCAATTTGCTGAATTATATTCAGTGAAATTCAAACACCAGTCGAATTCTATGAAGAAGAATTCAGAAAATAAAATTCAATTTGACAACTGACAGAAAAGAATCAGAAACATTGAAGGTTTTCCGCTATCTCGTAAGAAAATTTTCGGAGTCCGTCAATTTTTCTGAATTTAGGTACCAAAAATACTGAGATTTGACAAAAAACCGTTACTTCATGAGTTATACCTACATAACTTACCTCACTCATAAGAATCTTGCTCAAGAATGACGTTCAATCTCACCTTAATAATAACATTTTTTAATTATTTATGTTTCAGAGATTGGGAGTGAAAACCTATAAAGTTTCTAAGAAACGTTCAATCTCGCTTATGTTTCGAAAACAGGATATTATATGTGATAAGGCAAAAATGATTCTTCCGGTGTCCTCAACACGAATATACATTTATATGTTTATTTATATTATTTATATTTATTTATATGTTTCTCCTGTTTATGATGAAACGTCGTGTATAGTTCGCCCTTTAGGAGAGCAAATGCCAAATGTCATTTCAATATACTTAAGTATTTTCGATAAATCCGACAATAGGAATAACACCGTATGTGACATGGTTATTATTATAACTGGACGCAAATCTCGCTAGAGTCTCTCAAAGATTTGAAAATGCTAGTACTTGTATTATTAACACCTTGTTTTTCACAAACACGCAGTATTGCTTTCTAAATAATCGAAAAACAAATGATGAATAAAAACGGAGGGACAACTTTAAAGGCCTGGTTTCGGTAGGCATGCAGCAGCTGCAAGCAGCCGCTGCTTGCGTCCGCTGCTACGTCGGAGTGGTTTCGCATGTGCAGCCGCTGCATGCAGCCAAACCAAACTATCGGCAGTCGCAGTGAGAACTCGACAGACTGGTACCCCGAGCAGTCGGCAGTCAGGACGTTGCAGCCGCTGTTGCGATCGTGGCTCAAGCGAAACCACTTCTTTCTAGTTCCGAAGAAGCAGTGTATTTCAGAAGCTGCAACGGCTACTTTCAGACAGCAGCTACATGCAGCGGCTGCACAAGCGAAACCAGGCCTTAAACTGTCATTTTCTCCGACTCCACGCGGTACGAAACTTTTTTCGTTATGTCGAAAAGTTTTGAAGAAATGAATATCTCTGAAACTTGCAATTCAAACTGAAACCATCCCCCGACGCACCTGATTTGCAATGGAAAGTTCCGGCTGCGCTTGTGAGAGCGCCTGGAATGCAATCTTCCCCCATTTCAACGCCTCGTAACCGAATTAAGACGCAATATCTGTAAGTAGGTAAGAAAGTCTTGACTTTGAAATAATTAAAGCAAAAATCCTCAAACAGATGCCCTACATCTGAAACGTTTTCAAACGAATCCTCAGATTATGCTATTGTTCTTTTGTAATAAAAAGATTTGTTCTGAAACGAATAAAGGAAGGCCGTGATCTAGCACTCATCCTGTCTAAATGTGAGTTTGGATTCAGAGAAAATATGTAACTCAACAAGATCAAATAAAAGTACCTAGGTAAATACCATATCCAACACAATGGAACGAACTATGGTACATAGGCCTCAATTACAGAATTATAATGTGTTTTGATAACCACTGCGTCTTACAGAACTGTTATTTGATAGAAAAATTCTGTTCGAAATCAGAAATTGGAGAATTCCATAGATTTGTCTGTTCGTTCATCAACAGTTTATTGCCGGATTACTGAAATCATCTGAGTCTAGGATAGTATGATTTGTACCGAAAAAATGGTTTGCTACATTAAGGATGCTCAGGTTATTTAAAGAAGTAACAGACTCTGAACAATATCGAAAAAGTAAAATTTGGAACACACTTACTCAACACTCTCATGCAGGATATTATGCAATTTCAAATTTTATTCCAATGTTAAACATTTCACCATACTCGGCTCAAGCACCAATTCTTTCAAAATAATCGAAAAAACAAATCATGAATTAAATAGGATAGAACCACTTCAAACTGTTATTTCATCCGACTCAACGCGGTGTGGAACTTTTTCCTCATTTCAAGAAATTTGAAGAAAAAAATATCTCCGAAATTCTCAGTCGAAACAACAGTCATCCCCTGACGCACCCGATTTGCGACGAAAAGTTACAGCTGCCTTGGAAAGAGCATCTGGAGCGCAATTTTCCTCCATTTGCAGGCCCTTCATTCGAATTATGACAGTTAACTGGAAAAAAAAGCAGCTTCTGGCTATGATCTAATAAAGCCCAAATCTTCAAAAGATGTCCAAAAGAGTAACTACTTCTTGACAACAATCTTCAATGGAATCATCAGACAATGTTTTTTTTCAGTCGTATAGAAGTATTTTCACACTCTGAAGTTTCACTAAAATGGCAAACTTCTACAAGAAACAATATCATATAAACCACTAAAATCTTATGCCCATTAAAAGGTACAAATCACGAATAAAAGAGGATGACCTTCTGTAAACTATCATTTTCTCCGACTCCACGCAGTGCGAAACTTTTTTGTTATGTCGGAAAAATTGAAGTAATAAATATCTCAGAAACTCGCAGTCCAAACTGCAATTCTACCCCGGCGCACATCAATTGTGATGCAAAGTTGTAGCTGCGCTTGAAAGAGTATCCAGAACGCAATCTTCCTCCATTTTAATGCTCCGTCTCCGAATTGTGACACAATATTTGAAAAAAAGCAGTTCCTACCTATGATATGAATAAAGATCAACACTTCGGAAAGATGTAATCGTCTTCCTGACCGCAATATATAATCGAATCATCAAACAATGCTATTTTTCAGTCGAATGAAAGTATTCTTACACTCTAATAATTCACTTAAATTGCTAATATTTACAAGAAATAATATCATCTATACTAATATTATAAAGAGGAAAGATTTGTATGTTTGTGTGTTTGTGTGTTTGTGGCGTTGATACGAGTTAACTCATAAGATACTTGACCGATTTCAATAATTTTTTCACCCTTAGAATGCTACACTATCCTTGAGTAACATAGGCTATATTTTTCACCCGAGAAAATTGAGGAAACCTACTATAACTTCAATGATAGTAAATATGAGTACCAAAATCAGCTATTTTCAGGTGCGCTGCGAAAACCGTGAGACGTACATGGAAACAATGTATGACGGAAATGTACCTCTTTAATAGTTCTACAAAAAAGTCCGCGATAGCATATATCTATCTTTCAAGGTTTACTCGGTATCACCTTTTAAAGGTATCCGAATGTTTCTCAAAATTATGCATTATTTGGGAGTATTTTTTTATGAATACGCTATTGATCTTTATCCAATTAAATACGTCCTTCATACCCAGTATTTAATATAGAACGAAATTGCCCTTTACATCATTCAATTATGATGAATACATCAAAATATATGGCAGGTTGAAGATGAAATCGCACCAAAATCGAATTGCGTCTCCGAGCACGATATACACAAACACCGGTATGCCGACGCGTATCGAGATGTGACGTCACTGCGGAAAATTTCCATTGCATTTGCGGGATCCAAGTGTTAGAACTCGAGGGAATGATTGGAATAATGCAATTAATCGCAAGTTTGAAAATGCAATCAACTAACTATTTCAAATGAAATTTCTTCGATGTCTTTGTTTGTTGATCCTGGAATATATCAATGAAGTTGTATAAATATGGATGTAAGTGCTAAGTATTTACGAGTATTTGTTAATAGAGAATAAATTATTCAAGTTTCATTTAAAAACTTCGAATAAATGAAAATATTTTTATCATGTTTAGGAAATTTCTATGAATTTCATTTAAAATTCGTGAATTTAGAAAGGTTTTTGTCCAATTTTTTCTTCATATTCTGAAAACTGATCTTCTTATTCAGATCCCGGTGTCTTAAGTTGGTACGGATTCTGCTCAAAACGGTAGGTTTTAGAAAAAAGTGGTCAATGGGGCGTTTGTAGAGAATTATTTAACCTATAAAATGAGGTATCAATCGTCCTGATCGAATGAGCACAGACCGATTTATTTTCATCAGAAGATGAAAAAATGTATTTTTCCATCTCCTCCCAAGTTTATTCGAGATATTCTCAAAAAGATAGGTTATAGAAAAAAGTGGTCAATAGGGCGTTTGTAGAGAATTAAAATATATCTATACTGATATTATACTTATACTATGAGGTATCAATCGTCCTGATCGAATGAGCACAGACCGATTTATTTTCATTAGAAGATGAAAAAATGTAATTTTCCATCTCCTCCCAAGTTTATTCGAGATATTCTCAAAAAGATAGGTTATAGAAAAAAGTGGTCAATAGGGCGTTTGTAGAGAATTAATCTATATCTATACTGATATTATACTTATACTAATATAATAAAGAGGAAAGATTTGTATGTTTGTGGGTTTGTGGGTTTGAGGGTTTGATACCAGTTAACTCATAAGCTACTAGACCGATTTCAATAATTATTTCACCTTTAGAATGCTACACTATCCCTGAGTAAACATAGGCTATACTTTTCACCCGAGAAAATTAAGGAAACCTACTATAACTTCAATGATAATAAATATGAGTACCAAAATCAGCCATGATCAGCTATTTTCAGGTGCGTTGCAAAAACCGTAAAACGTACATGGAAACAATGTATGACGGAAATGTACCTCTTCAATAGTTCTACGAAAAAGTCCGCGATAGCATATATCTATCTTTCAAGGTTTACTCGGTAATACCTTTCAAAGGTATCCAAATGTTTCTCAAAATTATGCATTATTTGGGAGTATTTTTTTATGAATACGCTATTGATCCTTATCCAATTAAATACGTCGTTCATACCCAGTATTTAATTTAGAACGAAATTGCCTCTTACATCATTCAATTATAATAATACTAATAATAATATTCTTTATTCCTGACTCTCAATCAACAAATGTTGGTGTCAGAGCCTTTGTAAATTGTTACAAAAATAATGATGAATACATCAAAAGATATGGCAGGTTGAAGATGAAATCGCACCAAAATGTGTCTCCGAGGTAGGCACTAGGCGGGTAGGAGAAGGTACCGAAGTGTGAGGGATGTATTGTATGAATGTATTTTGGATTGCCGATGCCCGTATGTTTATGACCACAAATCAGATCAACAGATGGCGCTGTAGTCGTTATTCAGGTTATTCATCTACTCTGCAACTAAGCGGCTCGATCGAATTGAATGAATTTTTGTGTATACAGAACAACGTCTGTAGGGTCTGCTAGTATAGACCAATAAAATGGTTTGCCCATAATGAGGTAAACACAAGAAAATAAATAAAAAGAGGAGGATCATCACTACGTGACTACCAGTTTAGATTCAGAAAAACTATGTCAACTGTTCATCAAGCACATAAAGTATTGAACACCATTGCCAACACAATGGAACGAAATTAATACTGTTGTGGAGTCTTCTCAGACATAACAAAGGCCTTTGATGAAGTATGACACAATGACCTTAATTACAGAATTATATATTGTTTTGTGAGTAACTACTACCTCATACTGAAGTCTTATTCGACAGAAAAAATTTATTTGGTGAGCGTAAATAATGCAACTTAAGGACTGAACCAAATAAGATCGGGAGTATCACGTGAAAAAATGTACATAAGCGGGAAGCTTTTACCTGGAAATTAGGTTGGATACATGAGGATATTGAAACAATTGTTAACAACAATTACAAATTTTAAATACTTTACTATACTCTGCTCACGTACAGATTCTTTCACGATCATAAACGAGAAAAACAAATATCGAATAAACTGGGTAGACCCACTTTAAACTGTCATTTTCTCCGACTCCACGCGGTGCGAAACTTTTTCGTTATGTCGAAAAGTTTGAAGAAATAAATATCTCCGAAACTCGCAGTCCAAACTGCAATTATCCCCTGGCGCACCTGATTTGCGATGGAAAGTTCCAGCTGCGCTTGAAAGAGCGCCTGGAACGCAATCTTCTTCCATTTTTACTCCCTGTAGCCGAATTATGATACAATAACTGGAAGTAAGCAAGTTTATTCGGTTTAAGTAAGTTATTATGCCGTTTGTTCGAGGCACAGATGCGGCGTAATCAGCTTTTCGACGTCTAGTCACAGTGTGCTACACCATGTTCCTGACCTATATTTGCATCTTTGTGTTCTGAACTGTTTGCAGTTGAAATCTTTGTAGGGGTTGTTCGACTGAAACAGTCTTTTAATTTTTGAGAATAGAAAGACTTTTCTGTGCAGTGTTCATTTCGACCGGCGGATAGTCAGTAGATGATAGTGAATTTACTCACTGAACAAAGAAATGATTCGTTTACAACGTGTTGAAGTTAAACTAAATACGATATTCTTTTAATTTTATTTTTCTGATGTCTCATTAACTGAACCATCCGTAACCGATGTAACTTGCCTACTTACATCGCGATTTATCCTTACATCGATGTAAGGTAACATCGGTGTATGCTGGATTTATAGAATAGGGCCATTAATATTTTAACTGAGCACTTTTCTTGAGTTTACAATAAAAATTACAAATGATGAATGAGACAATGAAATGATAAAATAAGTTCATTCATGAACAAATGAAGAATGAATTTGAAAAAAACACTGGAAATGAAATCCTCCAAACTCTTCTATGCGCCTACTGACGATTCTGCTGATTGTTTGCAGCCACTATTTTGCTTTGGATTTTGGCTGCAATTACAAAATCAACTTATCTCTTCCATTTACTGGTGCTTTTTAAACTTTTTACTTATACAGGGTGTCTCGGGAAGAATGCAACAATCGGATACCATGAATCAAGGACACCAATATTCAATTTATGGGTGAAATTTCGAAGTTCAATAACTCTTAAACTATTCTACCGAATGATTTCAAATTTTGAAGTTTTGTGACCTTCTACGATCGCCATCTTTCAATATTTCAGAATTTGAATGAATCAGACACGGACTAGAAAAATTTTGGAGTTTTTCTATTTTCATGTACATTGAAACACCCTATACGTGAACATTATTTTTTTTTCATTTTCGTTACCACAAAAAATCGATTGATGGATATCTACTGGTCAACAAAATTCAAATATTTACCGAGAAAGGTAAACTTCTGAATCTCTGCTTGGCACGGTCATACAGGGTGATAAAGAAGTGATCAAAAAACATTACCTCCTGAATGAAATTTCAAAGTTCAATAACTATTGAACCTTTGACATTGCCATCTCTCAATATTTCAGAATTTGATTAAATCAGATCTGAACTAGAGAAATTTCGGACTTTTCATGAATGTCGAAACACCCTGTATGTGCATATCATGATTTTTCGTTGCCGTGACCACAAAGAATCAATCAAATAGAATTTTTGAATCGTTGCTTGGCATCTTTATACAGGGCGATCTCTTCAGTGAATCTGTAATTCACAGGAAATATTATTTCAAATTCTATAGTTTTGTCACCCATCCTGGCTGCCTTTATCAATTTTTTTTTGAATTGAATAAAAACCGGACTAGCAAAAAATTAACTTTTTCCGGTGATCATTACGTATTACGATTACGTTTTTTATGACTGAAAACGAATACTAAAGTTTAAGTAGAGAGTACAGATTGAGAAATCAAATTATAATGAAATTGAATTTGTCGCTAAAACTTTCAACCAGCAAACTGTACCATAAATAAAACAAGAGACAGCAAATAAATTGAAAATATTGGATCTTAAAAACAAATTGAATAAAAAATTTTCAGGAATGGCTCAACATGGCATCCTTCTATTTCAATACATTTTTGAGTACGTTGATGGAGTTGTCTATCAATTTGAGGATAATTTCAAGTGAGGCGGTATTAACAAGTGACAAAACTGAAAAAATTTAAGTCATTTCACCCATAAGATCAAAATTTATTGAACTATGAAATTTTATTCGAGAGATAATGTTTCATGATCACTTTTTGATCACCCTTTATGACAGTGCAAGCAATTATATTAAATCTTCCTTATTTATTGACTATTTCTGGTTACGAAAATGAAACAAAAACATAATGTTCACGTACAGGGTCGTCAAATATCAACGAAAATGGAGAACGTCTAAAATATTTTTAGTCCGGATCTGATTTATTCAATTTCACAAAAATAGATAGATGTCAATTGTTAAGGCGGACGAAAATTTTTAATTTGAAATCATTGTATCGAATAGTTTAGGATTTATTGAACTCTGAAATTTCACACATGAGGTAATGTTTTTTAAAAATCATTTCTTGATCACCCTGTATGACCGTGCCAAGCAGAGATTTGAACTTTTCTTATCAATGGATTCTTTGTGATAACGAAAATAAAAAAAACCCAATGTAACGTACACTGTGTTCCAATATTCATAAAAATAAAAAAAAAATCCGTATCTGATTTATCCAAATTCTGTAAATTGAAAAATGAAAATCGTAGACAAAACTTCCAAATTTTAAATCATTCGGTAGAATAGTTTAAAAGTTATTCTCTTCAACTACCACGTTTTATCCTGAAAGTAAATCTTGAAATTAGTACAAGAGCTTATTAGAAAATTGCTGAGTTCAATCTTGGGGTTGAAGAATGTGGACCATAAATAAAACTTTGAATTACTTCGACCGAACAATTGCTGAAACTGCATTTTAAAAAGACCACGACTAAAAGTCTTCAGGATTCTTGTGAAGGTACCACATATGAATATAATTCAGTATTCCAATACAAAGTATTTTGGATTTTAAAATGGATCTTCTGATCTTCACAGGAAAGAAAATTAATTGCTTTAGATTTAATAGGATTTCTTTTCACAATATTGTATAGGTGGCCAAAATTGGTGATCCCTGAACTACAACTTTTGAACCCTAAAAGATAAGGAAAAATGAATGGCACATTGCCTCATTTTTTTCGATAAACTCCTTATGCCATCAACCACACTGCTCTATCCTCTTTTGTTATCGAGTTATTAGCCGAAATTAACATTTGGGCAATTATAAGTTTGGTCAATTTTTTCGAGGTTATTTTTTGACCTATAGGCAGATAGTCTCAACTGGAACGAAAATGAGACAATTCCATGCCTCCAATCAACGGCACTAAGACTAGTTCTTATCACAATAGCTCAAGGTTTTTTTCTCGAACGAGTGACGATTCGGTTCACAAAGTGATAGACGGCAAGAACGGGTTGGAGAGAAGGTCCAGCCAAAATAGAGCAATTCCAACAAGGTTCAAGGTGGATCGATAAAATGCTACGGGTATAATGTTTGGTCTAGGGGGGCCAAGACTTTCGACTATAAATGAAGTAATTAATCGACTTAGGATATTTTGATAGTTAGGCGACGCACTGTAATTTATATGTCCCGAGTTCGAGAACTGTCAAAGTTTTGCCGATTTGATATTTTATCGACCTTGATCGATTCTCGCTATACAAACTTATCGAGTAAATTTCAAAAGAGGAGACTAGATGTGTACATCTATTTATGGTTCACTATGCTAAGAGTCTTCCTGTATATGTAACAATTTGGTGTAGAGACTCGGAATTTAAGGAGAAATAAGTGTACTCTTTTTTCTCAACCGAGCTTTCGCAATGTGTTTATTGCATCTTCAGGGTTTCTACAAAGAATATATTGTATGATGATTTTGAATACATATAAATTGGTTGTTTACATACCGAATTCGAGGTTAAATTGTAAACTCAGTTTTACGAAACAGGAATGTTCTGTAGAGTTAAAATATAACATTTATGAGTATATGACAAACATTACAGTTAAATAAATTAAGACGGGACAATATAGTCATTGTTTAAAAAAAGTTAAAATATGCCATTTTCTTTCACATGTGGATTTTGACTGAAGTTAGAATATTCGGTGGTTTAATTTATGTATTTACATCTTCTTCATTCGTCAACTGGACCGTCATAGTATTTACAATTTTTAGCCTGTTCTAGAAGGTAGATATAGATATTGCTCAATTTGTTGGTGTCTGATTTTTTATTTATGGTATTATCACATCTGTTTATTTGAACCATCTCATGAATGAGTCTCTTTTGATAATTGCTTTGTGTTTTTAATATTTTTAAATTCTGAAAATCTATCTGATGGTTATTATTATGCGCATGCATTGCCAATGCACATCTGTCTACAGGGTGATTTTTTTAAGTGTTTCATTAGACGTTTTCGAGGAAGGAATTGTAATACAGATTCAAGATTTTGGATTTTCGTTTTAGAGTACATGAACTTTAATTGTAAAATATTTTCAAGAAGAATCTACTTCCGGTTTCACCGGAAACGAATGTAACTTCGTTATTTCAAATGCAACACCCTGTATATTTATACATATTCGAATTCTTCGTTCAATTCTACACTGATTTGATGTATAATATGTGCAACCACTCAAGCGGTTCTTGAATTATAGCCTGATTATCAAATTTTTTGAAAAATAGGTTGTCACAAATTAGTGTCCATATCTTCAAAATCCCTCATTACAAGAATTTCTTTTTGCGAAAGTGGAACAAAAAAAAGTACGCTGATACTGTTTCTTGTATAACTTATGAGGAAATACTATACAGGGTGTCTGAAAAAGGGCCCCAAAGTGAGCCTCAATAAAACTATGAAATCTCACTTTTTTCAAATGGCAACCCTATAATTTTGTAATTCCAATCGATTGCTCGTCAAAAACCAGTTATGGTATCCCGAACATTTCATGCCTCTAAAATCAGTATTTTTGCCGTTATTCAATAAAATTCGAATTTCACGATTAAAGACAGGTTTCGCACAGTTTGTAAGCTTGCATTTTTGAAGTAGGCTATGTTAGGAACTGTCATTCTTACTTTTTCTTACAGCACTAAGCAAAACATGCGATAATAATTTCACTGGAATGATATATCAAGGGTATGCTCTTTATTTGCGGAAAATGTAACAAATTCCTAGAAAAGGTAATTAGGCTCGTATTCATAGTTCGCCCTTGAGGGTGAGTGTGAGTTTTTATCGCCCTCATGAATATTAGCTTTAAAGGTGACATCAACTGTCACTCACCCTCAAGTCCGAACTATGAATACGGCCCTTAGAAATTCAACGAACGAAATTCACATTTACTGACTTTTTTTGTTAAAGGTGGTAAATGTGGATTTCTTTCGTTAAAAGTTCTGACTGCCCTTTCTAATATTTTGTTACATTCACCATAAATGAAGAACATATTCAATACATCACTGTTACTGTAATTCATATTTTGCATAGTGCCCGATTAATCAAAAAAGTATAAATGACAGTTCTCTAAAATGAATTATAAATCAATAGACATAGCCTTCTTGAAAACTTCTATCCTAATAAATCTATGGTTAGACTAAGAAACCTTGATTCAATCCTGAAATTCGAATTTTATTCAATAACGGCCAAACTACTGATTTTAGAGGCATGAAATGTTTGGGACACCCTAACTGGTTTTTGACGAGCCATCGTTTGGAATTACAAAATTATAGGGTTGCCATTTGAAAAAAGTGAGATTTCATAGTTTTATTGAGGCTCACTTTGGGGCCCTTTTTCAGACACCCTGTATAATATTTCCTCCTAATTTATACAAGAAACAGTATCAGCGTACTTTTTTTTGTTCCACTTTCGCAAAAAGAAATTCTTGTAATGAGAGATTTTGAAGATATGGACACTAATTTGTGACAACCTTTTTTTCAAAAAATTTGATAATCAGGCTATAATTCAAGAACCGCTTGAGTGGTTGCACATATCATACATCAACCAGTGTAGAATTGAACGAAGAATTCGAATATGTATAAATATACAGGGTGTTGCATTTGAAATAACGAAGTTACATTCGTTTCCGGTGAAACCGGAAGTAGATTCTTCTTGAAAATATTTTACAATTAAAGTTCATGTACTCTAAAACGAAAATCGAAAATCTTGAATCTGCATTACAATTCCTTCCTCGAAAACGTCTAATGAAACACTTAAAAAAATCACCCTGTATATACCGGTGATATCTGACTTGTGTAGTGCTATTCTGTTTTTGACCCACTGAGATGTTTGGCCCACGTATATGCCCTCACAGTCTTGACAATTTATTTGATATACAACATTACTTTTTTGAAGAGTGGTATTGGATCTTTGAGTGTGCTGTATATTGTCTTAACAGTTTTCTGATTTTGAGAGAGAGAGAGAGAGAACTATATAGAAGTTTGCTTATCATGGTCTTCGGATATGAATTCTGTATTAAAATTTCAAATAGGTTTTTCAGCCCCTCCTGTCGATAGTGTTCATGACAGATTTTTGTAATTCTATCCCTCATTCCTTTGATGAAATTAATTTTGATGTTAATACTATGGTCAGAATGGAAATTAATGAATTTATTAGAGTTTGTGTTCTTTCTATACCAATTCAGTTTAATTGAGTTGTTTATTCTGTATACTTTAGTGTCTAGGAAAGGAACTCCCTGGTCTTTATCCTCTTTTTCAATTGTGAATTGGAGATCTTGGCAATATGAGTTAAAACATTCTAATACGTTTTCTATTTCGTCTTCAGGTAGTGCTATGAGAATATCATCAACAAACTTCTTTAATAGGGGTACTTTGAATTTCAACATTTTCAAACATGATTCTATATGGTCATCCATAACATACAGTGAGAGAATTGGACTCAACTTTGATCCCATTGCACATCCAAACAGTTGTTGGTAAAATTTCCCCTTATACGAGCAGTAGTTATTTTCTAGTAAAAAAATCTATTTATGTATAAATCTGACAAAAAAGAAAAAGAATCAATTCACAACCTTCAAAACATACCAATTACATCGAAGAAACATATTCCGTCGAAATCCGTCTGCCGGAAACCAAACTACGACTTCAGCCACTATACGTCTAGAAAATTGAAAACTAAAAGTCCGAATCTGAAAAGTTTTAAGTGGCCAAGGAACGTATAGACTTCACATTCATTCTCCGCCTGATAAATGAAGCCCATTCAAGCCGTTCCTCCCGAATAATTCATCAGATATATTTCTTCGAACCATCGTCTAGAAGAAAAACCATTGTTCCTGGCTGCAGCCGGCTCGGGCCCTGATGAAAAATCGTGCAGAAATAACATTTGTGTCAACTCGAGCCGGACTTTTAGCTTTTAATATTTCATATTGCTAGGGACTTAATCGAAATCAATCAGGCGATGTTTTGACACAAAAGGGACTGGCCGGAACGAGCTCAGCGGATTACAATCCGACCCAAAGCTTGTATACAAAGATTATAGAGTAAGAAAGATGGAAACGTAGTGCAAAAAAAGCGACCACAATTTTCAGGTTCACATTTCACTTGCAGGTGGCACCGAATATGAATTTGAACATGAAGTAGGTACTTATGACTATATAGAATTATTTAAAAATTTAAGAAAAGCCCTAAGCAAGTGCTTTGAGCGCTCGTTCATTGGTAGAGCAATATAGCAATATTGCTCAAGACAACCTCAAGCGCTATCGGAATTATATGATAGAAATTATTCAAAAAAAATTAATATGTAAAAAATCAATAATGAGGAGAAAATTTAATTCTGTAGTTCTGATGATGCTATCCTCTTGAAATTCTGCATGATCATTCTGTATATCACTTCGTTCACGAAGTGAATTTCTCGTCATAAAAATATAAAATTTTTCTTTTCAATATTTCAATTGAATTTCTTATGGTTCTGTTAACACAATGACCACAAAAGTTTGCATGAGACTTATAATGAGCATCTCACATGTGGCCGCAAAATTTTATTTCGATCGGTTTCGTTTTGTTTGAGATTGAGGAAAAAAAATTTGATTGGCCATATTTAATGGAACAACCTTTACGATTTGACTGGTTAACGAACTTAACCGCGGCAATTGGAAACCGAACGCACCCTAAAAATTTCGAGTCTCGAGGACAATTGCTTCGAAAGTTATCGTGGTAACGGTCGGTCGGCCCCAAGGACAGAATCGTTTGTAAAACTGTATCGTGTGAGTGACCATTTTCGAATCAAAATTCGAAAATTACAGCCATTCAGCCAAAAAGATATAGCACTCGTATAAGTAGAACGAGCGATCAATGAAAATAGTCGTGAAATTCGTATTCTCTTCAGCATACATCATTTTTATTGTATTCGTCTTCCAAATCCATGATTCTCGATAAAATTCAGTGTTTCGTTATAAATAAAAGATGTCTTAGAAATATTACGGAATTATTTCAAATATATGATTTAATTGGATCAATAAACCTTGTTATGAAATGTCAATTTAGATTATTATTAGAGCGTCTATGAAATCATAATATTTTTGTGTGATGCTTTCGAATGAAACAATAGCAAATACAACAGCGCATTTCATTATTATCGATCCATTCGAAACGAAATGGAAATGAAAGAGTTCTCTAGCGATTAATGAACTAGATTGCAAGATTTGTTCGTCGGCCGCATTATCAATTGACCATAAATTGTTGATTACATTCCTTATCACACAACACATACATTTGGCATAATATAAATATATAAGTATGCTCCTAGGTTCCAATAAAGTTGTAACATTACTCGTATTGCTTCTGAATACTCCATGTTGTATTGCCCATGACAATTGCACGTAAATTAGAAGACATTGAGCACTTCTTCTGTTTCATCAATCAGGCTCGACAATGTGAATATTCAACATGGTTTCGTTATTTCTTTCTGATTCCCAATATAATAAAAATTGATGGCAGTTGACACAATTGATGCTCATGTAAGTGCATCTTTAACAGAATTCTTGCTTCATAAGCACAATTTAAAAAACACTCATAGGCGAAATAATCGATCCACTCAAAAAATGAATGAAAGGACCCCGCACATTTTGTGTGGGAATTGGCTCCCGGTGGATTTGGCTGAAAATTCGATATGATGTTCTACTAATCCTTCTGATCAAATGTCTCCACAGTCACGAAGCTGAAAAATGCATACTTCTAGGTGTTTTTAGCGATTTTTTGTATCCATTAGGGCACATTTCTTATGGGCATTGGGTCCGGTGGATTTGGCTGAAAATTTGATATGATGTTCTACTAATCCTTCTGATCAAATGTTCCACAGTCACGAAGCTGAAAAAATGCATACTCCTGGGAGTTTTTAGCGATTTTTTGTATCCATTATGGCTTACGTATTACCGTTTACACAGTAATGTTGAAAATATTTCGAATTGACAGAAACATGCTTTCTATAATCACGAAATATTCTCAAACATTTCTGTGTGAACGGTAATACGTAAGCCATAATGGATACAAAAAATCGCTAAAAACTCCTAGAAGTATGCATTTTTTAGCTTCGTGACTGTGGAGACATTTGATCAGAAGGACTAGTAGAATATAAAACCAAACTTTGTGTTCCAGTTGTTCCACCATGTAATTTTCTTTTTAATCATCAAGTTATATCTTTTCTTGATAATTATATCCCTCATTTATAGAAATTGATTTATTTTTGTTGAAGATAAGTACAGGGTTTTCAGAAGAACATTACCTAAAATCCACAATTTCGCTATGGCTATTCAAGCAATGTCACAAATTTAACCTATTGAAAATAAACTGAAAAGAAAACTAAGTTGAAATTATAAAAAACGTTTTGGCGCCACATTTTATTTCTTGTGCAGCGTTTGTTGAAGAGGATTTCGTGCTAATGCATAAAAATGCCCAACCACATGTGGATGTCAAGGTGTATTTGGCTTAATCGATATCCAAGAATGAAATTGACTTGCCCTAAGCCCAGATTTGAACTCAATTGGGCATGTTTGGGATGCTCTTGGGGGGAAATTCGATATCGCGTACAAACCCCTGAAAATTGTTTGCGTGAACTTATCCACACTTCCAGCCACGGTTTTTGACGTGTATACTGTCGATGTTGGGATAGAGGACAATCGTGCGTTGTTTAGTCACAGTGTTGCCAGATGTATCTCATGTATGATAATGAGATTAACTTACACATGGAAAAACACGAACGAGTGATTTGTTTTTTTATTATCTAATTACCAATATCTAAAACTTTTTTAGTGTCCGTCGAAATATAGGGAAAAAATTAAAAACTGAACAGCCACGGTTTTAGCGATTACTGTGTGGGGGGTTATCCGGGGGCGGTGCATTCTGAACAAAAATTTTTTGCATAGTATTTCGAACACAGATATCAAATCTATTGAGACATTTTTTTGGGCGTCCGTCGAAGTACGAGAAAAAAATTAAAAACTGACCAGCCACGGTTTTAGCGATAAATGTGCGGGGGGTTATCCGGGGGTGGTGCATTCTCAACAAAAAATTTTTTGCATACTATTCGAACACAGATATCAAATCTAATGACACATTTTTTTGGGCGTCCGTCGAAGTACGAGAAAAATATTAAAACCTGACCAGCCACGGTTTTAGCGATTACTGTGTGGGGGGTTATCCGGGGGCGGTGCATTCTGAACAAAAATTTTTTTGCATAGTATTTCGAACACAGATATCAAATCTATTGAGACATTTTTTTGGGCGTCCGTCGAAGTACGAGAAAAAAATCAAAAACTGACCAGCCACGGTTTTAGCGATAACTGTGCGGGGGGTTATCCGGGGGCGGTGCATTCTCAACAAAAAATTTTTTTGCATACAATCTCAAACACAGATATCAAATCTAATGACACATTTTTTTGGGCGTCCGTCGAAGTACGAGAAAAAAATTAAAACCTGACCAGCCACGGTTTTAGTGATTACTGTGTGGGGGGTTATCCGGGGGCGGTGCATTCTCAACAAAACATTTTTTGAATAGTATTTCGAACACAGATATCAAATCAAGTGAGACATTTTTTTGGGCGTCCGTCGAAGTACGAGAAGAAAATTAAAAACTGACCAGCCACGGTTTTAGCGATAACTGTGCGGGGGGTTATCCGGGGGCGGTGCATTCTCAACAAAAATTTTTTTAATAGTATTTCGAATAAAGATATCAAATCAAGGGAGACATTTTTTAAGCGTCCGTAGAAGTACGAGAAAATAATTAAAACTGACCAGCCACGGTTTTGTGATTACTGTGTGGGGGGTTATCCGGGGGCGGTGCATTCTCAATAAAAATTTTTTTGCATACAATCTCGAACACAGATATCAAATCTAATGACACATTTTTTTGGGCGTTCGTCGAAGTACGAGAAAAAAATTAAAACCTGACCAGCCACGGTTTTAGCGATTACTGTGTGGGGGGTTATCCGGGGGCGGTGCATTCTCAACAAAAATTTTTTTGCATACTATTTCGAACATAGATTTCAAATCTAATGACACATTTTTTTGGGCCTCCTTCGAAGTACGAGAAAAATATTAAAACCTGACCAGCCACGGTTTTAGCGATTACTGTGTGGGGGGTTATCCGGGGGCGGTGCATTCTGAACAAAATTTTCATTGCATAGTATTTCGAACACAGATATCAAATCTATTGAGGCACTTTTTTGGGCGTCCGTCGAAGTACGAGAAAAAAATTAAAAACTGACCAGCCACGGTTTTAGCGATAACTGTGCGGGGGGTTATCCGGGGGCGGTGCATTCTCAACAAAAATTTTTTTGCATACAATCTCGAACACAGATATCAAATCTAATGACACATTTTTTTGGGCGTCCGTCGAAGTACGAGAAAAAAATTAAAACCTGACCAGCCACGGTTTTAGCGATTACTGTGTGGGGGGTTATCCAGGGGCGGTGCATTCTTAACAAAAAATTTTTTGAATAGTATTTTGAACACAGTTATCAAAACAAGTGAGACATTTTTTTGGGCGTCCGTCGAAGTACGAGAAGAAAATTAAAAACTGACCAGCCACGGTTTTAGCGATAACTGTGCGGGGGGTATCCGGGGGCGGTGCATTCTCAACAAAAATTTTTTTAATAGTAATTCGAATACAGATATTAAATCAAGGGACTTATTTTTTTGGGCGTCCGTCGAAGTACGAGAAAAAAATTAAAAACTGACCAGCCACGGTTTTAGCGATAACTCTGCGGGGGGTTATCCGGGGGCGGTGCATTCTCAACAAAAATTTTTTTGCATGGTATTTTTAACAGAGATATCAAATCTAATAACACATTTTTTAAGCGTCCGTAGAAGTACGAGAAAAAAATTAAAAACTGACCAGTCACGGTTTTCGCGATTACTCTGCGAAGGGTATCCGGGGGCGGTGCATTCTCAACAAAAATGTGGCATTAGATTTGATATCGGTGTTAAAAATACTATGCAAAAAAATTTTTGTTGAGAACGCACCGCCCCCGGATAACCCCCCACACAGTAATCGCTAAAACCGTGGCTGGTCAGTTTTTAATTTTTTTCTCGTACTTCGACGGACGCCCAAAAAATGTCTCAATAGATTTGATATCTGTGTTCGAAATACTATGCAAAAAAATTTTTGTTCAGAATGCACCGCCTCCGGATAACCCCCCACACAGTAATCGCTAAAACCATGGCTGGTCAGTTTTTAATTTTTTTCTCGTACTTCGACGGACACCCAGAAAAATGTGTCATTAGATTTGATATCTGTGTTAAAAATACTATGCAAAAAAATTTTTGTTGAGAATGCACCGCCCTTGGATAACCCTCCACGCAGTAATCGCGAGAACCGTGGCTGGTCAGTTTTTAATTTTTTCTCGTACTTCGACGGACGCCCAGAAAAATGTGTCATTAGATTTGATATCTGTGTTAAAAATACTATGCAAATAAATTTTTGTTCAGAATGCACCGCCCCCGGAAAACCCTCCACACAGTAATCGCTAAAACCGTGGCTGGTCAGGTTTTAATTTTTTTCTCGTACTTCGACGGACGCCCAAAAAACGGTGTCATTAGATTTGATATATGTGTTCAAAATTCTATGCAAAAAATGTTTTGTTGAGAATGCACCGCCCTCGGATGACCCCCGCAGAGTTATCGCTAAAACCGTGGCTGGTCAGTTCTTAATTTTTTTCTCCTACTTCGACGGACGCCCAAGAAAGGTGTCATTAGATTTGATATCTGTGTTCGAAATACTATGCGAAAAAATTTTTGTTGAGAATGCACCGCCCCGGCTAACCCCCGCAGAGTTATCGCTAAAACCGTGGCTGGTCAGTTTTTAATTTTTTCTCGTACTTCGACGGACGCCAAAAAAATGTCTCAATAGAATTGATATCTGTGTTCGAAATACTATGCAAAAAAAGTTTTGTTTAGAATGCACCGCCCCCGGATAACCCTCCACACAGTAATCGCTAAAACGTGGTGGTCAGGTTTTAATTTTTTCTCGTACTTCGACGGACGCCCAAAAAATGTGTCATTAGGTTTGATATCTGTGTTAAAAATAATATGCAAAAAAATTTCTGTTGAGAATGCACCGCCCCCGGATAACCCTCCACACAATAATCGCGAAAACCGTGGCTGGTCAGTTTTTACTTTTTTGTCTCGACTTCGACGGCCCAAAAAATGTGTCAATAGATTTGATATCTGTGCTCGAAATACTATTCAAAAAATTGTTGTTGAGAACGCGCCGGCCCCGGATAACCCTGGGATTGTATTGAATATTGATATTCGATTTTAGTGGACTGTATTTATTTTTATTTGAATTGTACAAAAGAGAAGGCCGGCGATCTTGACTCGTCGGTCTCTAGTTGAATTGGCGTACCTTCGCCTGTCGTCATATGATTAAGACTGACTTGACTTGGTTTGGTAGTATGGAACCGCTGCAGGGGCACCGTTCTATAGCGACGTTGTCACGTTGTGGCTTCTCCATACCGCCGGCCTTGAAATATTATTTCAAATAAGGTTTACAACAAAATAAACAATTCTTGTATAAAAGTAAAGGTAAGTATGTATAATCTTTTTTATATACCAGACACTGGTAAAACACATATCTTCGAAATAGCTCTTTTACAGACCGAACCATCACTACACTTCACTGTGGCTACCCTGATGATATTATCAGCTCCACGATGCAACTCGATGATTCTGCCCAAACGCCAGGAGTAGGTAAGTGCATCTTCTTGCTTAACCAATACCAAACTGCCGACTTGGAGGAGATTTTCGACGTTTTCTCTCCATTTCGTTCTTGTTTGCAGGTCAGAAATATATTCAACTGACCACCGCTGCCAAAAGGTTTGAATGATCTTCTGCAGATACTTATAGTGACCTAGACGATTATCTGGTAATTGTACATATCCAGGTTCAGGAATAGAAGAGATTGTTTTTCCGAGCAGAAAGTGAGATGGAGTCAAGGGATTGAAATCGGAAGGATCAGAAGATAAAGGACAGAGGGGACGAGAGTTAAGTATACCTTCAATTTGTATTAAAACTGTCATCATATCTTCATACGTCAAACTAGTATTTTTCAATATTCTTTTCAAGTAATATTTTACCTGTTTTATATTTGATTCCCAGATACCTCCGAAATTAGGAGCTCTAGGGGGAATGAAATGCCAGCTTATGTTTTCATTCGCATGTGCAGCAGCTATCGAAGTCGAAGAAGCTTCTATAAATTTTTTAAGTTCATTATTAGCTCCGATGAAAGAAGTGCCATTATCTGAGAACAAATGAGATGGTCGACCTCGTCTGCCAATGAATCTCCTGAACATAGACAAGAATGCTTCAGATGACAAATCGGTAAGCAACTCTAGGTGTACACACTTTGTACTCATACAAATGAACAAACAAATGTAACTCTTTATTAACTTTGCGCCTCGTAATTTCCTATCTTTGATGAGGATAGGTCCGGCATAATCTAGTCCAACATTTGTAAACGGAATGTATTTATTAACCCTTACTGAAGGAAGATTTCCCATTAAATATTTGCAACCTATAGGCTGGGCCTTGCGACAAATTATGCATTTTTTTACTACCGATCGCGTTAATCTGCGGCCTGCTATCGGCCAATATTGTTCTCTTACCGAATATAGAAGCTGATTCGGTCCACAATGCATCAGTCTCACATGCTCCGCTTGAAGCAACAGTAATGTTACATGATGCCTTGTGTCCAATAAAATAGGATGTTGCTTGGCGTAATCTACATCAGCATTTAATAACCTGCCTCCTACTCTAATTAGACCATCTGTTCCAATAAATGGATTCAAAGCCAACAATTTACTGGAAGTATTGAGTTTTTCTCCCCTTTTTAATAATTTATATTCCTCAGGGAAAGATTGTTTCTGGGAAAATTTCATTATTAGATCATGAGCCTTTTTCAACTCTTCGACGGTTAAAATTCCGCTCGTCTTCATTGACTTGCTTTTCATATTCGAAATGAATCTTAGACAATAGGCTATTGTTCTTTGTAGTTTTTTGAAATTTGAAAATTTATTAAATGGTAATTCCAATTGATTAGTTTTTTGACACAGATTAACTAATATTCGTTTTTCCGGTAATTCTTGATTCGGTATTTTTAGCACGAACTCAGTTCTTTCTTTATTCGACAAAAATTGTGGACCATTCCACCATATCTTAGAATCTAAAAGGTGAGAAACGGTTGTACCGCGCGACAATAAATCCGCTGGATTGAATTTACCAGCAATGTGGTACCATTGACTTGGTTTCGACAGATCCTGTATTTTCGAGACTCGATTAGCGACAAATGTTTTCCACTGATTCGGGCATCCATTTATCCAACCTAATACAACGGTGGAATCCGTCCAATAAAAACATTGATCGAAAGTAATTTCACTCGCCTTTATGACCTTTCGCATTAATTTCGCTAATAGTTCCGCTGCGCATAATTCCAATCGGGGTAGCGCTATTTGCTTCAACGGACATACTCTCGATTTAGAACATAGCAATTGAGTATTGTAAGACTCGTCTTGCCTTCTACAAGCAATATAAATGCATGCACCGTATGCCTTTTCGGATGCATCTGCGAATCCGTGTAACTCGATACAAGTGTACCTTTCGTAACAGACATATCTCGGAATTTTGAGATTATTTAATAGTAACAATTCATTACAGAAACCCTTCCAAGTGACACTAAGATGATCCGATACCTTTTGATCCCAGTCTAATTTTTCCTGCCATAAACGTTGCAGAAACATCTTTGCTACAACGATAATAGGACCAACTAATCCCAATGGATCGAAGATTTGACTTGTCGTGGACAGGATGACTCGTTTCGATAAATTTATTGGAAATTCAAATGTTTTAATTGAATATTGTATGTTGTCATTAAATGCATTCCAATAAATACCTAGCGTTTTATTATTTTCGTCTTTACCCAAATGTAGGATACCTGAAGATAAATTATCGTCTACATTTATTTCTTCTAGTAATTCTCTATTATTACACAACCATTTCCGCAGTTGAAAACCTCCGGTTCTTAATATTTCCGCGACGTCTCGCTGAATATCTCGTAATTCAGATAAGCTGTCTGAGCCCGTTAATAGGTCATCGATATAAAAGTCGTTCAAAATTACCTTACTCGCGATTGGATATTCATCCTTATTTTCCGTGCCTAGTTGCTGAAGACAACGTACAGCCAGGTGTGGCGCTGATGAAGTTCCATACGTTACCGTGTTTAATTCATAGCATTCTATTTGTTTCTCATCATTGTCTCGCCAAAATATCCTCAAATATTTTCTCTCTCTTGGATCCATTAGAACTTGGCGATACATTTTCGAAATATCTCCATTCAAGACATATTTGTATTGTCTAAATCTTAATATAATAGAAAATAAATCATCTTGCAACGTAGGTCCGACGTACTGAACATCGTTCAACGAAATCCCGCTGTCAGATTTAGCTGACGCATCGAAAACTATTCGGGTCCTGGTAGTGATACTCGAATTCTTAACTACCGCATGATGAGGAAGAAAATAGCCGTCTTGAAAATTTGTATTTATATTGAAATCCTCTAATTTACGCATGTGACCTAGCTCTATATATTCCTTAATGAAATCGCAGTAATCATTTTTTAGCAGTTTATCCTTATTAAGACGTCTCTCTAACGCATAAAAACGATTTACTGCCATTTTGTCGGATTGCCCCAAATTTTTTACATTATCCTTGAATGGAAAATTTACTATGAATCTACCCTCTGGGGTACGCTTGACATTGTTCACAAAATGTTCTTCGCAGAATTTTTCGTCTTTAGTAAGAACTCTTTCATTATCGCATTCTTCGACCGTCCAAAATTTAGTTAGAGCATTTTCCAAAGACTCGTTAACTGTTACACATGAAATCGTTTTGGTCGAATTTGGTTTAACATATGGAATATTGCCTCCAAAAATCCAACCGAGTTGTGTATTTTGTAATATAGGCATGTTTTCAATTTTCTTTTGTTCCATAATTAAAATGTCATAGAAAATACCAACTCCCAAAAGCATATCGATATCTTGAGATAAATTGTAATTTGGATCCGCTAGAGTTAGTTCGTTAATTCTTGATCGTGAAGAAACCTTAAATGACGTATTTGGTAATTTTTGTGCTATCTTAGGAATAATAAGACAAGAGATATTATTTTTATAGTTATTGATTCTTGAACCAAAATTTACCTCGGTTGTGTTGGGCAGCTAGGACCTTCGACTCTCCTACGCCTACTATCGAATAATTCACTGGTTTTTTATCCAACTTTAATTGTTGCACCAGTCTTTCGGAAATAAAATGACTTTGACTACCTGCGTCTAGTAGTACTCTAGCATAAAGGAACCGATTCTTGCCGTGAACACGAATGACCGCTGTACTCAGTAAAGGCTGTGAGTTCTCTTCTGAATTGTTAATCTCGGCAACATTGTAAGCCCTACTCGCGGATCGAGTCACCTTATCGTCTCCAGCAGAGTCGCGACGAACCGTCGTGTCCATCCTATTGCGATCTCTGTCGTACGCGATACCCTCACCTTCTTGCGTGCTTGTCATGTATGTACCGCTGGTCGATTCTCCCGTGTTTTCGTTCTTATTCACGTCCTGACTCGAAATGTTTGAATTGTTAGGAGACAAATGCAATAGCGAATTATGCCGTTTTTTGCAGATACGACAATTGGATCTTTTACAATCGATATTCATATGATTGGGATCGAAACAATTGGTGCATAGTTTTAGTATTTTTACTTGATTTATTCTCGCAGGAATGTCTAATTCCCGAAAACCTTCGCATTGAAATATGGAATGCTCTTGCTTACAGAAATAGCACGTAATTTTTCTTTCTGTCGTAGTATTAAATGACCTAGTTTTTTCGGTACGATTCGATTTATTGAATTGAAATTTAGAAAATTGTTTTTCGATAGTTTTTGTTTCACCTTTGGTAATTTCTAATTTTTCTAATAATTCACATTTTCGTTTTAGAAATTCTAGTATTTCATCTACTGTGGGGAGTTCGGCTTGTGTCCGATACGATTCCCACTCTCGTTTTGTTATATTGTCAAACTTGGTACAAAGCATATACACCAGAAGTGCATCCCAACTATCAGTTGGTAGCCCTAAAACCTTCAAAGATCTTAGATTTTTCCTAAAATTATCATGTAAATTGCGTAATTCAGTATGAGATTCCTTGACAGCTATTGGACTGTCAAAAAGGCCTTTGATATAGTTATGCACTATCAATTTTTTATTTTCATATCTGTCCTTGATCATTGACCATGCAACACTATAATTGTTTTCACTTACTTCAACAGAACTTATTAGTTTCAATGGTTCACCCTCTAAACAGGATTTGAGATAATAAAATTTTTGAATTGGACTTATGTTAGCATTGTGGTGCACTAATGAATGATAGGTATCTCTAAATTCGAGCCATGTTTCAAATGAACCTCTGTAAATTGGTAGCTTAATATCAGGAAGCTTAAAATGTGCTTGCAATGAATTGACAGAATTTTTATCGACTGTTATAGAACTTGTGATATCAGCATTTTTGTATTCAAAATTGTTTATCAAATTTTGTGTGTAACTGATTAATTCAAAATAGGATTTTTCAAAATTTATAATTTCATTACATTCTTGTTGCAGTTCTTGTTCTGCTGTTTCTGATCCGCTCAATTCGAACTCGATGGAAGCTTGCACTGATGTGAATTCGTTTAATATTGGTTTAATCTTATCTAATCTAACTTTGAGTTGGGTAATTGTGATTTCATCAATATTGTTTAAATCAATTGAGTTAACAAATCCTCTAAATCTTGTTAAAGTGGCTTTAAATTGACCTCTTTGAAATCTGAGCTTTGGTAAATTTGACATTGTTCTTGTGACTAATTATTCTTGTGAATTGTTCTTGTGAATTGTTCTTGTGATATTGTTCTTGTGATACTAGCTTATCGTATTGAATTGACTTTGAATTCAACGTTACTAATATTTAACTCTCGTATGGATAGTTATAGGAATTATAGGAACGATCTTACTTGGAATTGTAAAGAGGGGATTCTGTCTCACTCTGCTTCTCGTTGCAGGCGTACACCTCTCTTCGTCTATCGTAGCTGGCTTCCCGCTGCAGTGGAATCGTCGAAGCTCCGTCTCGCTCGGGTTCTGTGCAGGAATACCGCCGTCTCGCTCGCTCCTGTCTCGTAGCTGGCTCTGCACCTGCCGTTTCTTGATATGCGTGTTGTTTTCTTCCAACCGCTGTTTCAAATATTGAAATTGTTCTTGATTCTTGCAATGCGGCTCGATATGGACCAATGGTGATTGTATTGAATATTGATATTCGATTTTAGTGGACTGTATTTATTTTTAATTGAATTGTACAAAAGAGAAGGCCGGCGATCTTGACTCGTCGGTCTCTAGTTGAATTGGCGTACCTTCGCCTGTCGTCATATGATTAAGACTGACTTGACTTGGTTTGGTATTATGGAACCGCTGCAGGGGCACCGTTCTATAGCGACGTTGTCACGTTGTGGCTTCTCCAACCCCCTGCAAAGTTATCGCTAAAACCGTGGCTGGTCAGTTTTTAATTTTTCCCTTATATTTCGACGGACACTAAAAAGTTTTAGATACTGGTAATTAGATAATAAAAAAACAAATCACTCGTTCGTGTTTTTCCATGTGTAAGTTAATCTCATTATCATACATGAGATACATCTGGCAACACTGTGACTAAACAACGCACGATTGTCCTCTATCCCAACATCGACAGTATACACGTCAAAAACCGTGGCTGGAAAAGTTCACGCAAACCTGAAAATTTGCAGCAGTTAAGTGATGCTCTAATTTTAATAATGAAATCAAATCGAAAAGACTTATACAATATAGAAGGCATGCCAAGACGAATTGCAGCTGTCATCTGTGCACACACTTCTATTTCAGCGATTCATATTTGTCACTTAGTTTTCAGTTTATATTTATCACGTTCGGATTTTAGGTTGAATTTTTTGAAGTACTGTCATAGTCATAGTAAAATTGTGAAATTTAATGTTCCAATAAAATCAGACAAAAATATTGCAATCAAGGAATAATAATAATAATGAACGAAAAACGAAATTATCGAGAGAAGATGTGTCTTGATGATAAAATAAAAAAACCATGGTGGAAAACAGGAACACACCAAAGGTGGTTTCGAATTCAGAATGAAAAACAGATTTCGTATCATCCAGTATAAAATGGCGTATACCAAGTGCTCTTGAAATTTGTAATTGGTAGTTGATTTTTTTTAAACTTACCTACAATTGAGACAAAATTTCAATCAAATCGGACTCAAAATAACATTTTTAATATTTATGAATTATCAAACTTCATCGATTTTATGAGTGGATCAATTATTTTGCCGGTGTGTGTATATTCTTCAATTGAGTTGAAAAATCGTAATAGCATTTGCGTCAACTCAAGCTTTTAATATCTCCTATTGCGAGGGAAATCAATCAGGCGAAGTTTTGACACAAAAGGGACTGGCGGATTCAAGTCCGGTTCAAAGCTTGTCGCATTAAAGCGGAACGCTACCCCAGCGCCATCTGAGCACGTGAAATCGTGAACTGTATGACAGATTTAGTTGGGACTATACGGGAAGTGGTATGACCCTTGAATGCTGGAGGGTAAAATAGGAGAAATTAACGTGATGAGTGGCGATGAAGCTTGAGCCGTATTGTTGGGTTACTGAGTCGTTACCATTGGAGATCTATTCAGTAGTGGCCTCATGTGAATATTCAACATGAACTGGTAGATATTTCATTCTGATATACACTATGGCGCGGTGGAAGTTCGCCAGAATGATGATTTCTTTTCATCAATGTAGAGTGCTGGAAACTGAGAAGTGAACTACTCTACGAAGCGTATTTGGCTATTTTTAATATATTACATGGGGATTTGACACAAAATTCTCTGGCAATTTGCATAGCTAGCGTCAAGTATCAATCCCAAAAAGTTTTGCAGATTATTTTGAACCAGGGGTCGGCAGTTCATAAGCAGAGTTCGAATACTTTATACCTAATTTTTTTAATTCTTACCAGTCGTTTAAATTTCGGGCAATTATTTCAATGTTCTGTTAATATGGTATAACATCGATAAATTTTAACGTTTTTGTTTTCAACGACTGCACTGAGAAGTAATGGTTGGTTCACCCCGTTCACGGATTCGCGTCTGTTTCAGACATAATATTCTAAAAACTACATTTTCCCGCCGTTAGGGTGCGATGTGGGAATAGATAGAATGCTCTGTGCGGCAGCAGAATTTTAATTTTATTTTTGTAGTATCAAGATATTGTCACTAGTTATACCACTAAAGGTCTGTTCTTTTCGAGCTCATGAAAATTTTGAAAGTTATCCCGATTTGAGGAGGGATAACTTTCTAATATTGAGTATTCGGTAAGAAAATTTCACACCAAATGGTGCTATTCTAATTCACCAGTCATAGACGTTCCATTAATTTCATTCCAAGTCATTATAGAATTCACAAAACTTTCGGGATTCGCTGTTGGGTGCCAACTAGGACAAAGTTTCCACTTAAATTCACCCGTTCCGATGGTGATCTGCAAAAATAAACGTTTTGATCAGTTGAAAATAACAGGACTGTTTTTTCTGATATACTGTACGATGTAAGCGACATTCGAAACGTAGCGGCGATAAAATGGGCAATATCTCAGTAGGCTTATTGTTGATTTTGTCGCCAGTTATATCTAAGAGTTTTTCACGTATCTATACGTATTTCCACCATTACATTCAAACATCTCAGACGTTACGATGTAGCCATAGATGTACTTGAATGATGTCATATTCACAACAGGAATGAAAATAGACCCGATTTTGCTTTCTGCCACTGCACAGGGCATAGTGCATCCCAAATTTGTTTTCGTCTGAAGAGGTTTATCGGTAACAGTTGAAACTTTAAAATTTTATTTTTTTTTAATTGGCTATGTTTTCCCATATTCGTAAGATTTTGGAAGTCACATAATTAAGTATTTTAAAATTTTTGATTGTTAGGGGACACCGTGTAGCTGTATGAACTCTTGTGATATTTTCAAGGAAAAACTGTGTTTGATGGATATTTTCACGTGGAATTCATTGGCATGGACTAAATATTTTCTTTAATTATCGTTTTTGAATTATAACTCAAACTCGAACAAAATATTTTTGAAAGGACACCCTATATTCCATTTCACCATTGAATAAAAATTTTTTCAATTGAAAAAATATAAAACACTTTTGTTCTCACTTTAATCATTAAACTGAAAATTCGAATTTTATACTGAAATATATTTCATCTTAACTACTCAAAATGCACTGTACTGTACCATTTACGATAATTTCCACAATCTTCAACAACAGATATTGTTGCATTAACATTCAAAGAAATTCGAAAAATTTTTAGTTGAATTCCTAACATAAATCACACCTTTTCCCTGAATGATTAATCTGATATTTCGCAGAAATTATTCAGCATAACATGCGGAGCTCTGAAAGGGAAAATGCTTTCGCTATACCTATAATTCGTTTACCGTACCTATTATGCTTTTGCTGGTTAATTCTTTCGAAAATCGTCAAAAAAAAATGGGAAAATCGGTTCTTGGGAGCTTGTTCTACTTAAAGTAGTGCTATATCGTTTTAAAAAAATTTCTATAGTTTTCTCCCTGCTGACAAATCCGTGGTCAAAACCAATTCTGTCCGTGGGGCCGTCCGTCTGTGAGCGCGATAACATTTGAAGGGATTGTTCCTAGAGACTTGAAATTTTTAGGTTAGGTTCACCAATGCCGCAGTTGAGTTCGTTTACCAACTGAATAGTACAGGGTGTTCCATAAAAATGGTTATTCAAAATTTTTGTTCCTCAATATCTCAGACAAAACGGAACCAATCGAAATGAAATTTTGCGGCCACATGCAAAATGCTCATAATAACTCTCATGCAAAAGCTTGTGGTCAAGGTAACTATTGAACAATATTGTGAACATGAATCTTGATATTTCCATAACAAGATTTTCGATTCAAGTGAATTTCATTACGTGAATGAAGATCGGTATACTGAATGATCGTGCAAAATTTTGAGATCATCTTTTACTTATTCCATTTTTGGATGATTGCCAGAATATAATTCCTATCGTGTTGAGATTTTGCATTCATAATACTCAGCATGAATCTCCTATACAAAATTTCGAGGAAATAGCATTATTGCTCTACCAATAAACGAGCTCCCAAAAGCCTCTGCTGAGGGATTTTTCAAAATTTTTGAAGTCGCGTTGTAACTTGCTTTTTCGTGCAGTCCACTAATTATGCAAATAAGTTCCGCATATCAGAATGATGAATAAGTTGACAGTTAAAAAGCTTGGTGTATCGTTAAGTTGAGGTCAATTATTTGAGAGAATGTCTTTCTATAACAAAGTTGAAGAATGGACAAATTATAGTGAAGAACCCAGTGGCATGGTAAGAAGAAGTTTGAAAGATATTGGGTCGCTCAAGTAGGACATTATGAATAGGTACATAGAATCAGGGAACTCTCAAAAATTTGAAGCGCATTTTGAAAATAATATGGGGGATTAGCAAAAACAAAAAAACAGATATTTCGTGATAAGCACAGTATTGAATTCAAAAGAAAATTATAATAATTGAGAATTTTCCTTATTGATACAAACTAAATATTATAATTGATCGTTCAAAATCAAACAATGAACTAATACTGGAAATTGATGATATTTTTGTCGGACTTTGCTAAATAAGTCTAGCAGAACCAACGGATTAGCCAAATAATGAAAAGATATTCAATTTCAATTCACTTGAGAAGTTTGAAGGATTCAATAAATTTCACAAATATTTCATTTCGAGCCATCATTCGCAATTCGGATATTTTATTTGAAGAAACAAGTTGAAACAAATCAGTTTAGAAATGTTCAATTCATAAAGAATATGTACCGTCGAAGGAGCTCTGTAGAAACGAACGAGAACTTTACGACATAAAGCTTTTATGATATCTCATAACTTTCCATTCGTATTCCCGTTTTATAGTTGGGTAACTGCAACATTTTATCACTGAAATATGTGTTTCTATAAGTATATTGATGTCGGAAATAAAAGAATTGTACTCCGCTCAACTGCTTGAAATTTGTCATTTCAGACAATCTTGAAAGAAACTGATTTAATGAAAAAATATTGAAAATTGGTTCATCAATAGAACAGTTATGGAATAGTTATTAAATTTGAAGTAGATCATGCTGTTAGTGTTCGAATTTTTAAAATTTGAAAATCCGTAACGAAGATGATATATTATACCAAGATACGTTTCGGAAGTATGTGTCACATTGAATAATGTGAAACGTGTGAGGAAAAATTAATTATAAGAAGTCTCTAGTTCCAAAACATAATTTACGTTTGACGTTTTGTGTAGCATATTACTTTTCCCATGCTTCCTTCTCTTATAGCATCGAGCACAGAAGCGCTTTAGGACCTTTTACGAGCACTTAGCACAAGGTTTTAACAGATCTGTAAAAAAAAGTAGGTATGACTCGTAGAAGTTGTTCAGTTTTTCGATGATTCTGAGAAACTGATCGATTTCATGTTCTGGAAACGTGTAGCAGAATATTAATGCCTGAATAACTATTTCAGAAATTGACATATGTCGGTCAGTAGCCATAAAAATGTAATATCGAACAGAAAGAAAAACTCTAGCTAAAAAGGCAAACTCCCAATAGCTGGTTGAACTGATGCGTAAACAGAAATATCCAATTTCATTATTTTCTGTGACATCTCTGAGCGATCGTATTTATGTTACATCTGACATTGAATCTAGGTTACGAATGTCGTGGAATATGAGCCCAAGCATGTTCGGAGTACCCAATTCTTTTCCTACCAGAAAATAAAATGGTCCCAGAAGCATCCACACTTTCTCCGGGCAATTTCACGTCAAGAGTGAAACGGAAATATTTTTTCCTTGGGGAATTTATGATGGATGCGCATTATTATACGATTTTTTGTAGGGGCGGTTTTTCACTCTAATGGCTAGTCTCTATTTGGTGATTGAAGAAAATACCCTTGTGTGGACTTCATAACTCCCTGGATACACACCATAAGGGGATCAGACCGGAAATTTTGCATTCATCTTTTGTACGTAAAAATTGTGTTCTCGAAATCTGGGAAAAATTAGGGTGCGATTTATATTCGCAGCAGGAGGGGTAAATGAATCATGAGGGTAGCTGTTTCTAGCATGCGCTCACGATTGGTCAAATTTATCATACATAAGATCTATAAAATAAATTGTAGGTATCGTTCTGACTGTTGCGGGTGATTGTTCAAAAATTCTAGAAAAGAACTGGTGTGATGTCTGAACTTCTTGCGTACGCTTTATCGAAAAAACGATATGCCTACCGTGAAAAGAATAACTTTAGTTGACAAAATGCGCTCTTGATCCTATTTCAATGTTGCATAAGTCAAGGTAGAAAAAATAAGATCTTGATATTTACTCACCCCAAATTTCGAACGAAAGAAGCTCAAGATTGGAAATTTGCAGTGTGAAAACAAGATGGGAACTATTAGTTAATTCATCGGAAAGTTTATATTTTAACTTCTAGAAGATAGCATTTTGCCAGTATTTGAGTTTCGATATACACATCATAGATGGTGAATTATGTTAAATAATATACATACGAGTTTGGATAAATTATGAAACCAAGTATAAATCTTTTGAACGGAAAGAACTGAATACATTAAATTCTTCAGGAATTTAGTGAATGGCGCAAAATAAATCTGATGTAAATTTTTTGGATGAAATACTTCTAATTAGATCAGAAATACTACTTTTCAATTTATATAAGACTTTCGGTATATCTTTCAAGATGTTGAAAGATTATTTGGGCTGTTTCCATTATCTCGGATTGTTCTATCCAACGTTTCGGCAAGCATTCGCCAGCCGTCCTCATAGTAATCGCAAAATTGTTAAATTCGGCAAAATTAATGCTGGCTTCTGACATTAGCTGTCAGAAAATTGAATTTTAAAAAATTCTGATCATTGCATAACAACCATACGCCAGGAACAAATTTCTGACCAAGATATCATGGTTAGTTTCGACATCGAGAGCCACTAATGTCCATACTGACCATGCCCTTATAACTACAATAAATAAACTCGGGGAGGACACTACATTAACTGAAAGAACCACCTTGAGTATAGATGCAATCATGGAGCTGCTCAAAACGTGTATCAACACCACTTACTTTAGATGGCAATCTACCAACAAGAATTTGGGTTGGCGATGGGTTGTCCATTATCTTCACCTCTAGCTGATATATACATAAAAGATTTCGAAAAGAGAGTATTGAAACAATATGATTTACACCCAAAATTATGGCAAAGATATGTAGATGACACATTTTTGATATGGCAATATGGTAGAGAAAATCTATACAGGTTCCTAGAACATAGAAGCATCGATCCAATGGTAAAGGGTTTTCCAATGAGAGGTGTTGTTTTGAATAGCCCGCTATTTCGGTAGATGTCACGTTTGAAGCTGTAATTTTTTGGCATTCGTCAAAAACTACGCCATTAATAAAAATGAAACGATACATGCTTTAAAAACGCATTGAAATTATTAAAATTAATGGTATAAAAATGTTAAAAATTTGGCAGAGACGGTTCGTAAAACTCGAACATTTTTGGGTCGTCGTGAAGCACCTTGTCGGACCGCAATGAAGAAATTGGTGAGGAAATTTGAGCTGTTGGGACAGGTAAGTGATGTGGAGAATAAAACATGTGTACTTCGGTCAAGAACAGCCGAGAACATTGCTGTTGTAGCCGAAAGTGAATGTGTTAGGCTGTCAGATGATTGGCGATGCTTCAGTTAATAACGTGGGTAATTGTTGGCATGTAGTAAGTATATCAAAAACTCGTCTTGTTTTCCTTTCTTCAAACTGTGGGTGGCTGAGTGAGAGAGTTGTATGGATTAGGTTTGGGGCAATATTCTTCTTCTGTTGTGCACTATGACTGAAAAGAAAATATATTCATAGACCTGAGCTTTTCGGTTTCATGTACCGATCTGTAATCAGAGTGTTATCTCTACGTATAATTAATGTGTTTGAAAAGGAGATAGTATCGTTTGTTTTTCTTTCTATTGCGAGTTTTATTGTATCGTGGGAAGAATTGAATACATTGAATGTTGTCTCTATTTGTCCGCTCGGTACTAGTAACAACAAATTGTCCACATATATTTTCATTGAAGGAATGTCAAATTCTAGCCTCTTAACAGCATATTCCAACAATTCTAACATAAATGAATTCGCGAACGTTTGGCTGGTTGGAGAGCCCACAGCTGTTTCGCCTTTCTGTTTGAAAATTGATTTTCAAAAGTGAAGTAACTGCTGTCAAACATTTAATCTACCATCCTCAGTAAATCATTCCTTCTCAACTCTGTGAAACAACTGATATAAGACCATCTCTTTCTGATAACATGTATGACTACTGTTTTCGGAATATTTGTGAACAGGAATACAACATCCGCGGATATCAGCTGTGGTTTTTGTGTTTGTCCCCAACGAACGTAAACGAGTTTTGTACATTGAATGTCGATAAAGATATTACTAAGTAACGAAGTAGTAATTCAATGTAACAAAAATTCGTTTGTTCCGCCGTTCATAACTTTGTTTGTTTTATACAATTTACGTTTTTAGACTTCTTCTTACCAACGTATTTATTTCTTACTCTCTGACGTATTTATTTCTGCGTTCGTTTATCCGTTTATTCATGACTTGAGCGTTATATACATTTTATGTATTTTACTTCCATATTTGTTTACATGAGACCAACCAACGATAATTGTACAGTAGATGAATTATCGTAACATAATGTTCACCTTGTCAAAAATATGCCTACGGTCTAACTGTTTACTCATTAAAAATAACAGTTGCACATTCCCTGTGCACAAAACTCTTAATTTACCTGAGAACTGTATGAGTTATCACTTTTCAATTAGTTTTAGATACCTTACAACCAGAGCTGTGCCGAAGCCTTGTGCTTAGTGCTCGTGAAAGCACTCGAAGCACTTTTATGCTCGTAAGCACTGTGCTCGCGAGCACTTAATTGAACCAGTGCTTAGTGCTTGGTGCTTCGCGAATTTTTCGAGAGGGCTTAGTGCTTAGTAATTCGAAAAAGTGCTCCCGAGCACCAAAGTGCTCCCAAGCACTTTCAGGAATTACCAAGCACTAAGCCCTTCATAGACTTGTTGGAACATGGAAATGACAGACTTTCGCGTGCTTCAAATAGACAAAGAACTAAAGTTTTTTCTTTCGTTTCATTTCTATAGATAAAAAATTTGTTCATTTTTTCTTGCATTACAAACACTGGTGTTAAAAAACAATCTCGCTGTATGTTATGGACTTTGTGGTTTTTACGTTTTCATTATTTTGACAAAAAAAAACAGATTGTTTTGATGTAATGGCGGAATTTTTTCAGGAAAGCTCTATGGAGCAATGCAACATACGATTCAGGTATCTTTTATCATGATTTCAAGTAATTTATTGGCGAATATTTTAGTTACAGTTTGTTAACTGAATGAATGCCATATAGAGCTCAGAAAACCATAAGAAACATTTCCATCTAATTTGTTGACAAGACGTCACTCTTTCTCTATAGCTTTTTTTGGTATGTCGTCATGGTAGCCTGTCTGTATATCCGGAATTTATCAAAAATAATTATTTCGTCGAAATAAAAGGTGATTTTAATATGTACAAAATTGAATATAAATGACCAATTTTTATGTTCAATTGATGCTGTTTTAGTGTGCTATTTCCATGAACAAATGAACATAAAGCATAAAGCATTCAGAAGCGATAGAGTAATGTCAGAACTCAACAGTAACATAGAAATATAGAAATTTATATTATGTCAAATGCATGTCTTTTGAAAAATAAGAGTTTATTTCAATCAAGAATTTATCTACAATTTATATTGATGTCGTCGGAGAAATCTTGTAATCAACCCAGTTATTAATCAAGCGACTAATGGTCTCAAACTATTAATGCGTGAGCGGAGCGAACGCTCTAAAATATCTTGACCATTAGTCAGTGGCGTAACGTTACTCAGCCGGGCCCCCCCATGATTGTCCCCGGGCCCCAACCCTCCTTCAGCCCCTATCACCATACCCCTAATTACCCATTATCTTGTTTCTCCTTTTATTCATTATCCACGTCAATTCTATAGGCTTACCTCAACCCTCAACTCAACCATTATTATTTTATATGACTGTCTAACAATTCATTTGTAGGTAGTACCTACTCTATTTTGTAGAAACTAGTAGTCCATTATTGGATAGTTGGTTTATACCAACTGCATTAATTTGAACCGAAAATAAACAGGATATGACTGAAATACACAATAACGTTGGTTTTAATCAACTTTGAAAAAAATTGTGACAATGTATAATAGATACAAGATATAATAGATTTTAAAAAATAGATATTTATAAACAAAGACTTAGGTTGATGGTCTGGTGCTACAACAATATCTTCTTCTGCCTTCTAGCTTTCTTAGCAGCAAATGCCCTTATAACTTCATCCAAATTAACTTTTTTGGCTCTTTTGTTCTCTATGCGTAATAACGCGAGGCTGCTGAGTCTTTCTTGGGCCATGGTATTTCGTAAATAGTTTTTGATGAGCTTTAACTTGGAGAACGATCGCTTCGCACTGGCGACTGTCACTGGTAAAGTCAGGAAAAGAAGAAACGCTGTGCATAAGTCCGGGAAGCTAGACGTCATCCAATAATTATCCAAAAACAACAGTTCTGCTAGTTGCCGGATCGATGACAACTTCGCAATCTCTGGCCTTAGAGCTATTGTAAAGGCTTTCAATTGAGAACAAAGGTCAATACTTAAATCTTCTTCGTATTCATGTACAAGAATTTTCACTTGTTTGGTAGTTTCTGCGTCTTCTTCTTGTAACAAAAACGCTGGAGACAACACTGAGAAGAGTTTGCTGACTTCAGACATTGTCTCAAATCTCAAGTTCAACTGATAAACTACTAAGTCAAGAGTCGCGCAAAAAACACACACTTTGAAGTTTCTTTCACTATCCAATAGTCCTTCATCTTGGCAAAGCTCGTCAAAGTGTTTTTTAAACTTTTCTATTTCTTTCTTCAGCAAACTCGGGGCTATCTGCCCATTTCTCGGAAAGTGTAACGGCCGAGTCTTTTATTTTTTGAAAGTTATTTTTCATATTGATTCGTTTTTCTTTTGCTCTTCCTAACTGTGAAGCTGCCTGAAATAGATCATACCTTCGTGTTGAAGGTTTTTTGATACTACATTAATAGCTTCAAGGATGTTTGTTTGAATAACGACTTGAAAACCGAAAAAAAAACTTCTCAAGCTGTTTCCTTAATTCCATCGCTTCAGCTCTTTCTTTAGGTTTGTAGAAATAGCAGTTAGTTTAGCTGAAGTTTTCATGACATCTACATAGCAGTGGCTAAGCGATTTCAGTGAATCAATTCTTGAGGCCCATCTGGTGGGGCAAAGCTTCTTTGAAGATCGAGAAGACTAAGCGAGAAGGTCCCATCTTTTGCTGCTTTGACTAAAAAGGCAAAAAGGTGTTCAAGGATTCCAAAAAAGGAAACATTTTCAGGGATACTGGTCATGGCATCATTTACTTCAATTATGTCCAGTTCAAAACACGATTACATTAAAAAGAAAAAATCAAAATTCCAAACTACGACATATTTGGATGGAAAATATTAAGTTTGATTTTGAAAAGTGCTTAGTGCTCGGTGCTCGTGTAAACGAATTACTTTTCAAAAGTGCTTAGTAATCGCGAGCATTTTTCAAAAAATAAGGGCTTAGTGCTCGAGATTCCGGAGCACTTTTCAATAGGGCTTAGTGCTTTGTGCTCGAAGCACTTTTCTGCAGTGCTCGGCACAGCTCTGCTTACAACTAGGTAATTACTGCCAGCGACATTTAGTAACCATAATACTATTGAAATTTAAACTTCAGCTTTGAAGAAGGAACAAACCGTTCTGAAACGTCAGCGATGTTTTAAAGGAATTTCATTAATGAATTGGTCAATTCCCCACGATTTCTTTCAATTCCCATACTAATACTCTACATTTCTTTCGAAGCTTTGGACGGAATCTGTTAAGTTATAGATATGTATGAATGTGCGAATTACTTCTAAAAATTTTTTTTACACAGAATATGAATTTTAAATCGTATCCGTAGGGACCATTTGCCATATATTGTTTTTCAGTGTTGATGAAATCAACATAAAAACCTGCATTTATTTCTCTCGAAAAATACCCTTTTTTCAATATCAAATTGAGAATTTTATTGAAAAACTTTGTATTTATCAATGTAAACCGAGGCCAGAGGTAATTTTTTATTTCGATTTCAATCACACATCTGTTCACTGGCCTCTGAATGAATTCGCAGTAATATTCGAAATCGAATTGAACGAATGGAATCCCGTGAATTGATATTTAGGTGTCCTCTATTAGGTCAATATTTCCTCGTTTTATGACATGCCATATGAACATTTTGCAGATAAAAATATTCGCTGTAACAGTAAAATTAGTCTATAATAATTTTATGCTAATTTTATGGCTGTTGGAGAACGAAATTGAAATAGTCGAATCGACATCGTTATTGCTTTTTACTCGAAAGAGGGCACATGCAATATTGTAATATTTCGATAAATCCACTGGAAGGATTTCCATAACATTTTTAGTACGGTATCGTCTTGAAGAAACCATATTGATTTATGGTGAGTTTTCTAACCACACGTTCAGATTTGATAAAACCACATAGTCTGGTGCCGTACTCTCGACAAGTGATATTCGAAAACGTATACGAACTTCATTGCGTGGTGTGCATTTTTGCAGCTAAAACAGGAACTCGCACAATGAAGTTCGTATACGTTTTCGAATATCACTTGTCGAGAATACGGCACCTGGGTGCATCATATAATATGATGTTCTTCATAGAATCGTTTCAGAGAAAGAATTTCACCGTTCAGTTGGAAAGTTTTACATTCCAAAGATTTACGTACAGACAACAACGTTTTTCGCGATTCGTCAGGAACGTTACACGTAAAACTCAATATAATAACTGACAAAAAACTGTAACACTCAGAAGCAGCTGTTCAAATTTTATATTTGTCTTGGTGAAACAGATAGTATAGTGAGGATAAAATGATTGAAATTTTGAGGAAAAAATCGAGTGTTTTTATATGAATACAATTTCATAACTCAAATATTGTAGTTTTTCCTGTGAATTTCCTAAATTCCACAATTAACCAGCTGTTCGAGAAGATCCAAAGTCGATGTTTAGTTGTTTTTAAAATGTCTAGAGCACGTGTACGCAAATTCATGGCTATCTAAGTGGAATTGAAAGCAAACAGAAACCCAACTTCTGATATGAGATGATGTCAAGCATGACTTTATTATGCCGAAAATCGAAGAAGAGTAGGCACCGGACTTCGAAGAAATACAAATGAAGTTTAAGATCGACGTCTTAGACTTATGACTATTAGAGACAACTGCGACAACACGATCTTTGGCTGAGAAGTGGTTATAAAAACAAGGCCATCCTGTGAAAGTCCGAACGGTGTACTATACTGTCGGATAAGGTCCTTTAGACTGCAGCATTATCAACCCCATATTTTGTCACTTTTAGCCGTTGAGCATCGCCGGCAATGATAACGGTGGTACAGAGAGCATAAACATTGGACTGTGTCTTTTCTGTTCAATCTCATCCTTACTAGGTGAACATGATCGCCTAAGTGGTTAAAGACGACGTCGTCGAGAAAGACGTTTGATATTCAGCGTCATATACAGATGTGGAAGAAACGGGTGGAAACACAGGACTTTCAGTGTTAAATTCACGCTGGTTCGGAATCCAGTGGAACAGTGGAAGAATCGAAACCTCGGAGCGATGCGATGTTGAATAACGGCTGGTCTGTTGGAATGGCAGTCTGTAGTGAGTGGGGAAGCGCGCAAGCAACGATCTAGGTCAGGATCACGATACACAAACACCGGTATGCCGACGCGCATCGAGAGTGACGTCACTGGGAACATTTCCATAGCATTTGCGTGATTGAAGAGAGAGAAGAGGAAGAGAATTGATTAGAATTTGTTCCTAATATTCTCCCAATGACGTAGATGCTCGCGCCGGGCGAGTTTAGACCACGAATCTGGCATACCGGTGTTTGTGTATCGTGCTCAGGATCGAATATCGCATCAGTTAGGCTACGTTCAGATGATGAGCGCTCAACGCGCGTTTTGCTGACGCGCGTTTACAACTACATGTATTTTGAACGCCCATCATCTGAACGTTCAGATGATGGGCGTTTAAAATACATGTAGTTGTAAACGCGCGTTAGCAAAACGCGCGTTGAGCGCTCATCATCTGAACGTACCCTAACACTTCAAACGGGAGATGGATAACGTCGCATGTCTATTGAAAATGAATACGACAAATTTTCTCCAGTCTTATGGCGCCATGGCGGAAGTTATTTGCCTCAATGAATGAAACAAATATTTTCCTGTTAAAATTAATATTCAGGTTCTTTTTCGCCATAACTGGTTTGAAAATAAAATAAATTCTACGAAAAACAAAAATAAATTCAACGAAAATAAAAAAAATAAAAAAACAGAAATTAATTCTACGAAAATAGAAAAAAATTAAAACATTTTATATTGAAGAAAAATTCAAATCAAATGTTCAAATAATCCACCTTGTTGTGCCAAACAGTAGCCAAATCTGTTGTAAAGATTTAATCTCATATCTCGGAGAAGATTCGGCGTACTTGCTATTTTGGAACAAATTTGGATTATTTTGGACCTAAATTCAATAATATTCGTCGCTCTTTCAATTTTTTGCCCATACACCATATTTTTGAGATATCCCCAAAGAAAGAAATCATTGGGAGATAAATCTGGAAATCTGGGGGGCCATTTGATGGTTCCGTTTGTGGTAATGAGACGATCAGAAAAGTCTTTCTTAGATATTGTGTGACTATGCTTGCGTTATGACTTGGCAGCCATCCTGTTGAAACCAGACATCATCAAAATTAATGGGCAGCTGTCGAACTATCGGAATAATTTGATTCTGTAATAGATCCAAATATTTTGCAGCGTTTAGGTTACCATCGATGAAAAATGGCCCTATCATGTGATTACCCAGCATTCCTGTCCAAACATTAAGTTTTTCAGGATACTGGGTACGCACAGGAATACTAAGGTGCTTATTCTCCCTGGACCAATATCTTACTACGGATGGATTATGTTTTCTATGCAATGAAAACGATGACTCATCCGTGAATATGATATTGCTCAGAAAAGAACTACTCTCATTTTCTTTTTCCATCATCTTTTCACGGAATTCCATTCTTTTGAAATGGTCTTCTGGAAAAATTTTCTGAGAGGTTTGCACCTTATAACATTTGTAACCATTTCTTTTCAAAATATTCCGAACAGTTCTATCCCAAATCGACTTGCTGGGCAATTTTTCTGCTAGAACAAGGTGCACTGGTTTCAACAGCCGCACACACATCCACTTCTCTTGCCAAACGATTTTCACTGACGGTCTTCGGTGGTTTATCAATTCTGCAATGAAGGCATGTTCGTAAACAACCACATTGCTCGAACTTCTTGACTATTTTGGAAATAGCCGAACGTGAAGGTATCGGCCTATCTTCAAAAGCAACAATAAACGAATTTATTGTCTCCGCAATTGATAGACCACCGAAATACCATTTTATTTTTTGAATTTTCTCTTCGACCGTATACATTTTGATTTCCGCAGAACCTAATTTATTCTCAAACCGTATGGTCTATCGCATCCAAAGTTTGGATTGCGACTAATTCAATCAGCGAACCGCGTTAAGAATTGCAGCAGGAGCAGAGCGAGGCACCCCCCACTACAACTACAGACTGCCATTCCAACAGACCAGCCGTTTATTCAACATCGCATCGCTCCGAGGTTTCGATTCTTCCACCGCTCCACTGGACTCCGAACCAGCGTGAATTTAACACTGAAACTGCTGTGTTTCCATCCGTTTCTTCCACATCTGTATACCGAACAGTAGGCGTTACGATGTGAAGTGCTATTGCTTATGGAAGTAGGTCACCTTTTACCTTTATTCGAGGTAAATGACAACACCCCCTCGCCTTAATTCAATATTTCAGCAAGGCCATGCAAGACCTCATTTTGCCAGAATTAGCTTGAACTTTTTTGAAGCGACCCATGTTAATATTTTGTCATGGCTGCCCAGATCCTTCGATATTTCGCCCCTGGAGCATGTTTGGGACATTATGGGTTGGAAATTAACCTCTTTAACAATATCTCCGTGAAAAACCGTAGTGAATACTGCAATGTATCTTCAATTAGAAAATGTCACAAAAGTCAGAATGAAATCAATAATCTGATATGAAAGTCTTTTCTCCGATATAGTCAAAGTTACATTCATTAACGTCTTGAATACCATAGAATTTGAGCCACCCTGTACAAAATTCTTCGTGGACCACCGTAGTGAATCCTTCAATCGATCTTCAATCATAAAAGTCAGGATAAAACCAATAATCTGATTCCAACCTCCGAAATAGTTTTTTCTGGTAAATATTTCAATACCACCTCCGTACCTTTTCTCAATATCCGACCGAGGAGAAAATAATCTCTCAGAAATCACGAACGATAAAGGAGTTCAAAGTTATTCAATCCGGATAAAGCAGAGCACAAGGTGACCGATAAGCAGCAGACGAAGATGTCTCCATCGCGTAACCTCTCTGGAAAATGTATCAATCATAGTGAAAGCGAGCCCTCATCCTAAGCCCTTCTCTATACGAAAGAGGGATGAATAATACTGTTAGTGTGATCTTCGGAGTTTATGCTTGATGAATTTTCCTTCCTTATGCAATCAGGAGTAAATGAACCTTCATATCTTCAGGGATTTATGTGCAGTGGATCGATATTTTTGGGTGAGTGGCTCTTTCGCTGAGATCCTGGCATAATCCTGTGATCTCATCTTTGATAAGCGTTAATCCATGCAAAAATAACTGAGTTTGGTAAATGTCAACGGAGATTAAATCGGTGAAATTGGGAACTTCAAATCTGTTCGTGAAAGTTTCTGAACTTGGGTTTTAGATTTCGTTTGATTAAAAAAAATTAATATGAGATAGTTTGTGATCAGGTTGGAGAGATTAAAAATAAGTTTGCGTTGCACTTTGCCCTTCAGTTCCATTGCGTTCCTCGAACTTTCAGCTGACTGTAACATTCTTACAGCTTTCTATTTGGTTTCAGAGCAACTGGGATGACCTCAAGGATGAATTCTCTCTACTCCTTATCACTTTACCACCTCAATACTCTTCGCTTAAGTGCCCCATGGAGAAACGTCACACGTCACTTCTCTTTTGAAAATGTTTTTCAAAGATATTCCTTATGTAGCTCAAAAGGGTTCTTGATCTATAAGAGTAGTTGAGGACTCTCTAGTGATATTGTCAGCTTCTTCGTTTCTCTCGATTTCCTAGCGCTTCAGGTTTCTCACCAAGGAGACTTTTCTGGAAAATATATCAATCCTGGTGAAAGCAAGCCCTCAATCCGGTGTAAATGAACCTTTATGTTTTCAGGAATTTATGTGCAGTGGATCGATATTTTTGGGCGAGTGGCTTTTTTTGCATTAATCCATGCAAGAATAACTGAGTTTGGTAGATGTCAACAGAGATTAAATCAGTTGAATTGGGAACTTCAAATCAAATCAGATTGTGATCTGCACTATGACCAATAAGGTCTTCTGTGCGTTACCATACTAGAGTGACATGTTGCTCAGAAGTTCAAATTTCTTCGCAAAATTGATTATTTTCCTAGAATACCACGCTTTTATATCAGTTGCGTCAAGATCGCGTTACCCAATAGACTAAGGTTTGCGCCAATATACAGGGTGTTCCTAAATTGAACGTACAACGAAAAGGGGAGATTCCTTAAGTGAGTTTAGAAAAAAAAGTCCCATAAACATGGGGTCGCTAACGTTTAGTTTTCGAGATACAGAGTGTTGAAGTTTAAATTTTTTTCAAGTTTTTTTCTCATAGTATCTACACTTCACAGATATTCAACTGAAATTTGGCATAGATAATACATTTGAGAGTTCTCACCGCGTGACATGGCAATTTCGATAGAAGATCTACAGGGTGATATTTTTTCTGGAACACTGCCACCGGTTTTCTGCAGAACTTTTTTTTGATGTGCAACTGTTAATTTGAAAAATTTGTAAAAAGAAGCTTTGTTTGTATACAAAACTTTTCGGTCTTTTGTAGTTTTGTCGTATCTACCAACGATTTCGAGAAAAAAAATTTTGAACGATTCTCTCAAAATCCTCGTGAAAATCCATTATGATGGGAAGGCCACTTTGTAAGCTGTGGTGAATGAATTCAGTGTCAGTTTTTCATGGAAATTTTCCTGATCTGTAGCGATGATTCATAAAGATTCGATAACTCGTATAATCAACACATGTTTTTGATTGAAACTTTAACACACTGTATCTCGAAAACGAAACGTTTGCGACCCCATGTTATGGGACTTTTTTTCTTGAACTCACCTAAGGAATCTCCCCTTTTCGTTTGTACGTTCAATTCGGGAACACCCTGTATTGCATCAGCATAATACTCATATGTGTTTGGTGGTTTCTGCCGGTGATACACTTAACCTACAGATTTGTGAGTGTTCCTTACCGATATCCCACTAAACAATGAGTAGTGAGAAGCCCAATAAGCTGCCGTAAATCGTTTCTTGACATTGATAGAGCTTGTTGAGCCTTGTTGAGTGCAATCGGTCTCTTTGTGCTAATCCAATAAAAATACATTGTTGTACCTCCGTGTTGTTAAGGTTGTTTACAGCTCCAAATGGTCGTTGATTGACAATCAACAGCCATCAGTTGCCTAAGTGTCACCTGACTATCAGAATTAATGCAAATTCTGTCTCGAGGGACTTGGCCGCATTTCTCTATGTCTGTACACAGGTTACAAAATCGTGCAGAAAATAACTGAAATATATACACTAATACAGGCTCGTAGTTCTCCACTAGAGGGCGCAATATTTCAGGTACTTCTGAATTTTGACACATTGATATTTATTGCAAGACCATTTGAACCTAATTTAGAAACACCTGACAATAATATTTTGACGGTTTTCATTGAAAACTACAAACTTTTACATGTCATTATACGAATTTTATACTCTTCACTAAAAATTTCAGATTCAATTCAATAACTCTAACTATCTGACAATAATTCAAGTAGCATCAACTTTTAACTTCTTAAACCTGCATTGTGATATCTATTATCATCTCGAAGATAATACTATTTTGGTATTACTCTATCTTAACTCATTATACTGTTTCATTGTTAGTTGAAGAATAATTGGTGAATCGCAATTATATTTCGCAATTGAAAGTTTGCGCACTTAAGAGAAGAACGACAAACCTAATATTTTCAGTTGTTTTGTTTTTGCAATATCGTCATGAAATTTATGTCTGGAGTTAAAGGATGAACGAATTCCGAAATACAGCCGGTGGCTACCCTTTTAATGAATCCGCCCGCGTATTAGTTGAACATAATATATCCTAACAACCCAACTAATCAGTACAACACTTATTCAACAATTAAGGGTAATGAAGTTTCGAACACCCGATTTCATCGACGTGACATTATGTTCGCTACAAATTTTAGAGATATCGAGTAGTTTCCGAAGTATCAAATTTAAGGTAGGATTAAGATTCAAACAAGAGGGTTGTTTTCTCATTGATTACGAGATTACCCATTGAATATTACATTATTTCAACGAATCATTTGCATATTGTTCTAAGAAAATGTATATGCAATCTGAAGAAAAAATTTGAACTTCCTGAAAACAAATTCATTCCGATGTTTTTAACTGCTACCTGAATATTCGAAAGCTCTTTTTTCGTTAATTGAAAAATCAGTTGAACCTACGATTTCAATGTCAAAGTCATCCATTAAAAAAACACAACTTCAAAACTATTTCAATTAAATTTTTTCAAAGGATGTTTATTCTGTTTTATATTAATCTTTTTTTTCGGGTTCTTTCCTTGTTTTGGAAATGTTGATGTTAAAATACAAGAATTCGAAAATCGATATCATGCCGCCAATCTTCAGATTTTTAAGATGATAAATATGATAAAACAAGGAGTTCATTTCCTCATTCGTCTTGAGAAACGAACATTACGAAATGTCAAATGTATGTCTCGTGCAAAATAAAAATGTATACACAAATTATGTTAAGGAAGACGAAAAAATCATGTGATCAACTCGGTTATTACTATAAAAGTCTCAAACACAGTAACACACTCGCTCCGCTCACGTGTTTAATTATCCTGACCATTAGTCGCTGTCATTATTAACCTATTTGATTGAATAACTATAGTGTACATTTAAAAGTTGATATGAACCGATCATCTCAAGTTAATTTTAGAAATATTTTAACCAACTCTCTTCGGGATTAAAACTGTATATGTCATAATTTCGCAGAACATTTTTTGTTAACTAAAATCGGCCAATAGACATGAATAAAAATGGAATTGAATAAAAAACGAATATAAATCAGTTTGATCAGTTTATACATGTTTTATGACATAGGATATGTAGATTATGCAGACGAGAACAGTCGCTATAATAATGAAATTACTTCATAAAGATTTTCATGAATTTTTCATTCAAATTTTATGAGTTTTTCAAAATAAATATGGAAAATGTGATTAAAAACATCGTTATTGCTTTTCCCTGGAAATAGAGCCAGCACATGCGATATTGTAATATTTCCCTAGAACGACCCAGAACGGTTTCATCATTTTGAGACAAAGGCGACGTATTGGAATAGCTATATTGATTTTTGGTGAATTTTCCTGCCATCCGCTTCGTTTTAATAAAACTGGATACTTTGAGTAGATCAACCAATGGGTAATTCCGAAAAATATATTACTACGACACATGTACCCACTGTCTGTCAGAGATTGAGTACATGTGTCATAGTTATATATACTGATGAATATGTCGGAATGCAAAAAGTTTATCTTTTTCTACACATATTTGAATTATACAATTCTTTGTCGATGGTAGAACAAAAAAAATTTGGATCCAGAAAATCATTAGGAGAACTACCATCCGATTTTCATTTTATCTGAGAAACAGACTAAACTTTTATCTCTAGAATGATGAAGGTTCATGAAGAATATTAGTATAATGTTTTTCATAAATACCCCTTGATTTTTAAAGCAGTGAATAATTTGCTATCTTATGAGCAGATTCAATAATTGAAGGAGGGGTTTTGTGAGATTTCAGATCTGAGTCGCGTGATTAATGCATTTTGGTTTGCTTCTATGCCAACTATTGAATAGTTTGCCTCGAGAATACGATAATGACGTTTCAGTAACTGCGTTGAATAAGATACGTTACATCACAATGGTTTCAAAACACAGATATAGTTTATTCTGTATATTAATTTCATTGGAAGTGAGGTTATCATTCATTCACATTTTCTTTTGATGGGCTAAGCTCATAAATACGGCTATGTACCCAATCTCAGTAATTATCTTCGTCGTTTACATATAGTTCATTCATACAACATAAAGTATTCAGAAACAATACGAGTGATGTATAACCATTTCACTGGAATATATAAATTTATATTGTGTTTAATTTATGTCTTGTGCAATATAATTTTCAATACTTCAAACAAAAAATTATACTAAATTCATAATGTGCTCGATGAACAAACCTTGTATCTACTCGCAGTCATTTGAAAACATGTTCAAAACAACTATTATTTCGAAAAATTACACACCCGATTTGCAAAATATTAAGATTGCGTAAAAAAAAATTTGAGAAAAACGGAATCTAATGTACCAATGTGGTGGACTGTTCAATTTAATCTGCAATTTCTTTATAAAATTTCAAAACAATAACATGAAAATTCACTTCAATTTATGAACTTGAAATTTGTTTAAATCATCAGAAAAGAACATATATGCAAACAAAAATCAAAACTACACTGCGGATCAATTTCAGTGGGAAACTAGAAATCTCAGAATAACTTACTATGTTCATAAGTAAACACAATAGGAAAAGTGAGGGTTCCCTAATATAATATTGAGGTTATGAATGTCGGAGGGATATGCGATTATACAGGGTGTTCTATTGGGAAACAGAGAGTAGGCAACCATGAATAAAGCTCTTCTAGGTGGTTCCTAATATACTATATTTTATGGGTCCAACAACTTTCATCACAAAGATAAAACAGCCTGTTTTTATCAATTTCACTGGTTTTTTTGAGTAGCCATAACATACGAACGAATATTTTCATGATATTTGTTACGATGATTGTACTATCGTTTGAGACCACTTTCCAATCAGAATTCGAAAATTACGGCATATGGCCACTCGTTTTTGTAGAATGAGTAGAATGAGAATTGATGATTTTCCACTTTGAGAGGCCATAACTCACTTACCACCCGCAATATTCTTATGATTATGGATACACATATTTTAGTATTTTCACACCAGCGACCTAAGTTTCAGTCATTAGAAAAATCCAGGACCGGATCAATGAAACTTGTTAATGCATAAGGGTACTTAAAAGCACCCTGTTTATTCGAATTTTTGAGGTATACTTTGATATTTGGAAAGAAAACAAAATTCTGAAAACGGTGTTTCTCCCATTTTTCATTCTATAAATTTCTTGATTCTAACTTGAAATTTTAGGATATTCGAACATTTCCTCTTGACAATACAGTATCAAGAAAGATATGCCATATTGTTTGAATACTCATGGTCGTGCTTTCATAAGCCTTAAATAGAGGCTTACTTCAGGATTTAAACTGATGCAGATAATGCAGATTTTTTATTTTGTGTCTCTTGTAGAAATGCAACAAAGCTGACATTCAAAATTAGAAAGATAGTTGACACAAATGCAAGATAATTAAAGAACATATTTTCTTCTGCTTTTAGGACTTGTTACCATCATTGAAAATTTTTAAGTAGAGAGTGTTTTTTGAGCTTTTTTATGCATACACAATTGTGTTGATCCGGACCTGGATTTTTCCCGTTACTAAACTTGGGTCATTGGTACTGAAATACTGACATATGGGTACCAACAATCATAAAAATATTCCGGGTGGTGACAATAGTGACAACAAAATCAATTGTATAAAGTGAAGAAACAAATCACACTGTCATGAAAAATGTAATCACAAAATTTAAATGACTTTTTTTAAACGGTACACAAAAGCGTTCCAACAATATCAAACTGTGAACCAGCCCTTAATCGTGCACGGCTTGACCTGCGCCATTGAGTATACCTATAGTCCGTTCAAGAATTATTGACATCGAAGCATGCTATGAAAGTGCAGGGGGGGCTTTATTTCTAGTTACTAAAAAGTTACTAAAATTTCTGTGGGTTCATCAGAGTCAGAAAAGCGAAATAAATAATTATAACCTAGAAATATATTTAATACAATATTTTCATTTTCCAAAGCAAGTTTTTGAGCTTGAGAATGTTCCTGATTCTTAAATAACATTAGGATTGGGTAAATCTCTATACCTACCAGAAGTATATAATTTCTGACACTGTATTGACAAATTTTCGTAATAACCATCAATTGCAGCTAAAGAGCGAGGAAACCAGAATAGATATAGCCCCTAAGCTTATGAATATCATGAAAAATAAACAGTCATTTATTATTTCAGTCCAGTTCAATCAATGGGATTCAGGTTCTATTACAATATCGCTGCCTCAATAAATAAAACCATAAACTATCAAATTAGGTACTCTAATGAGTCTAATGAGATGTCATTCATAATTCACCCATGAAGATTGAGACTCTATTGAAGATTATTAAGATGAATGTTCTTTTTCTCTGACAAACTTCCATAATAATAACTAAAAACGATTGTGTTCAACTCAAATTCAACTGAGGTAGCCAAACTGGTGAAACGAAACAGTAAGAACTTGTTGATACTTTGAAATGTGTGGCCATATTGTTTGAATACTCATGGTCGTGCTTTCATAAGCCTTAAATAGAGGCTAACTTCAGGATTTAAACTGATGCAGATAATGCAGAATTTTTTATTTTGTGTCTCTCGTAGAAATGCAAAAAAGCTGACATTCAAAATTAGAAAGATAGTTAACACAAAAAATGCAAGATAATAAAAGAACATAGTTTCTTCTGCTTTTAGGACTGTTTACCATCATTGAAAATTTTTAAGTAGAGGGTGTTTTTTGAGCTTTTTTATGCATACACAATTGTGTTGATCCGGACCTGAATTTTTCCAGTTACTGAAACTTGGTTCATTGGTGTTGAAATACTGAAATATGGGTACCAACAATCATAAAAATATTCCGGGTGGTGACAATAGTGACAACAAAATCAATTGAATAAAGTGAAGAAACAAATCACACTGTCATGAAAAATGTAATCACAAAATTTAAATTACTTTTTTTAAACGGTACACAAAAGCGTCCCAACAATATCAAATTGTGAACCAGCCCTTAATCGTGCACGGCTTGACCTGTGCCATTGAGTATACACGTACGTATATTTAAACTCAATGCCTGTGCATAAACCCGATAAACTATCCCTTGTACGGTACCTACAATGTGCGGTCAAAAACGAGCTGTTGAAACAAACTTTATATCGTTCAGCGAGATGGCTGAAGACTTGAGTTTTTCTAGGTAGGTTTAAGGTTATAAAATTTCTGTTCAATTCGTTGATAGAATCTCATGGGCCTAATACTTTAATAGATTTCTAATTAGAGTTATTTGATCTTTCTATATCAGAATGCCAATGGCGCCAGAATTACGTTTCGATAAACCTCGTTGAGATCTTTAGTGTTGAAACTTGAAAGAAATGATTCTTCAAATATTTTACAACTGAAAAACTGCCCAAGGAGAGTCGATAAAATCAGATATACGAAAATTCGGTACCTTTGCTCATTCTGAAGAAGTGAATTCGGGTCTCTCATTGCGAAATAAAATAGGTACTCGGAAGAACGAAGTGCTCTGTAATTGCTGTTATAATTCACACCTCAGGCATATGAAGAGATAGGTTTGCAAATCTAAACAAATGAACAATTTGAAGAAATATTTCAAGGCAATTCCTAGTTCATTCGAGCTTTCAATTGAGAAGTGAAAGATTTTATGAAAATTCATGAAATTTCTAGTTATTTGACTATTGACCAAATTTAACAAATATCTTTTATTTACGAACTACATGTGATTTGAAGTTTAGGATGAACAACTGAAGTTTATCCAAATCATTTCGTTTGAGGATATTTCACCCTCATAGTTTTCAAGAAGTTGATTGGAGAAATTCTTTTTTTAAGGTCCAGGAATGCCTGATATGATGCAGAACTATTCCACGCTGATGAGTTATAAGAGGACGAAATAGCTATCCATGGAGGCTCTGTTTGATACTATTTCCTTGCCTTTACTTCGGACTAGGACGAGATTAGTACCGAAGTATGAGTTTATTGTTGGTTGATTTTAATCGATTATTATTATTCTCCGATTACATTATTTATGATTTCATATCGATGTTAAGCGTTGAACCACTGTTCACTTACCTTAACTCATACTAATATAGACGATTAACTTCCTTTTGGAGTAACAACTAATTTTCCATTTTTATGGTAGGCAGAAATTGCTACATATACAAAAATCCAAATTTAGGCAATCTCCAAAATATTGTCAAGTGTACCAATTTAAATGATTACTTTCAAAGCAGGAGGTTTGTCCAAACCAGTAATAATAACTTTTAGTCCAGATAAATTTCAGAGCTTTTCAATACAAACGGATCGTGATGCATCATTTTAATTTCAGAAATAAAATGAATGTGAACAGTCCGGACCACAGATAATACATTAGTCACCAATGAAGGTGATGGAATGAAGTAATGACACAAAGAAATGATCACTCACGTGTTACAGTTGGAAGCCTCGAAGTAAACACTATAACTCATACTAATTTAGACAAATTACATCCCTCCGGAGTAGCAACTAATTTCGCATTTCCATGGGTAGGCAGATATTTCTGCCATATACGACAGTCCCAACTTAATCTCTAAAATATTGTCAAGTGCGCTACTTGGAATAATTCCATTCATTGAAGAAACTTTTCGAATTAGACACTCCGTTGAAACTTACGAATATACCTATATATAACTTGTTACAAATTCAGCGAATTATGTCTCTAGCAAAGTGAGCACATTTGCCAACTACGGGCCATATACTTTGGGAGTTGAAAAGTCTTCTGAAGTTGAGACTAAGTCATTTCATGTTGGTGTGCAAATAGCTTATGAGTTTTCGCTCTTGTCAAGTTTTGCATACTTGTACCTTCCTATAAACAGAATGTGGTATAATGGGTGAATTATAATAAGTTTATTGTAATTAGTACGTTGGAAAGTTTTGCAGGATAAATGAAGGTATGGAAGAGGTAAGCATCGAGTAGAAGCTGCTGAAATTTAACAGAATAATTTCATATCAAAGTACGGTTTGAATTCGCATTTTTGGCGTCTCTATTAATTTTGAATGCATTGAGATTTCGAGAAATAATATTGCAATTTTCCTTGCAATTATATGTTGTTAAGTCTTCAATTAACGTGAAATAAACACATTATCTACCCCTATCATCTGAAGATTTTTAAAAGAAAAAAACTCGAGTCGAGTGATGTCAAGATCAGAGCAAATTCACGAAATATTTGCTACAAATCCAGTACGGTAATTCACGTCTATACCTCATAACAATAAATCGGAATAGAAAAGAAATAGAAATAGAAAGATAAGAGGGTCTCTGGTAATTCGACGTAATTCTTTGAAGGGGATATACTAGACATCAATTGCAGGGAATTTCATCGAGTGAAGCATGGTGCGAAAATCTATGGTCACTTAGATATGGGGATATTTCGAGGATATTGAAATTTTCTGCTTCGTTATCGACAATAATTAACTATGTAGAAAATACTTGACTTTAAATATTCAATAATTTTTTTCTGAAGCTTCTTGCGGGAGACATTCTCTCAATATTCAGATCACCCGAAATAAACAGGGTCATAAATGACAGCACCTGTTTTCTTCATAAAATCTCAATGATAGAACAGTGTACCCGAACAAAGTATTTGTAACTTGGTATACAAATGTAAAGGAAAATGTTCCTGTTTCGTTAGCTTTTCAAGAAGATGCATACGTCAATAAATCCTTCATGCAATCAAAAACAATAATGGCCAGAAAACCCAAAAGGTAACAGACGAGTCATTCAAATATCCTTCACTTGATGACTCACTTACAAATCAAGAGAAAAATAAAATGGAGGATATCTGAAGAACTGAAAAAAGTTTGTTTTTCGGTCATAGTTTTTGATTGCATGAAAGAATTTCTGACGTATATAACTTTCTTAAAAGTTTTCGAAACAAGGAAGTTTTTCCTTACCTTTGTATCCCAAGTTCATAATATTTATTCAGAGTAATTTTCAATTTCTCCATAAAGATTTCATTAGGAAAACAGGTATAGCCATTTATGATCCTGCATATCTCGGGTTGTCTGAATTTTTAGTGAACACTTTTTAGAAATGACGACCTCTCCTCAGCTCTTGAAGAAGTATTCAGTGAATTATTAGAGCGAAGTATTTTTTAAAAATAAATTGTTTTCGATAATGAAGCAGAAAATTAAAAAAGTTGAAAAATCGCGACATCTTCGTAACCATTGACTTTCGGACCATGCTTCTTTCGACTCAATTCGCTGAAAATGACGTCTAGTATATTCCCTTCGAAAGATCACGGGCAATCACCAACACCCTGTATACAGAACAAGAAATCGGATGGAAAGTAACAAATAGATGGAAAAGTTAAGTAAGCCTTGACCTGAAGTCAAAAGCTTTTGCGCGATTATTCATATTGGTTATTTGAATTTCCTGAGAGCTATTGGTATCATTCTAGCAATTCAGGAACTTGCTCTCTTGAAATCTTAAATATAGCCTCAAAGAGCTCTCAGGATATTTCAATTGGATTTATTTTCTCCCAATATGAACAAGAGCGCAAAATCCTCCCAGCTAACCTCATAAAGTAAAACTTTGAAATAAACCCAAAAATATGAAGAGAACAAAAAACTTTAATACCGTTCGAACGGCCAGCAGCGCCCACACGATATCGACCAAATTATCGACTCGGCCATAACCGATGTTTGTAAATGTTTTATTTCCCAACTCACGAGATATTTAAATTGGATTTTTCTTCCAATTTGCACACGACCGCAAAATCTTCCCAGCTAACCTCATAAAGTAAAACTTCGAAATAAACCCAAAAAATGTGAAGAGAACAAAAAACTTCAATACCGTTCGAACGGCCAGCAGCGCCCACACGATATCGACCAAATTATCGACTCTCTCTCTGCCTTCATATATGTATTTGGTAGCAATCTCAAGTCCTACCCAAGTAACATTTCTGGTGACAGGAAGATTTATAAATTTGAAATTGGTGTTATTAGGGATTCATAATTGGAGTGCTAAAAACCTGGAGTGTTTCAGTTCATATAAGAGTTGCAAAAATTATTGATTCTCAAAAGTTCCCACAAACTATAGATTGTAAACTGTTCATAAAAACTTCAGGTTATATAACCAAAAGTTTCATAATACGGGTTTATAGAAGTGTGAAGAACTAGCCTATGAAACATCAGAAATAAGGTGATATAACAGTTATCATAGGGTGTTCTATAAAGGTGTTGGCAACTTCGTAATATAACTAATAGTGTTCAGTGTTTTCGAGTACTGTCAAGTATTTTATATAAATAAAAATCATATAACGTTCAACTGAGTACCCCTATAAAACATGATGAGAATTGGTGATATAGGGAGATTTTTAAATGCAACTACATAACTACTTGATAACCTATAAAATTAACCTCAATATTCACAAAAACATTCGGGCAAGAAATTACTTAAGGTTCTCATTCAAATTATTTATTATCGCAATGGAGAACAAGAGGAACAAATGTCCCTTATTCAGAAACAGTTATTGTTACAAAAGGAGAACTGTTCTTAATTTGAGAAAAATGAAGAACAAAGGTGATTCAAACTCTCTTCAGTTGGTCCGTTTTTCCAGGAAAATTCATTGTATAATCCATATCACTGTCGTTATATTGCAGCATTGCAGACATTTCTTCTTCAGCAGATTTATATGACAAAAATTTATCCCTCTTATACAAGGATGCTGTTTCCATTTTTGAGGCATCGAATAAGGATATCTCACGGCACTCGCTGCATTTCTTGTTTTGGCCAATAAAGGATACCGCTTTCTTCCCAAGCCTCAGGAACGATTGTGAGAGAAGGAATATCTCTTAATCTCTTCCTGGTTCATCGGTTTGCATAATTTTGAAAGACATCTGCACCTAAACATTGAAACATTGAAAATAATAATAAATAAATAATATTTTTGACAGTGGAAATGCGTGAAGGTTATGTTTTCATTCAGAGAGCAATCAATACGAATGCGTGAGAACTTCGGGTTATTTGAAGGTGTTCTGAGTTACCATTAGTTATAATACGGAGATGATGGTGGTACAAATCACTCAGCTTTTATAAGGCTCCCACGTATAATTAGTACGTTTTCATGGAGAATCCAATACGATTTGAATACGATTTCTGTACTGAATACGCCATGAAAACAGGTATTGAAATCGTACCGAGCTTTAGTTCCGATACGGCTTTTTTCGGGAGCGTATCGAAATTTCAATCCAAATGCTGCACATGAAAACGGGTATCGAATTGGAGCATGCGCATTGCGAGCAATATTGTGATGTTTGACATATTTCGGAATCAAAATGCAATCGAACGAGGAAAGTGTTAAGGCTGGACCTAGTAAAAACAGAAATATAAGGAAAGAGGCTGAAGTAATTGGCGTTCCTCGCGTTCCCGCTGATAGATATGACATTTGACAAGTGACAGATAAAGCTTCAAATCGAAAAGATTTCAAAACGATTTGAATCCCATTCAAATGTGCATCATGAAAACGGATATGAGTATTGAACTCAAACCGAATTGAATATTCCATGAAAACGTAGTAATTATTTTATCCACTCCTACTAACTAATTTCTATGTGTAATGGTAGTCATAACACAACCGTAGACATGTCTATGAACCGAAAAGCGAGTGTTATAATAACACCCGCTCATAACTCCCGCTAATAAAAATACCTAGGAAGAATGAAATTGCTTACAAAAAAAATGAATAAAAGTAGGATCGATCCGGAATTCTATTTCAGCCATCAAGATAACGTTCTAGCGATTCATTCCAGATTTATTTTTGGAAAACGTGAATTTTTGAAGTTGCCAAAGTACTTGATTGATTAGAGACTCTGATTTGATTCCCGACCACAGAGTACAGAGGTTTGACGAAATGTTGTCAATGCTTTTGACAACTGTTCAAAATTTTTTAAATGCAGATTAATTCGAATTTTACTGAAGAAGTCGTGGATAAAGTATAGTATTCAATTCGCGGTAATGCTCAAAACACACTTGATGAATTACACCACTCGCCTGACGGCTCGTGGTGCAAAATTCATCAGCGTGTGTTTTGACCTGCATTACCGCTCATTGAATAATATACTATTATCACTTCAATTGGTGATTATGAATACGTCAAAAATCATTATAGAATAAAAAGTTACGACATTTATATAAGGGACGTGAAATATTTTATGAAAGTCCAAGTGTTGACTATGACTAAATATTCTACGTGGCCATATTGTTATTTAAAATGTCGTGATTTCTCAGCTTGATTATGAACCAAAAAAGTTGAATTGAGGCTGAAATTGTATTTTTTCTTTTATTTTGATATAGTATGATTCAAAACTCTGCGTTTTCGAATAGAAAATGGTTACATACAGAAAAAAAATTTTAAATGATTCGGATATTTATTTATGAAAAATTCAAAACCTTCGTATGTCGAGGGCGCACGTGTTGTTAAGAGGTATAATGCGATTTCATACAGAGCAGAAAAAATCCCTAGTGTTTTTCCACTTACCTTCTAGATTTTCTTTGCACGTTCAAGAAATGAATAGTTATATTACTAAAACTATCCATCATTCCAATTATATAGGTACCTCACTTCGACTTCACCGCTAACGACACTAACAGATAAAAAAGGATGAATATAATATTTGAAGTTGAACTAGAGTGAAACAGACAGAGTTGAGCGCATGCGTGTTTTCATCAGGAAGGTGATGTAAACAACTACCAGATCTGTTGCCACGCCACTTATAAATCTTAAGACAATCCGCCTTTTTCAGTAACGAGGACGATACCGTCTCCAATTGGGAGTTCTATAAGAGTCGTATAGATAGTGTTCTAAAAGTGTTCAGATGGTTATAGGAAAAACCATAAGTCTTTTTCGACACTTGTAGAACAGTAATAAATTATATCATTTAAGGCAAATAAAGGATATATAGTGGCCAGGGAAAATGTTTTGTGACTTTATTATATAACTTTTAATTTTATACGGCAGTGTCGAAGAGTGAATGCGCACTTTTATAAAACAAAAAATGCTACTTGGGTATATATTAAGGTTTTAATGGTCTTATTGCCCCACCAATGAATAAGCGTTCAAAAGCTACCGCTCAGGGCTTTTCTTAATTTTTTTTTGGGAAAACGATCCAGCACACGAATCTCATGTTTCTATATTTCATCATTTAGGGTCAGAATTCCTGGAACAACCCTCTTTTTCACCAGATTTGTCTCCGTCTGACTATCATTTCTTTCATCAACTGAAAAAAATATTAAAAAATCGTAAATTTTCTTTCGACGCGGAGGTAATAAAAGCTGTTTAGGTCTGGTTTGCAGGCAAGAGGAAACATTTTTTTGAAGATAGGATCTAGAGATGTTGCAAGTTCGCTGTAATAAATGTAGCCAAAGAGGAGAATATGCTGAGTAATAAATTTTCAATAAATCCTCGTATAGCGTCTGTTCTTTGAAAGCTGGTCTTGTTCACTTATAAGCAAAATGAATTCAATATTTTCGTGTTAGCTGAATACGGGTGAAAAGAATTTATAGAACCTTATGGTTTCTGAAACCGAAAGAGGGATGAGATAACGCCTGGCTCAAAATTCGAAACACCCAGACATTCAGGCTAGGAATAAGCAAACAGAAGGGATACCATCCACAGATCACCTTGTAAAATCTGATCATTTGAAATTCAGCCGATAAAATTTCAGATGGGTAAAACTCGACTCGATTGATGTCGAGATTAAAGCAAATCCCCCCGATATTTGCTACGAATCCCTGTTGACAGGTATCTCGAAACCTACCCTATAGCAGTGTCAGGTCAATAGTCACTTTGTCGATGTAACTAGATCACTCGTAGCGTTTCCACGTGTCGAGGTCATCATCAATCTCTGCCTTCCAGTTGTTGGAAAAAATTTGATAAAGATGATAAATTCAGCAATGGGTTAGAGGAGAAACAATCTTGACGTGGAATGATAATAGTGGCCATTAATCTTCTGGCTACTGCGCCCTGGGTTTCACGAGTTTCGTTGTTGTACAATGCGGAGAATGTTGAAAGGAAGACGTGTGTTCTCATTTGCGTTGAGTTCTTATCCTCCCTTGAAAGGGATATACTGGGATTACTGTCGACATAGGATTTTCGCGGAAGTGCTGTGATAATTAATTGTTTTTTCTCGATATTTGCGATAGTTTGTGCAGTTTTCGATGACCTCTGGATGTAATTGATGAAGTTATTCTTAGATAAGTTACAAGAATACTGAAAAACTCTTTCATAGTACATCGGGGAACAAGTGAAAAAATTAAGCGTTCCGTTAGGATGTTATGCATTATAACAATAATTGAGCTGAAACTAATATTCGACCAATCAACAAATATTGAACTCTTCCTCTGGAAAATGAGTTCAATATTTTTCATTTATCGAGGAATCTTATTCTCTGATCAATGATCGTTATTAATACATCCTTGGCATTTGACACAGAATATTTTTTCTTCGCAGATATCGCTAATTGCTTTAAATCAATAAACTTGTGCATTTTCAGAGGTAAGCTTTGGTTTACTATCCGTCTATCGGCTAATGGCTAATCTACGTATTTATGGTCCAAGGTTTATGATTACGGAGGAGGACATTCGCATTAAGTAAAACAAATGGCACTAGTAGGATTTAGTTATCACTAGTCAACTGACAAATCGTCACTCAGAGATTTCATTACACTGATGACGGTCAAAAACCAAAAACAGCTGTCAGCAGATTCTCAAGTGACATAACCTCAATGTAGGTTCTTTGGACGATATGTCTGAACAGCTCTGCTCTGTTATCGTTATTTACACAATAATATTACCATAAATATTCGTTAAAAAATATAAGTTTCCATATTACTGAATTGACGTCTATCATGAACATGAACAAATAAACAGTAACAGGAGTTCAAACAAATATAATGGAAAATAACCATGAAAACTCTGCATGTCTGAAATATTATAGCACTATTGTTTCTTCTTCTCTGTGCGGTGCCTTACCGGCCGAACTGAGGCCTAGTGGCCCATTGTTCACCCGCATCGTTCTATAGAGACTCAGATCCTCAGACATGAAGACAGAAATGTCGCGAGCCTGCCAGGAGTGGTCCCTCTCACCATAGGAATAGAAGGTGTTGGATTTCCTAGGTGTGTTGACCTTAACTCAGTAAGGTTTCCACAGTTGAACAAAATATGCTCAACCGTTTCATCAGTACTCCTGCACCACCGGCATAGGGAGCAGCTCGTCAATCCCATTCTCTTCAAATGCTTGTTAAACAGGTGACCAGTCAATGCACCAGTCACCAGACTGAGTTGTTTCCTCTCCAGCAGCTGAAGCCTATTGACCTCAGATCGCGAGGACGGTCTCTCAATGAGAATCCTCGACCACCTCAGGTTCACCCTGCGCTCCATTCCGAGGAAAATTCCCTGTTCAGCCAGTTCCTGAAGAAACTTCTGACATATGTGAGACAGATTGGCAGCGAAGGCTCCGGACCAACAAATGCTAATCCGGCTCCCCGCCTAGCCAGTTCATCTGCCTTGACGTTACCAGGTATATCCGCATGAGCCGGACACCAGATCACTTTCAAAAAGTTATCAGAGCCCAGCCCACGCAGAGCTTTCCTGCATTCTTCTACCAGAAGAGAACCAACCCTAACATCAGATAGAGATTTCAGAGTTCCCTGGCTGTCGCAACATATATAAATGTGCTGGCCAGAGTATCCCCTGCGAATGTTTTCCAATGCGCATGCAAGAACCGCAAATAGCTCAACCTGCACAATGGAACAGCCCTTCCCCAGAGGGATAGCCTGATTGAAGTGAGGACCCACGATTCCGGCCCCAGACCCTGTTGCTGTGACAGAGCCATCAGTGAACCAGGTGGGACCTTCTGGACTAAGAAGCCTGTTTGATGAAGACCAAAGGTCTCTGTCGGGAACAATTACCCTGTAGGGTTCGTCGAAGTAGAACCTAGTGCCCGCGCGGTCACCTCTCTGGAGAAGGGGAGCGTGAGCATCCTTAACCATTTTGAGGGCCCTCGCGTGCCCAGTGAAGAGTCCTCCATCGCGCCATTGTCCCCGTTCCCAGATTCCTAGAGCTGTCTTCATAGCCACCTCCTTCACAACTAGGTGCAAAGGAGGGAGACCCAGCAGACATTCCATCGCTGCTGTAGGGGTAGACCTCAGAGCGCCTGTAATACTCAAACAAGCTTTCCTCTGGCACTAAGTCATAATGTTCTGGTTAACGGCCCTCTCCATAGAAGGCCACCACACCACAGAGGCATAGGTCAGGTTAGGCCTCACCACGGCAGTATACAACCAGTGCATAACGTGCGGTTTGAAGCCCCATCCATTACCCAGCACCCTCCGAGTAGACTAGAATATAACATTGGCTTTATTCGTTTGAGTCTCAACGTGTTTGTTCCACAAAAGTTTGCGGTCCAATAACACCCCGATATAACGAACTTGTTCGGATAGAGTGAGCCCAACTCCAAACAGACTGGGAAGTCGTAAGTTGCTAGGCACCCTCTTTCTAGTAAAGAGAACCATCTTTGTCTTACTAGGATTTACCGAGAGCTCGTTTTTCAAGCACCATCGTTCGACCCGTCGCAGAGCATTCTGCATCAGATCCCCAATGACACTGATCACCTTACCCCTGATTAATATGACAAGGTCGTCCGCATAGGCCACCACAACGAACTCAGCCTTCCTCAACTCCACCAGGAGCCCATCCAGGACGAGATTCCACAGTGGCGGAGATAGAACACCGCCCTGCGGACATCCCCTTCCTGGTTCCCCCCTACCGACAAAGAGTAGGCGGAACACCATGTCTGGCCAACGCAGATTGCATCACACCAAACGCAGTGTTATTGAAGGCACCTTCTATATCAAGAAATACAGCTAGGGTGTACTCCTTGTTATGTATTCCGTCCTCAATACAGTTAACCACTGAGTGAAGAGCAGAATCTACTGATTTGCCCAGCTGATACGCATGCTGGGAGGGGTGCAGTGGTATAGCCACTAAAGCATCGTCCCTGATGTATCTTTCCACCAACCTCTCCAGTGTCTTGACTAAGAACGAGGAGAGGCTAATTGGTCGAAAGTCATTCGCTTTTGTATGCGATGGTTTTCCAGGCTTGGGTATGAAAATTACCTTCACCTTTCTCCAGGACAATGGAATGTGACCTAGAGCCAGACTCGCTCGGAGAACGTGAAGCAGTGGGGAGGCCAGCACTTCCAGCCCCTTGGATAGCAGAGCCGGAACAATGCCATCCTCACCAGCTGCTTTATAAGACTCGAAACCGTTGATCGCCCAACGGAGTAGAGAATGTGTGACTACACGTGCAGCCAGCTTCCAGTCCTCGTATGAGGCCCGTCGATGGCATACACCCTGTGTGTCTACATTCTCAGAGAAGCCAGGAAAATGCGTCTCTAAGAGATGTCTCAAGCTTTCTTCCTCTGAGCCCGTCTTTTAGCACTATTGTTTAGTATTAAGCCGGGTTCAGATGAAGCGCACCCACTGGCGAGTCAAACCTCGTCTCCAAAACTCATCCTCGCGCCAGTGTTTACACTACGCGCTGGATTCGCTTAGAAGGGTGAGCCAGAATGAAGGCGAGGTAGTAATCAGCCTAGTATAAAGTCCGAGACTCGACTAGCTCCAGAAACTTGTTCAAACGACATAGCGAGGCTTCTTTGATGCGCGACTGAAAACCGACTGGCAATGGCTCAACCCGAGGACGAGGGTCCTCACGGCGAGGAGCATGTTTACACTATGCGAGGGAGCGGAAGCGGGGCTGTTGCGCGAGTAGGTGCGCTTCCTCTAAACCCGGCTTCAGAGTAGTAAAGAAACATAGCTAGGCCCTGTAAGATGTACACAGAAGCAAAAATGAGGATAAGATCTAGAGTAGGGTATTCGCATGATCTCCAGGATATTTGCGCCATTTTATTGGGATTCTAATGAGAAAATATCATTATTTATAATGAAAATATGTTTTATCCAATTAAATAAACTAAGTAGCCGGATGGCACTATAAATTAGATACCACATATCTGTTGTAATTGAAATAGAAAACCTAAATGAGGAACGTTTTAGGTAACTGATTTTGCGAACAACGAATTATAAGATGTTGGAATCTGTCGAAGGAAAGCGACAACAATACCAAAGTCGCTGATTGGTTACCAAACGGAAAAAACAGAGTATCTAACGCACAGCCTCTGGAACTTTCGAAACTTTCAACCTCACAACCAAGATGCAATTGCAGTTACCTCATTTTTAACTTATAAAGCCCTAAATAAATAATTAGATTCTGACTCGAGCAAGCTCCTCCTATGGAGGAGGAAGAAACCCCCATTCACCTAGTCACGGAATGCCTTGGCATTACGAGCCTGAGGAGGAAATGCCTTGGACAAGAAACTTGCAAGAGTGAGGAACTAGCCTCGTTGAAGCCTTCACAGTTACTAGATTTCATTAGATCTCTGGAACTGGAAGGCGAGCTGTGAAGGTTTTTGGCCAGAACAGCTCTGTAAGGGGGCACAATAGACATTAAGGTCGCAGTGAGCTGTAACCCCTCTGTAAACTATCAACTATCAAGCTGGGTATGAACCAACCCCTGCTTGATCAACAGTTGGAACTCAGACACCCAGAAAACCAGTATGTCTAGGCAATTCTTTCTACCCAGTCTGGAGTAATTCTCCAGATGTGTGCAGTGCAAATAATTTCAAGATTTAGTAGTTGGACGAATATAGTTCTGCACACTGATACAAAGTTTTCCTTGACATACAGAGGTATTTACTTTCGTCAACTTCATTGTTGCTTTCTCAGTTGATTGATTGAAAATCATCATACAACAGATAAAAAAAATTAAGAGAAAAACTTAAATCGTCTAATAATTTTTTCAATAGAAACTTAGCGAATGAATATGGTAATAACTTGATTCTTTCCAAATTTACAATCTATATTCCTAGATAACGATTTGAATATGAGGACAACTTTATTACTATACGGATATGTACATAATATAAATTATAATATTGCAAGTTCAGTTGTCATCTGAGGATATGTATTATTCAATGAATAAATTTTACACAAGAATATCGCTGTGACATGTGAAACATAGATTTCAATCTGAGTGAGATAGTTCGGAAAGTTAACCAAAACTTTTTCAATCTTTCCTTATTTTATAGAATTAATTTTTCTGAGAAAGGCTCTTCGTTTCTTATCTGTCCGGTTTGTCCACTTTTGCTTCCAGCAAAACTACTCGTTATTAAAAAGATTATTACTCAATTTTATTTCCAATATATCCCATTGCTTGTTTTTCTATTGATGCTTTTGACAAGATTAAGCATTTTAAACTGATCAGTTCAATAAATATTACAAACGACGAATAACATTTATATAAGTAAAAATATTTCATTTGTTGGAAAACACTCGTTATTGGAAGAAGCAGGAGCAGTGTTAAATTTATTTTGAAAAAACTTCTTATTCACACGAATACCTATAGCTTATTCATAAAAAATCGTAAATTTAAATAATTTTTTCGAATTCCGGAATGAATAGAAAGTACCTACACAAACGCCAAATCCCTCAAATCAAAATAATACAAAATTTTTATTTGATCTGAGCCAAATCCCAAATCAATTTGAAGTGTCAATCTATTTAGTGAGAAAGAAAATACCCAGAAATCACAAATAGAATTGCCAACCCATTCTGCCTCCAACAGTCTTCTTATTACCTCACGTACCCTTCGCCCATAAGCTCGCCTATTTCATAACTCCCTCATTTATGAACCCTGATAGGCATGTGGATTTGACAGATTAAAATCTGTCAATTTTCAGATTTTCAATTTGTCGTAGTGGCAAAAATCGTCGTAAACGAGACCATTATTCTGTCAACGAATGCATCGTAGATCTGATATCTCCATTTGTAACATTGAGAGCTGCTTTAAAAACAACAGGCCGCAAAAAATTAACTTCCCTTGTCCTGGATTGCCAGCAGCCTCATTTCCTATGTATCAATTCCACACTTACGCGTAGTAGATCTGACATCTCCATTTGTGAAAGACTCATTCAGAATCAACTTCCCTTGTCCTGGATTGCCAGCAGCTTCATTTCCCATGTATTAAATCCCTATTTCCATCAAAGACACTGTCCAGAGAGCCACGCCCTCGAAACCGTCGACAGAAACACGAGCTAAATGAAAAACATCGAGCCGTCTGCAATGGTACCAACTTAACGAGAATAACAAATAGGCATGTGGATACTTACCTGGAGTATCGACCGCATTCCTCCACAATTTCAACAACACCCTGGGGGTTCACACGGGGGTAATTACACCGGCGAAAGGAGCTGAAATATGCATCCACTCTGCCGAGCAAACGACCCTGGAAAAAGAGAGAAAAACTTCAGGTTTGCATTTCAACGGTGTTAAATATGTAACGAGAGAGAAATCGGTTTTTATGTATTATTCAAGGAGAGACAGTGCCTGCCACAATTCAGACGACGTTGAACGGATGGAATTTGAACTGGCGATTTTTCTAGGTTATGAAACCGAGAAATGACGTCAATCCTTCTTGCGATATTTCTTGGAAACAGCTCTGAGTCTAGAGAGAGAGGCTTCTCCTGAACAGTTTGACTGATTTAATTGACTTTGTTCAGCTACTGGTTCTCTTATAGTTAGATAATCAGAAGTAATTGATGAGAAAATAATACGACAACTGAATATTAATCGAAGTTTCACTGGAAAGATAAAGTTTTGAATTCGTTTTGTTTAGAGTCTTTTCTGCGGGTATTCTACATTATGTTTCATAATTTACCTGAATTCCATTGAAATTGATGAAATATTATCATCAATATCACCTAGCTGTTTTGCTTTGAAAAATTTCGCATTGCAAAACTGCCTTCTGAAACACTGTACCGACTGCTAGGTGGGTACCAACATATGTACAGTCATGAAATAAAACCATCTTAATTTCAAATTAAGATATTATTGCCGTATTTTGCTCTGCAAAGCAAACTCAACAAGTTCACCATGGAATAAAAAAATTATTATAAGATTAAGAAGATAGTTATTCAATGATAACATTGAATATTGACAGACTCATAGACAAAATCTAAACTTGCGCATTGTACACAATAAACTTGCTCATATACAAGGTGACTTTTTTTGAGTTTCATTAGGAGTTTTCAAGGGAGGAATACTAAAACGAACTTAAGATTATGAGGAATATTATACAGGGTGCATAAACCTCAATAAAGCTATGAAATCTAATTTTTCCTAATTGGTAACCGTTTTTTAATTCCTATCGATTGCTCGTCAAAAATCAGTTTAAGTGTGCGAAACATTTCATGTCTCATCAGTAGTTTTGCCGTTATTGAATAAAATTAGAATTTTAGGACTAAAGACCGGTTTCGCCCAGTCGAATTAATAAGCATGATATATCAGAAATCTGCTTTTTATAAAGAGCAGATATTTAGTTTAAGTGTAGGTAACTAATTATTATTGCATGTTAGTTGGATGAAAGATATATAGGAGTAAACAACTCACGGCAGATATTCCTTCGACAATTTGTTGCTTACATGGTCGTTTTCGAAAATCATTGTTGAATTCAGCAAACACCTTGCATATTCTCGGAAAAGTAATAATTTTTTGTTTTCGAATTATAAGCCAACATTGACAAAATGGACTTTGGTCCTTACCACCGTTCCTGTTAGTACATGAACTTGAAACAAAAACAGTATACTGACACGTTTTTTATTGAAATCCAGTGGATCAATCTAATTTTTTCTGAGGGACGTCAAGAAATTATTTTTAGATTCCTCAGACCTGTCGCTATCCAAAACTACCCCATGTATGTAATGCGATTTTTTGTAGTTCTCGAGTTATGAATTTTTGAGTGTTTTTTCAATGTATTTTGTCAGCTAGCTTGGACAAATTCATATCTTCCAATGCAGTAAGTATTTTGCATTTTTTATTTTTTAACAAGGTCGTTCTGACTGTTGCTCAATTGAAAAAATTTCAGCTCTCTGACATCACTGCAAGCTAGAACTTCAGTTTTCAGTTGGATGTACTCAAACATTCATTTTCGATTCAGAAATGAAAAAATGGAAGCAAGCCCTGAGCAGGAGCTTCTGAGCGCTCGTTCTCTGGTGGAGCAATAGGACTATCATCTCAAAATTCTGTATATGACTTGAAATTGATACTTTATATATAAACAATTAAAAAAATTCAATTCTATGGTCACACTTGAAAATTAAAATAATTAAATTTTATGGTTCTGATGATCCTCTTGAAATTTGGCATGAACATTCAGTATATCAATCTTTATACCAGAATAAATTTCACTCAATTCAGATATCTTGTTATGAAAATATAATTTTTTTTTTTCAATATTCAAATTGAATTTTCTATAGTTCGGATGATGCGATGATCTTCAAATTTTGCACAAACATTCAATATATAAATCTAAATTCCAAAAATAAATTTCATTTGATTCGGATATCTTGTTATGGAAATATAAAGAGTCTTTCCTTAATAATCCAATTGGAATTTCTATGGTTCTGATGATGCTATCCTCTTGAAATTTCGCATGAACATTCAGTATATCAGTCTCAACTTACAAAATGAATTTCATTTGAATCGGAAAGTTGGTTATGGAAATAAAAAATTCTTCTTTTCAATATTCTAATTGAATTTTCTATGGTTCTGTTAATACTATGGCCACAAAATTTTGCGAGAGGCTCACTATGAGCATCTGGCAAGTTGCTGCAAAATTCATTCCGTTTGCCCTCGTTTTGTGTGAAATATTGAGGAACAAAAATTTTGAATGGCCACTTTTTATGGAACCCTGTACAATTTTTCTGGTTAACGAACTTAACCAAGCTATTTGGGAGCTGAACACACCCTGAAAATTTCAAGTCTCTAGGACAATCCGTTCGAGAGTTATTGTGCTCACGGACGGCCGGACGGCCGGCCTACAGAATTTGATTTGACCTCATATTTTCCATCAGGGAGTCGAACCCTATCGTTTGAGACCATTTTCGGCTCAAAATTCGAAAATTACAGACATTTGGGCAAAACGATATAGCACTCGTCTAAGTAGAACGAGCGCTCAAAAAGGCGTTTTTCAGCTTTCGGTTCATTTAAAAAACTTTGCGGAGTCCTAAGCTACGAAAGTTATAGGAAAAATAACGTAGTTTAGGCGAAAAGACTGAAGATCATTGTAACTCACTAAAATTATTTTTTCTACTTTTTTTCATTTTTATAGTGAATAAAATTTAAGAATGGGATTTTAAATTAATTTCATCCTGCCTCTGAAAAGTTTTCACTCACTTCTGTTTTATTGTTGGTTTCTTTCGCGCATACCATCTCTTTGTGAACTCTCTAATCAAAAAAATCTGTTATGCATGCAGGGCTCATCGAATAGCCTGCGAGTTCGCCAGACCTCAACCCTATCGATTTTGTTATTTGGGGATTTCACAAAGAGCTGGTGTACACGAAGGAAACCAACAACGCAACAGAATTGAGTGTAGCGGGATGGAAAATAAAACAAGAGAATTCGAGTAGCTTCAGGCAATTGGCATGTCACTTTATAGAACGTTTTCGATAATGTATTCAAATTGGAGGAACGGATTTTGAAAAAATATTGAAGTGAATAGTAATTTTTAATAAATGTGCCTTTTATTTTCTATCCCAAAACAGGTAATCACAACTAGCAATTCTGACGAATTTTTATATTCCCATCAGTGGTGGGACCAAAATTATTGTATAAATTACACGGGCTACATTTGTTTCACAGTGATTAAGTGCAAATCAATTAAAAATTGCATTTTTAAGTTTAATTTACCATAAAATTTCAAAAAGAAGAAAAATAAATTTCATCGAGATTCAATGATTTTCAGCCTATGCGCCTTCCAAGGCTGATTACAACAAGAAAAGTCCGATTAATTACCTTTTTTTCCTATGACTTTTGTAGCTTAGGACTCCGCAAAGTTTTGAAACATAGCCAAAAGCTTAAAACTACATTTTTTATCTCTGAATCGAAAATGAATGTTTGAGTACCTACATCTTACTAAAAACTGAAGTTCCAGCTTCGAAGCTTGCAGTGATTCAATTTTTTTATTGGAGCAATATTCAGGACAATCATGCTAGAAAAATTAAAACTGCAAAATACTTAGGTACTGCATAAAAAGATTTTTCAAACCCAGCTGGTGAAATAAACTCGAGAACTACAAAAAATTGCATTTCATATATTTGGATAGCCACAGGTTTCAGGAATCTAAAAATAGTTTATTAACGTCAATCGCATGAATACCCTGTAACGCAATATTTTGAAAATTGTTCCAATCAAAGTCTTTCAACTGCAGAGAAAAAAGAGAATGATCGATTTGATATCGTTTGGTGCTTCAGCATCAGAGATAATAAGATTCTTTTATTTTTATGATGGTTTATATTCTCAAAGATTAAAATGATAATGAAATACAGCTTAGAGGAAGTTACACATGAGTCATATTTCAAACACTTTCTCGCACCGTAGTTATTTTCAATTACCGAAAGGGAGCCTTTGCTCAGAAAAACCGACGCTAAATAGTATTTCAATCAGCCTTTGGCCTTTATCTTTTTCCAATAAACCAATATATCGAAATGTACGACCTTTGATGTGTAACATTCTTTAGAAACACATAGCATGGGATTGGCCACGTTCGCGTAGATCGTATGCGTTGAAAAAAAAACGTTCCAACATAATTCTAAAAAAGGTTGATGTTGAGTTGATTTCCAGCTTCCGTCTCCCAATCCTGAAAATAAAATAATTTCGTGGATTGCTACTGACGTTAGGTTGAGTGGATTTTGTTTTTCAGTTCGTTGAATAGAATGTATTGTACTGATGAATTGGATTGTTACGTTTTGATGTGACCTTATTACTTTGTGGAGGAAAAGCTATGGTCTGGCGAATCAAGAACCTAGAAAATTCTAAAAAACAACAGCAACTCTGGATAATTAAAAAAAACAGGATGTCCGAACAAAGATTTGACTGTCCCTCAGAGCTCAGAAACGAAGAATTTTCAAAGAATGAAATATAACATGTCAGCTTCTATTTGAGGGAAAAAATTTTCGTTAAAAGAATTCCTGGCTAGAAACCACCCCCATGAAGGTATATCGACCTTTTGAAATGCGGAAAAAAGTTTTCACTGAAACCATCCGATTTCCTCATATTTCATAGTGGAAAACTATTCAGTTATACTGTTTTTTCGCCCTTGTTCTTAGATAAACAGCATGCTATTGTTAAGCACGATTTGGGCACAATTATGAAAAATCCGAGATAAAAATAGATTCATTTCAGCCGGCCGGCTGAACGAACAAAGTTTGAGTTCTGCAATTTAAAGATGATGTCGAATTCAGAATAGTATTTTTCTTATAATTTTGGCTACCTTGTACATATGTACAAGGTAGCCAAAATTGGTGATCTCTGAACTTCTAAACCATATGAGATAAAAAAAATGAATTGCACATTGCCGCATATTTTTTCGAGAAACAACAAAAACATTATACATTATCTATACTTTGATAGAAATTCAGAGAATGAATAAAAAAAATTTTTTTTAAGAAGAAAGCAAACCCACTCAGCTAAAATTAGATTAAGCCACTGGATATTAAGTTTCAAGTTAAGTTAAACTGATGGCGAAATAACTTTGTCAAAAAACGATGACCGCAAGGTGCCATTCATCTCATTGGATTAGAAAGTTGTTGTTCAGGGATCACCAATTCTGACCACCCTGTACAATCCTTATAATTTTCAGCCAAGTGTGAATTTTTGTAACCGATGATGTCTAAAGTAGGAAGAGCAGATGGATAACGTGCGACGATTATTTTAGGTGCGTATAGAAATGTAGAGATCCTCATGGAAAATATTTTCTTTATTTTCGCATACCCTGAGCTCACACTTGTTTCGAAGAGTTCACAATCAAAATCTAAAAAGTCCCCCGGCAGGAAGCAACATCACAACTCAATTCACTGTCCAGTTAGAAAACTGTGACAGACAAATCGAAACGACGTAATTATAAGATTCCCAGCGGTATCGTGAAAGAATGTACTCAACTCTGGCCGTCCGTATTTCCCCCGTCTGGAATCAATTGAACATTCCCATCAATTAAGGACCAGACGTCTACTATCCTGCAGGAACCGAAGGATCGTAGCGGCCGCTCTACAAGCAGTGACCATACCATCGAGACGAAGCTTTAGGTCAGGCAATTAGTTCTTATGGAATCGTTCATTTGTGAAAATGCCCAGGGAATTGAATTCGGGATATTTGGTTTCCGCTGGTTCGACCTTGTTCCTTCAAGTTGAGGAGGAAAAACTGAATTAAGGGGGAAAATTGGATCTGTCGATGGATGAAAATGAACAAGATCAACACAGTTTGAATATTAATTTCTTTTTTGTTTTCCTTTATCCCTTTCGTTTCAACTGATATCGGAATTTTAGGCAGCAGGAATTCCAAACGATTTTTATGATTACAATAGTAATAAATTAACTCCCAAAGGTTTGTTGAAATAAACCAAAATTCACAGAATATGCTGCGGTAGCCTTCACAAATAGGAATTACACGGCCACATGTCAATTTTTCCTTTTTATCTTCTGTAGGTAATTTCATTCGACACTAGCCTATGAAAAACGCATAAATGAAAGCTGTAACGAAATTCGAAAATACTCCAAAAGAAAAGAACGTCACAGATTTTTGCGTAACTTCGAGGGGCGTGTCGCAATACGTATTGTTAATTTTTTCACAAAGCTCAGTAAGATGACCAAGAAAAATTTCATCTCTGTCAGGTCTGTACTTGTCTCAAGAATCTCCCTATAGCCACTATAGACCGCGTTCATGAAAGTGAAGCATGTACATTCAAGTAAAATGTAGAAGTAAAAGGTTTTGATTTGAATTCGTATTCTTAATGAGCGAATCTACATAAAACGTATTGAAGTTTTTGCTTCGGGATTTTGCTTCGAAGTAAAAGGTTATACGTTCACCCTCTAAAAAGAAGCATATGCTCGAAAACTGGAGGATTTGCTTTCAAAGCTGAAATCTAGGTTCAGATCAAATTTTCCACTCTTTTAGAACTTGCGCAGCCATTACACAGCTAGTATACAGCTATCATATTTGGTTCTGTGGTCCTAGTGATTTTGTTCTTATGGCCGATATATGAGACACGTTCAAGAAGATACTACAAACAAAGGTGTTCGTCTCGTCGATCAGATTTCAAAACATTTTTCGAATTTGAGATGGTGAATGTGATGTGGTTGGTGGATCATTTCCTTGGTGTGTTTTCTGAAACTCGTGGAGTAAGATGTGTAGAAAATAACAGTATTTCTGTGTATTTATTCATGTATAGGTGTTTCATTTTTCTGTGTTTATGTGTTTTTTGTTGTCGTGCGTCCAAATTTTACTCTCAACATGAAAGCTTCTATACCTAGTTCTTCACCAAACAGACCTATTTTCCTTAACGATTTCCGTTTTTTTCATCGCTGCATCTTAAAATTTCTCGATAATCGCCGGATATGCTTTGAATAGTTTAACGAGAAACATCATCTCACTTGTTACATCTCCGCTACTTTTCTGTACATTTTCATTCTCTGTGTCAGACATTTTGAATTTTTTAACAACCAACCCTGGTACGAATCATTCAGACGGATCAAATTCAACTCAATTCACTTGCGAACAAACAAACGCAAATTATATACGCGTTGATTACTTCATACGATCTGTACAGCCTTCTACTTACTTACCCAAATCCGAAACATTTCCTTCCAAGAAAAAGTTTGAGATAATGAATACGAATTATTCAAGACCTTTTACTTTTCCTCTAATTTCAACATTAAAGTGAATGCTTCATTTTTATAAATACACGCAAACTTTTCGACTCTCGAACAAGGTAAAAAGTTCAAACAAAAAGAACTTTGAATGGTAGGAAAACTTTATCAGAATGATATATTTTTTTGATTAGAGCCCTTTATTTTTTCCTTCAAACGATTTCCAAGTAAAAAAAGATTGGCCAGTAAAAAGCTCTTAAAATTTCTTTCATTATTTCATGTTAATAAACCATTAAAAATGTCAGCTATCAATTGTGATAGCTACGATTTATGATGAGATATTCTTGTTGCCACAACATAAACATAGTCAGTAAACAAAAATCAATACAAAAGACAACTTGAAACAAAATACAAAATTCAATAATTTAAACAATAAATTCAACGAAGGTGTCAAAATTAACCAGAAAAAAACAGGGTGCTTTTTGCAAAATAGCCGGAGATAGTATTCATTGAGGTGATAATAACAAACAAACTTTTGAGGACGACTGTTGATAGAGTCAATATGGCTTTCAAAATAATTTTTGTTTGAAATTTGCATCATGTCTACACGATATTATTTGTATGAAATATTTTGGAACACTCTGTATATTTTCATATTTCACAATATTACAAAAAAATATTCATTTGTGTTTGAGATGGTTATATTATGATTAGTCTTCTGTTTTCACTTATAAGGCAATTTTGGCAGTCTTCACATAATCACATAATATGCCAATATAATGAATAATATTTCCATTCTGAATTTATTTCGAGATGAATATTTTATCATCCCTATTTTTTTCATTATGTGATATATGTAATTTTTTTGGACTTTTGCAATTATCATGATCATCTGGATTTACATCAAATAATGAATTTCAAATAGATCGAATAAGCAGCTTCGAAACTGCCGAAAAATTTAAGGAAAAATTCTAGCGATATTCAATCCAACACATCAACTGCCCACTACGTCAAAAAAATATCCTAAAGATTTAAAGCTCTTTCCGTTCCATGATTCTGGTCATTTGAGTCTAGAATGAAGGAACTGGCCAGAATTTTTCTGCAAAATTCGATGATGGTACGATTTTGTTGAAACTCAATACATAAAATTTCGTTGATATAGAAAATCCAATACGGAGTCTGAACCGATCAATGGAAGAATATGGACTTTATAAGTCCTCACCTTTTTCTGTTCGAAAGTAATAGTCAATAATAACAATTTGGGCGTTATTATTCCCCTTAGAAATTTCACAGGACAGTATCAATTTCGACTTCGAGTAGTTCATCAGTAAGCCCAACTATTTTTGGCTCAAAATGAACAAATAACAGACGTCTGGACAGAACGATAGCATGCTGTTTCCCTAGGAACAAGACTGCAAAAACTCAAAAAACTGCTGAGTTGGTTCAAATTCGCCACCTTCATTCAATTCCTGAAATGTGAAATTTTCAATCGACGTTGAATTCGCCCAATTATTCCGCTTCATCGTCGCTCAAAGCTGAAATCAATAACGATACCATAGATGCTCGAATACATAAAAATTTCAGATATAAAACCATCAAAAATGATTCGATGGGTATCAGCGGTACCTGCTAAAATACGCAATTAGGAAAAAAGGCGGAAAGCTTTCACGAATTGAGAACTGCTACAGAATAATAATCTCTTTCATTTTAAAAAATTCCTTTCAACTCCTGTTACCTGTAAATTGAATTTGTCAGAAGATGAATTTATTTTAATATTCCTTCACTCTGAATGGGGAATGAAACTCGTTTTCTGACGTGTTGAATATTTAAAGATGTTGTTTCCAAAGATGTACAGTTTGAGTAAGCGACATATTATCCGAGCGTATTTTTTTGAATAAAAAATTAATACCTCAATGAGAGCTACGCAAAAACATTCGCATTTCACTTAATTCATCTTAGAATATGAAACCTGTGAAATGATATATCTGATAATCTGAAATGATCCATAGTTATTTGGATCGATGTTGATATATCACTTTTACTGATAATCAAAACTATAACCAAATATGAAACTTCAGTCTACATGTTCTTGTCAGGTATAAGGTAGATTCCTAGACTTCCTAGAAGTGAAGAATTAACTCTTCAATATGTCATTCAGAAAACCATGATATCTATTTATAATATAATGCGAGTTCAGAACTTCAAAACAAGCAAATCTCGAACGAACGAATGGAAGAATGAACTTAATGTACTAGTTCCATACTAGTTATTCACGTAGCAGTCCGCAATACGAATAGACAAAATTGTCAATAAAAATTTTTTCGATTGTGTCACGTACAATATTTTTGTGGCAACTATGTAGAATATCATTATCGCAGCTGCTCTCAACATATTATTGGGGATTTCGTCAAAAATATGCAAAATTTTGACAACTTATTTCAAATGAACTGTCAGCCGCTATTTCGTTGCTATGAAAATGCATTTTTAAACAATAACCAACTTTTCCGCCGACCTCGAAATAAAAGGTGATATTAATGTGTACGAAATTGATCATTAATGACCCATATTAATGCTCAAATTTTTTGGCTATTTTAATGTGCAATCCTCATGGCAACCGTTCACAAAGTATTCAGAAGCACTACGAGAAATGTCAGAACTCTACTGGAACATAGATACATAGAAATTTCATTATGACAAATATATGTCTTATGCAGAATGAAAATGTATTTCTATCAAGAATTCATATACAATTCATATTGAGATCGTCGGAAAAATCTCGTAATCAACTCGGTTATTAATCGAGCGACTAATGGTCTCGAACTATTGAAGCGTTCGCTTCGCTCACGCTTTAAAATATCTTGACCATTAGTCGCTGTCTTTAATAACCTAGTTGATTAAATAACTATTCTTGAGCGATGCATAAGCAAATGATTTAGTTTTTCGTAGGTATTACAATTTCAGAATTTTCAGAATTTCATCAATTTAAATGCGTTGTAAAAAGGTAAATTGATTTATTGTTCAGATGGGGTACTTGACAAATGTCAAAAACTGACTACATTAAAAGTGACAGCTGCCTTATTCAAGGAAGTCATGAACACATTGAAGTATGATATCGCAAACATTCACATTAAACAGAATAAAAGATAAACATTAAAAGTTTGCCGCACGTATTCTTTATATTATAAGTAAACTGAGTCAATAATTTTTGAGCGTTATACTCAAACGAATGCTATATCGTCGAATTTTGAGACAAAAATGATTTCAAACGATAGGGTTCGACTTCCCGATCACGAATACGTAGTCAGATTCAATTCTGTCCGTGGTGTCGTCTGTCTGTAAACACGATAACTTCCAAAGTGATTGTCCTAGAGACTATTGGGATTGTCAGGGTGTGATCAGTTCCCAAACGCCGCGGTTAAGTACGTTGACCAGCCAAATCGTAAAGGCTGATCTGCAAAATATGGCCATTCAGGATTTTTGTTTCTCGATATTTAAGACGAAACGAAATCAATCGAAATAAAATTACGGTTCATTTTTCCTATTGTTTGAAAAAACTCGTTTTTTGGTTTATTCCATGAATTGTTAATTTCAGGTTCAATTTTGCATCGTTGTTATAACATAATTAATTCCATTTCATAATTTCATTGCAGTGTTCATTTGCAAATTTAAATTCTAAAATTCTCATTGTTTGATTGTAATTTTAATTGGTTAAGGTTTTCATCTCACTGTCATTTAATAATTATAGATTTCATTTTCAATTTGCACATAAGGTTTTCTAGATTGGTAAGTTCGTCAATGCATGGGTAGATGTCGCTCTTGGTCAACCGTTTCATTTTCCTTTGAATTAATTCTGCGTATTATTGTGTATTTCTTGTAGGTTCACTATCAGTTTTTTTTACTCGTTTTTATAACTTTTGAAATCTGGCCTCTGATAAATTCAAATTTTAAATTCATATTATTATTCTTAGAGATTTTCGTGAGTTCAGACATAGTCATTAATAGTAAATTGCAGCAGAGTTGTAGAAGTCAATTTGATATAGAATATTAGTTTAATTGGTAAATTCAGCTGTAAAGGCAATATTCAAAATCGATTAAATTCGGATAGCCTAAAATTACTTTTATGGATTCTGGACAAACATAATTTGGATAATAACTTCGACTTCAATTTATTTGGACCAACGTTGAATGGTGACATCGACCAGCCCATTGACTAGCTTCCCAAGGAGAAAATCCATTAAATTTTCTTGGTGGAAAAATCCTGAAAGAGCATTCGAGGCCTACCTATTGTCGTACCAGAAATAGGTTCAGATCAAGAGGAGACATTCGCTCTAACTAAGTTAAGTCCCTCCGTATGGTTTTTTTTATTATTTTGTAATTGTAACTGTTATTGTGTAATTTCATAAACTGCATTATCACTTTCAATATTATAAATTATAAAGTCATGGAATTCTGGCAATGATGAGAAGTCTTCTTGCATGAATCATTTTCTGATATTTTTTTAACTGATTATGATGTTTGATTGGGTACTTTATACAATTGTACAAGTTATTCGCTGATTTTTGATAGATTGTTATTCCACACTAATTTAAGTATCTTGAATTTAATTGTAATAAACCAATTAACGAAGCATTTTTTTTGCCACATAGTGATTTCGAGGGTATGTACCCTGACCTGACCCGGTCTGAGCCAGAATTTGAGTAACTCTTTTATTAGTTAATTGTAAATCCTCATATTACTAATTCTAATCTTATCTAGGTATATCATATAATAAAGAACGTGGCAGATGCCTAAGAAACCTCATGCAAAATCTTGTGGCCATAGTGTTCACAGAACCATGAAAAATTCAATTGGAATATTGAAAAGATGAATCTTTATATTTCCATAACAAGATATCCGAATCGATTGAAATTTATCTTGTGAATGAATATTTATATACTAAATGTTCCTGAAAAATTTCAAGAGGATCGCCCCATCTGAACTTTTTTTTTATTATTGATTCATTGCATATTTCATTTGTTGAATAAAGTTCGGAATATGATTCTGATCGAACTGAGATTTTGCATTTATACTCAGCTTGAATCTCAAGCCCTATACAAATTTTGAGGTAATACCATTATTGTCCCACCAATGAACGAACTCTCAGAAGCAGTGGCTCGGGGCTTCTCTCAATTTTTATAAAATTTAATTGAATGCGATTATGGATGAGTGGCTTTGGAGTGCTTATCAATGCCTCTATCTAACTACTGAACGACCCTCATCATTTATTACAGACATGTCTGTACTCAGGAATCTTCTACCGAATATAATCATACGAACCGAATAAGAATAAGTCCCGAATATGAACGAGTCACGAACCTCATAAGCTTTCCATCTTGAAACCGTACCTTTCAATACGGCAGATAAATTTAACTTTTTATTCTATGATCGATAAAGGTATCGCTGGTGTCAGCTTATAGGCTCCACCGCAGAAAATTCATAAACTTGATAGTCTCTTGAACTTCAGGGAAAACTGTATTTCATATACAGCGTGTTTCCGACTAAGTTGTCGTAAACTGGAGATCTTCATCCTCAGGTTATTTTATGACATAAAATTTCTATGAACTATGCGTCTCTGACCAAAAATCCACCCCAAGTTCAATCAGATAAGAAAGTTTTTCTCACTGCTTCTCGTATTTTAATGTCGTGGTGCATCAAGAAATGATGGTCGTAGGGTTTAAAGTGACCTCTACAAGAAAGTTATGCAATTTTTGCTTCAAACAAAACGACTTTCGACCTAAAACAACATCGTTATTGTGCCTCAACCACCGTAATCACCAGATTTGGCCGTCTGCGACTTTTTTTCAATTTCCATAACTGGCGAAACCAAAGAAAAGAAAGAGTTTTGCCACAATTGATTTCAAAAGTGCTGCTTCGAAGATTGGAAGAAGCGCGAAAATAAGTGCATTATATCAGAGGGGAATAACTATGGAGAAGATGAAATGGAAACTGATGAGTAATTTAATACTTTAAATAAAAATATTAAATTCACCTTTTCTCTCCTATATAGGTATCTGGTTTCTTTGCTCTCGTCCCCAAAAAATTGAGTTACTTTGTTTTTTTTTCAGTTCATTTCAATAATCCAACAAAGAAATCTAGAACTGTGACCTGACCCTGGCAGCAATAACAACTGTAATAATAATATTTCCTGGAAAAGGCATTATCCAAATTCCCCTTTTGCTTCCAGGAACGAAAGGTATAAACGTATTTCAGATGTTGCTGGGGCTTTTCACGCAAACATCATAATATTAACCGACTTTCTGGCTGGATCCTTCTTTGTAGAATCCTAACTTCAAACGACTTTCATAGGAATTTACTTCGGTTGTAGGTTATTCAAACTGCGGTGTTTCCTTTTGTCCAGTATCATTCTAAAATAGATGAAATTTAGGCCATAAACAATATTAATCGAGGAATTTAGCACATTACGTCAGTTTGAGAACTATTGATTATTAAACTGTATAGTCTGAGTGCTGGTGAGAAAAATTGCATATTGTAAATAAATCTTTCTTATTTTCTGTATAGCTTAATTCGGTACAGTCAACCACATTTTTCATCTGTGAAAATTATGGTCGCCTCGGTGTTTTTTCAGCGATCTCTTAGAAAGGCGAGAAATAAAAGATGAAGATGGTTGTCAATCAGATTGAGAATCAGATTAAAACGTGTTTGTTAAGAAGCTGTATTTCCTCCGATATTGGCTGTTTCGTGAATAAAGTGTTGTTCAAATCTCGTGGTAGTTTTACATTGACCCTAGACAACGTAAAAAAGCCTACATAAATATGTAATTGAAAAAATTACATTCCATGGTTCTGATGATGCGATCATTTTGGAATTATGCATTAACATTCAGTATATCAGTCTCCATTTACAAAATGAATCTCACTCGAATAGGATACCGTATTATGGAAATACATAGAATCTATCTTTTTTTCAATATTTCAATTGAATGTTCTATGATTCTTTTAACACTATGGACACAAAATTTTGCAGGAAAATTCAGTATATCAGTCTTCATTCACAAAAAAACTTTCACTCAAATCGGATATGAAATATAAAAATTCATCTTTTCTATATTCCAATAGAATTTTCCGTGGTTCCGTTAACACTAGGACCACACAATTTTGCATCAACATTCAGTATATCAAACTTCATTCACAAAATAAATTTTACTCGCATCAGATATCTTTTTATGGAAATATGAATTTTCTTCTTTTCAATATTTCAATTGAATTTTCTATGGTTCTGTGTACACTATGGCCACGAAATTTTGCATGAGGCTTACTACGAGCTTCTTGCAGCTGGCTGAAAACTTTCATTCCGTTTGTTTCGTTTTGTTTGAGATATTTAGGAACAAACATTTTGAATGGCCATATTTTATGGAACATCCTATACAATTTGCCTGGTTAACGAACCTAACCGAGTTATTTGAGACAACTCACTCTGAAAATATTAAGTCTCGAGGACAATCCTTCCGAAAGTTACCGTGCTAACGACTAGACGGTCGGTCTCACGGAAATAATTGAGGTTGATTCTTCAGCACGGAGTCAAACCCTATCGTTTGGGACTATTTTCGCCTCAAAATTAGAAAATTACAGACATTTGGGCAAATCGATATGGCACTCATTCAAGTAAAACAAGGCGTTTCCGTTTTTTTGTTATAAATAGACTATATATGCGTTTATCGTATTTACCTTTGCTCTTGATATGAATGAAAATTGGATTTTTCGAATTTCAGGATCATTCGAGCAGGATGTGCTGAAAGATATCATTCATGAAGTATGATTCAATAGAAGCGCAAGTTTTCAGTATTCGATAAAATGTAGTTTATTCAGCAAAGTGTGAAATATACAGGGTGAATCCTGTTGAACTGTACATACTTCACACAGAGATAGAGGACACTTTGCTGGTTTCAAAAGACCCCACATGAAAGGTCTCAAACGATTCGTTTGAATTATACTGGAGATTGATACAGTCCTCCTACGTACCAAATTTGATGAATTTGTGATTATTCGTTCGTACAATAGAGCATTTTGAAAATATGACCCAAAACTGGAAATCAATTTCCAGTTTGGGTCATATTTTCAAAATGCTCTATTGTACGAACGAATAATCACAAATTCATCAAATTGGTACGTAGGAGGACTGTATCAATCTCCATACAGCTGAGTTAACAGATTATCAGTTTCCAGGACCGGACTCTATTTTTCTGATATTATCGGAATTTATGAAAAAACACCCTGTAGATGAAAAGTCAATAAACCTGTCATGACAGTTCAAACTACACTAAAAACTCTACAATGAAGAGTAATAAAATCACGTGGCACACCTACAAATTTAGAGAAAAAAAATATTGAATATGCGTACTCGGAGATAATTTTTTGGACGGGCCTAATTCACATGGAAAACCATACCCAAATGTATCAAAATTTGAAGACAGGAGAATATTATCAGTTAAAATCCTCTCGATATTCAAATATCCCAATATTCAGCTAATTTTCGTCAGTTTTTAGGACCGGACTAAATTTTTCTGATATTATCGGAATTATAAAGAAAATCACCCTGTAGATAAAAAAGTCAATGAACCTGTCATGGCAGTTCAAACTGCACTAAATACTATTCAATAAAGAGTAATAAAATCACGTGGCACACCTACAGATTCAGAGAAAAAAAAATTGTATATGAGTACTCGGAGATAATTTTTTTTGTACGGCCCAATTAAAAAAAACATACCCAAATGTATCAAAGGTTGAATATAAATGGTTAAGATCTTCTACACATTTAAGTATTCCAATATTCAGGGACGGACTCCCATTTTAGATTGGGTTTTTCAATAGATGATAGATCGAAAGATTCGCAGTGAATATGGAACACCCCAAAAACTGTTACGGAGACCGAACAACACAACCTAAAATCCAGGGATTATGGAATACTTTCATGGGGAGTGGATATAACCTGATAATATCCGACTTTTCATGCATTTCGGTATAGTTCTTCTACTAAACTTCAGCCGCCCAAAAAAATTATCTCTGAGTACGATTATTAAATTTTTTTGTTAAATCTATTTGTGTGTCTCGCGATTTCATGAAAATTTCTTGTAGGTTATTCAATGTTGTTCGGTCTCCCGTAACAGTTTTTTGGGGTGTTCCAAATTCAGGGCGAATCTTTCGACCTATCATCTATTGAAAAACTCAATCTGAAATGAGAGTCCGTCCCTGAATATTGGAATACTTGAATGCGTAGAAGATCTTAACCATTTATATTCAACTTTTGATACATTTAGACGGTATGTTTTTTTGTGAATTAGGCCGTACAAAAAAAATATCTCCGAGTACCCATATTCATTTTTTTTTCTCTGAATCTGTACGTGTGCCACGTGATTTTATTACTCTTATTGAAGAATATTTAGTGTAGTTTGAACTGCCATGACAGGTTTATTTACTTTTTCATCTACAGGGTGATTTTCTTTATAAATTCCGATAATATCAGAAAAATAGAGTCCGGTCCTGGAAACTGACGAAAATTACCTGAATATTGAATATTTGAATATCGAGAGGATTTAAACTAATAATATTCTCCTGTCTTCAAATTTTGATACATTTGGGTATGGTTTTCCATGTGAATTAGGCCCGTCCAAAAATTTATCTCCGAGTACGCATATTCAATTTTTTTTTCTCTAAATTTGTAGTGTGCCACGTGATTTTATTACTCTTCATTGTAGAGTTTTAGTGTAGTTTGAACTGTCATGACAGGTTTATTGACTTTTTCATCTACAGGGTGTTTTTTTTCATAAATTCCGATAATATCAGAAAAATAGAGTCCGGTCCTGGAAACTGATAATCTGTTAACTCAGCTGTATGGAGATTGATACAGTCCTCCTACGTACCACATTTGATGAATTTGTGATTATTCGTTCGTCCAATAGAGCATTTTGAAAATATGACCCAAAACTGGAAATCACCCTGTATAATTCAAACGAATCGTTTGAGACCTTTCATGTGGGGTCTTTTTGAAACCAGCAAAGTGTCCTCTATCTCTGTCTGAAGTATGTATGTACAGTTCAACAGGATTCACCCTGTATATTGATTCAGAAAAGTTACATCATAAATTTACGAATTTTATATATAATCTTCACGAACAACCTTTCGATCAATGAATATTTTACTTTTTTGATAATTCATTCTGAATACATCGAGCCATGAACAGTAAGAGAAATTTGTTCATATGCTTTCAAATAGTAAAAAATCAAGAAATTGAAAGGATGATTATCAATATGATATGAAAGAGTTTTGTCCATAGTTGCTTCAATTCTCTAGGAATCTTGAAGCAACTCATAAATTCTGATCTTCATTATATAAATTATTTACTTCACATCATGAAACTTGGCACTTGATACGCTAGAGCTGTGGTAAAATGTTATTTTCCGCAGAATCCCATCAACACTATTCAGTATCTTACATAAACTTCACATCAAACTTTAAATTCCGGCTAATCTACTAAATCTTAGGAAGAAAACTGTTAGTTTTATCATACTTTCTCGGAAAGTTCCGAAAGCAAAACTTTGCCGAACTTTTCCTGCAATTAAGTTTTTCAGTCCACACTTTCCATCAAAATTATCTCTTTCACTCGTTTGCCATGGATTCAACAGTAGGTACCGAGAAGTTTTTAACTTTATCGATCCATGTTAGTCGATCTACTGATTGTAGAAGTTCAATTAAGGTTAGTACAGATAGGGTAAATTACGTTAATACCGCGAAATTACCGAGAATGGTATATTTTTGAGTATTACTGTTTTAGGGAACAACGTGTCATAGTTTTGCCCCAATATCTGCAAGCTGCGAAAGTTTAAGTCGAAGATGGACGAAGACTTTGAGTTTTAGTGAGTAGTATATACCTGATAAATGTTATCATTAATAACGTATGAGTTCATAGATTTTTCTGTTGTATTTTTACCTTTCGTTGAATGAATATCTAACGATAATTCTAATTGTTCAAGACACAGCGTGTCATAGAGAATAGGTTGAGTTTGTTTAAATGCTTTCAAATATTGAAAAAAAGGAGAAATTGAAAGCAACATTCGCAGTTTTTATACCAAACACGTGTTTCGTTTTTCAACCTAAAACTCTAAAGTGATCCAATTTTTCTTATGCCTGTCAGAAAAATCGGTGAGAAGATCACTTAACTTCGGTAACTGAAGAAAACTAAACTCCTATGCACAGATCCACCACGATCGTATGTAGGTAAAGTCATTAGAAATGGATATACTATGCGTCATTTGCAGCGAATTACGACAGGTGAAGCATGGTCCGAAAAGCTGTGGTTACATAGATATGGCAATTTTTCAACGTTTTTGAAATTTTCTGCTTCGTTATGGAAAATGATCATTTTTGTGGAAAATACTCGTCTCTAAATATTCAATGAATCTTTGTTTGAAATTGATGAGATGGTCTTCATTTCTTGGGAAAAAGTATTCACTAAAACTTCAGATAACCCAAAATATACAGGGTCATAAATAGCTGTAACTGTTTTCCTAATGAAATCTTGATGATAGAATGGAGAATTTCATGATAATAGTGTTATGAAAATGTTGTAGGTACCAATAAAAGGTAAAACCCTGTTTCGTTAGCTTTTCAAAAATTTGTGAAAAACCCTGAGCAGGAGCTTTTGGGCGCTCGTTCTTTGGTAAAGCAATAAGACTATTACCTAAAAATTTTACATGAGACTTGATATTGATACCAAATATATAAATGCAGAATCTCAGCACAATCTGAATTATATTGTGGCGACTCCTCAAAAAATGAAATATGTAAAAATAAATAATTGATAAAAAAATTTATTCTTTTAATGAAGAGTAACGTCCATGATTATAAAAAATGAATGAATTGTTAACAGGAATTTGGACAAGTTTTTATTTTGATTTCTTAATATTTGCCAACGGTTCTAATCTTTTTTGATTCTTCCTCAAGGCTAAACTGTTACAATGACAATAATAAAATGAAAAATTGAAGGGATGAATCTGCCAATCACCTCGTATTTATTTCACTCAAAATATCGTCATATACATTGAAATTATTTCGTTCATTTCTCTTGGAAAGTCAATTCTGTTGTGGTGAAAACAAATATGCTGAATGTTATCAGTAAGAAAGCAGATCCATCCCACCAATATGTTCGGCCGTCGATACGATTATAATAAATATGACCGGAAATTTTAACGAACTAATTTTCAAATGTTTTTAAAATTTTTTCATTGAATACACAGCAGTTGTTTTGTCTGTCCTATGTAGCATTTCTGACAATTTCCACAGGTGATTTTGTAAACCAATTCTGATTGTTTTTGAATAGGGGTCTTATCTTTTAATTTCGGAGAGAATTTTTCCCAATTATCCAGTGTGTTGTAGAATGCCGCTTTGCAGTTATACTCGCGAAGAATTTTATTGGATCTTATACGATAAAGTTGAGTAAAATGTAAGTTTAACGTATTTCGTTGGTGTTGAATTTTGTATTACTGATGTTTCTTGTACAACCAACAACGCACAAGAAACAATAATACAAAATTCAGCACCAACGAAATACGTTAAACTCACATTTAACACAACTTTATCGTATATGATCAATAAAATTCTTCGGGAGTATAACTGCACAGCGGCATTCTACATAGGACAGACAAAACAACTGCTGGAGGACAGAGTAAAACCACACATAAATGACACGAAAAAATTGAAAAACATTTATTTTTGTGTATTCATTGTAAAAATTTTAAAAATTAGTCCATCAAAATTTCCGGTCATATCTATACTAATATTAAAAAAGGAAAGATTTGTATGTTTGTGGGTTTGTGGCGTTGATACGAGTTAACTCATAAACTACAAGACCTATTTCAATAATTCTTTCACCCTAAGAAAGGTACAATATCCCTGAGTAACATAGGCTATACTTTTCACCCGAGAAAATTAAGGAAACCTACTATAACTTCAATGATGAAAAATATGAGTACCAAAATCAGCTATTTTCAGGTGCGCTGCAAAAACTGTAAGACGTACATGGAAACAATGTATGACGGAAATGTACCTTTCTAATAGTTCTACAAAAAAGTCCGCGATAGCATATATCTATCTTTCAAGGTTTACTCGGTATCACGTTTTAAAGTTTTCCGAATGTTTCTCAAAATTATGCATCATTTGGGAGTATTTTTTTATGAATACGCTATTGATCCTTATCCAATTAAATACGCCGTTCATACCCAGTATTTAATTTAGAACGAAATTGCCTCTCACATCATTCAATTATGATGAATACATCAAAAGATATGGCAGGTTGAATATGAAATCGCACCAAAATGCGTCTCCGAGGTAGGCACTAGGCCGGTAGGAGAAGGTGAGGGATGTATGAATGTATTTTGGATTGCCTAATGCCCGTATGTTTATGATCGCAAATCAGATCAACAGATGGCGCTGTAGTCGTTATTCAGGTTATTCATCTACTCTGCAACTAAACGGCTGGATCGAATTGAATGAATTTTTGTGTATACAGAACAACGTCTGCTGGGTCTGCTAGTTTATTATAATCGTATCGACGGCCGAACATATTGGTGGGATGGATCGGCTTTCTTACTGATAACATTCAGCATATTTGTTTTCACCACAACAGAATTGACTTTCCAAGAGAAATGAACGAAAGAATTTTAATGTATATGACGATATTTTGATTGAAATAAATACGAGGTGAGTGGCAGATCCATCCCTACAATTTTTCATTTTATTAATGTCATTGTACCATTTCAGCCTTGAGGAAGAATCACAAAAGATCCGAAACATTGGCAAATATTAAGAAATCAAAATAAAAACGTCCAAATTCCTGTCAACATTTCATTCAATATTAATTCTATTCTTTTGACGATTCGATCCTTCTGAAATTTTGCATGAACATTCAGTATATCAGTCTTCATTCACAGAATAAATTGCACACGAATCGGACATCCTGTTACGGAAATATACCTCAATATTCTTTCTTTCAATATTCCAATTGAATTTTTTAAGGTTTTGTTAACACCATGGCCACAAAACATTTCACGAAAATCAGTCTTCTTTCACAAGAGAATCCAGATATCCTGTTAGGGAACTATAAAGATTCTTCTTTTCAATATTCCAATCGAATTTTCCATTGTCCTGTCAACAACAAATTTTGCACGAACAGTCAGTGAGAGAGATTTATTGGTGATTATATACAAATAATAAAACATTGTTTTCACACGTCACAGACACTTAATGTAAAAATATAAATTACAGATATATATTTAAAAAAACAGTTCCAGAAAAGGTTCATACAAATTCAGTCTCATCTAAAGTCAAATTTAAAAAATCGTCAGCTGTATAAAAGATATTAACAGCCAACATCCTCTTTATTCCCTTTAAAAAAAATGTTCATTGGCAGATTTTTCACCCCACCAGGAAGCTTATTGTACAAAGACACCGCACGGAATCCAGGGGCCTATTGGGATTTACCCTGTCTTAGAAAGTCCTTCCTAATGAGCGATTTGTTTCTAGTATTGTAGGTTTTCATCTGAATCTAAGGTATACTTGTCCTTGTGGTTGTGTATATAAATTAAATTTTCAAAGATAAACAGAGACGGAAACGTGAGGATACCCATGACTCTGAAGGTTTTTTTGCAGCAATCTCGATAACCCAGGCCCCCAAGAATCCTTATTGCTCAACGATTAGCGCAGCCACCCCACAGCAAAATGCCAAATGAGATTCAACCAGAGCGTAGTATATCGAGAGTAATACAACTGATGCTAATGAAAAAGACAAAGCTTTCAGGGCAAAAATATTTCGGCTGAGCCTTGTTAGAAGACCGTCTACTTGTGATCCCCACGTGAGCGCAGCGTCCACATAGACACCTAGAAACTTGACCGAATTGACTGCGTTTTTTCTATTTTCTAATGGTCTCAAGGTCATAGCCAGGTTTTGTGTTTTGTTCATATTGATATTGAGACCATTTGCAGTGAACCATTCAACGAGCTTTTGACGTGCTGCACGCGCTTGTTCACTGCCACCGTTATGTCATCCACAAATAGTATGGATTCTATGTCTGATAAATAACATGTTTGAATTTTGTTCACAGGCAGGTTGAAACCTTTCAAACAGGTTCATTTGGTTATAGTACACGAAACAGGGAAAAGCTATCTATCCCGTTCCATCGACTTTCTGGAAATACGATCTACGTCGACGTCTGGGGACCTAGATTGTACAACAAGCTACCGCAAGAGATCCGAGCCCTGCCAGTGAAGTCATTTACTAGAGTAGTGAGGAGGTTCCTCATCGATAAGAGTTTCTATAGTGTGGGAGAATATCTTGCCATGACTGTTACTGTTGATTGTTTCCATGTGCCTAAATGATTCAATGTTATGTTTGTAAATGAGTGTTGCTTTGTATGTCCGTATATTTTGAATATTTTTATTTTGTGACGAATTCTTCAATCTTAATTGTATGAATTAAATCCTGTATACTGTAATTACATTATGCTGGAAATATAGTATTCTATACTATACTATAGTCTGGTTAGTCGTTTATGACAATCAAAAATAGAACTGGTCCCAAAGTCGAACCGTGAGGCACTCCCATGGTAATGGGCCTTAAACCAGCTCATGTTCCCCCCGAACAAACCCAGGTCGTTTCCTTTCGCTCAAGAAAGATCTATTAAATCGATGGCTGTCTTATCGAAACCATATCTCTTTAGTTTTGTGAGAAGCTTATTGTGGTCAACACAGTCGAAGGCCTTCTTTAGATCGACAAACGTGGCCAGTCTGTGTCCTTTTTTTCAATAATAGCGCCAACAGTGCTTGTATTTCCACGGAAGCCAAACTGTCGGTCCGTAAGTAGGTGATTGTTCTCCAAAAAATCTGCGAGTGCACAATCTTCTCCAAGATTTTCGAAAAAACGGGCACAAGCGAGATTGGACGGTAGTTGTCCCTGTTGTCTCTATCACCCTTCTTGAAAATGGGAATCACCTTAGAAATTTTCAGACACTTTGGAAACTTGCCAGAGTTCAAGCACTGATTTATCAATTTAGTGAGAGGAGAGATTATTAAGTTTTTATTTATTTTTACGATCTTAATTGAAAGGCCATAGTGATCGGTGGAATTGCTCACCTTCATCTTCCTCACCAAATCTCTTACAGTATTTTGACCGAATTCGTGAAAACCAAATTTATATTCAGATATCATTTGTTTTCGAAATGTCTGATCGATAGATACGTTCGACCGGGGCAGATTTTTTAGGGCCCTTTGTGCAGCAGATAAAAAATGCACACTAAAACTCTCTGCATTAATGTTGACAGGCTCCTGAACCCTATTGTCCCTACTATGCCTACCGATTATGTCCCAAGCAGCCTTAGACTTATTTTCAGATGTTTCGATCTTGTTGTAATAGTCTAATTTTGCTTTCTTTATTGCTCTTTTATATTTAAGACGTAGGTCGTTTTTGCGCTCACGTAATTCCGAAGATGCATAATACCGACACATTGCGTTCACGTTCAACAATTTCTCCCTGATGCGCCTAATATCATATTAGTAAAGCAACCCTTATCTGCATGTGAGCCCTGTACTCTATTTTTTTTCTGCGAAAGAAGCGTGAAAATCATCAACGAGGTTCTGATGAAATATGTATATTGAAACGCGATTCGAGATCTAAAGTATCATCATTCACGAAGTTCCATTCTCTTCGTTGAAGCGCTTCATACATGTTTAAAAAACCCTCCTCAGTAGGAGGCCGAATCTTCCTGTATTCATAGGTTTTGCTTTTAGATTTCATGACTACATTCAACACCTGCGCATAATGATCAGAAAAAGTTGTCGGTAAAACCTCTGCGCACTCACTCTGGGTATCAAAGTTTGTGAAGATGTTGTCCAGACAATTGTTGGTCGTGGTGGGCTGAAAAATTTTCTGTTTGAAACCGAAAGATGTTAAAAGATTCTGAAATATTATATTTTCCCCTGTCACATAATATAACTCTTTCATTACATACTCTCGATGGAGAGGAATATAAACATAAAATTTGTATTATGGACATTTAACTTCACTGCGGATACTTCACAGTGAAGTTCAAGAGACAGGCTACGTATATTATTTATTGTAGGGCAATCGATAATTGTTCTAGTACTATTTACCAGTATCAGGGATCCCTCCCGGATAGGATCGTTCTGGTGTATGCATGTCCCAAGTACCATCCGTTCAGACACAATCCCTCATCCTCTGTCTTGGATAACCAATGCTCAGTCACGCAAAGCACATCGAAAGCAATCGACTGCGAGTGTATCATGCATTCCAGCTCATTCAATTTATTTTTTACACTGTGTATATTCAAGTGCATTATTATATATTCATACATAATGAATTCTTCTTTTCTACGTCACATTTTACTGAATCTAATTCACTATTTGTGACACAGTCTTTCGAAAAAATGCTGACACGTAAGCCCCGTTTGGCCCTAATCGCTATCTTTGGCCTTTGTTATGTTCGTTGCATCAATAGTTGTTTTGAAAGAACTATATTTTTCTGGGTGTTTAAATCGTAGTTTTTCACATTCAGCTTCCGGAAATTTCTGCCTCACCATTTTTGTGAAGTCCTCGGCATTTGTACTGGAAGAGATTCTCGACAGCCTTCACAGGATTTTCCGTGGATGCTCCAATAATTATTCTCCAGAAATTTTTCTTATTGTTGCTCTCATTCACTATGGTTGGAGATACCACAGCTTTTCTATCATTTTTCCTTCCTTTACTTCTTTTGCCGGTTCTCTTCCTATATCTAACAGTTTTGTATTCACTGGTATCAATCGCCCTCTTAGATGACAATTCATGTGTTGGCATCGGCCTTTGTTGTTTTCAGATGATATCTTATCAATCATATTGTTTTCTCTGATAAATGGAATTCCCGGGATACCGTTAATTTCGATAATCTTATCAGCGTCAGCTGTATTTGCAATAGTAATTTGGTTTGTGTTGATATATTTTTTCTTCTCAAATTTATTTTGATTTGCTTTATGTGATTCAAACTTCTCTAGGAGAATTATATGGTTTTTGAGAATATCGATTTTATCCTGTAGCTCCCCTATGAGTATGTTTTTCTGTTCAATTATTACGTCCCTATAATAGGAGTCCTTATCCATTTCAAGGGAGGAACAACGATCAATATCTTCTTTGGATTCAGTTAAAATTATTGAATTTGATCTTATTGAGTTTTTATAAAAGAATTCGATCATATTAGAAATTCTGAACTTCAGTTCATTGATTTATTTGTCCTTGTCACATTTGTGTTCGCCACAGCATATATAACCCCATCACTATTCACGTATGTTTCACATATTTTTAATATACAACTGGGTTGATATTTAGAATCACAGTTACCCCAAACTACGTATAATTTCATCTTTGGTGCATTTTTTACAGCATGCATCGGAACCAACGTTACTTCGCGGAGCAATCGTGTCGAATGTCAATCTTTATTCAAAAAATTTCACTCGAATCGGATATCTTTTTATGGAAATATGAAGTTTCCTTTTTTCAATATTTCAATTGAATTTTCTATCATTCTGTTTACACAATGGCCACAAAGTTTTCATGAGGCTTATTTTGAGCATCTTGCATGTAGCCGCAAAATTTCATTTCAATTGGTTCCGCTTTGTCTGAGATATTGAGGAACAAGAATTTAGAATGGCCATATTTTATGGAACACTCTGTATGATTTGGCTGGATCACGAACATAACAGAGATATTTGGGCACCGAACTCCACCTGATAATCTCAAGTCTCTAGGACAATCCTTTCGAAAGTTATCATGCTAACGGACGACCGACTCCACGGACAGGATTGACTTTGGCCACGGATTTGTCATCAGGGAGTCGAACTCTATCGGTTGAGACCATTTTCGGCTCGGAGTTCGAAAGTTACAGACATTTGGGCAAAACGATAAAGCACTCGTTTAAGTAGTACGAGTGCTTAAAAAGGTACATACGTCAATAATTCCTTCATGCAATGAAAAGTATGGCCGGATAATAACAGGTAACAGACTTTTTTAAGTGGTTCATATATCTTGTCTTTCACTGGAGTGATCGAACCATGGCCCGCTTACGAATCACGAGTGAAATAGTCTGTTACCTGTTGGTTTTCTAGCCATCTTTTTTGATTGCATGAAAAAATTATTGACTTATGGCTAACGAAACAAGAAAGTTTTTTCTTACTGTACAGCAAGTTTATAATGCTTTTATGAGGAAAACAGGTTATTCATGACCCTTATCTCAATTTGAATTTTTAGTGAATAATTTATCTCAAAAAATGAGGACCATCTCCTCAGCTTTGAAGAAAATATCCATTCAATATTAAAATTCGAGTAATTTTCAAACAATTGATTATTTTCTATAACGAAGCGTAAAATTGAAAAAAGTCGAAAAATCGCCATATCTTCATAACCGAGGATGAATAAATAAGGTGGTACATGAAATCGAAGTAAACAGTGTACTTTCTAGTCAAAGCAGAAGTGACTTCAAATTTTCGTTTTTTTCAGATGGAGGTTCTGTGATTTCATTGCGGAACATACAATTTCAAATCTCCATCTATCGAAATGACCTGGATGGTATATTGGAACCTTTATTGGAATCAACTGTAAGAAAGTTTTTGTGCACCTAATATAAAGTACGTTAATTAGTAGGTTCATGATACAATGATGAATATTTGACAAACATAGTTCAACAAACTGTAAAACAGAATTCCGCTCTATTATTCCATTCGCAATTTTAAATTATCATATTCCATTACATTCCGCGAATCGAGAAGAGAGGACTTCATTATATCATCTAAATTGCAAATTTCGCTATGTTGAAATTCCTTTTTTCCCAACTCTCGTAATGAAATACTGAAAAATATGACTTCGGGATATATTTTATTTCGTTGGGAATATCATCATGAAAAATTAATATCCTTCTGCTTTGTTCTGCACATCGGATAAAAACTAACATAAAACTTGCTTATATTACCGATAGTAGTGAAATATCATTAAAACTGAGGGAAATATTTCCACGAACTATACAGGCATGGAATGAAGTATGGAAGCAAGCATATTTTCTGAACGAAAATAAACAATATTTTTGAAATTTTGCCGGTGAGTGCAATGGCGCATAATGCTTCTAACGTAGAATATTTTGTTGATAATATACTTTCGGTTGAAGGATTATCGCACGTTTACCAAATTCTTCTTAGTTCACATTATACTAGGAAAGTTTTTTTTTGTTATTTTTGAACGCGAAATGAAATTTTTTTGAGATTACAAATCATTCAACAGATTACATGAGTTCTCACAGGATTACCGTAACTGCTCATCAATGATATTTCGATACGATCTATTTCACTCAAATGAGCCATTCTTCAGTGTACAAAATAGTTTATGAAAATTCGAATGTGACACTTCGGCAACAGTTACCGCTAGATCGTAATCTCTTATTACTAACTATGCATACACACAAGATCAATTTGTTTATCTGAACATTTTACTAAGGTAATTTGAAAACTCAGCACAGTTTTTTCCACAATTCCAGTATGTACGAATTCGAAGTTTCAAACTGTGTGGGTAGAGAACAGCCAACAAATAAATAACATGCTCAAATTCAGACGTGTACAGAGACGGGTTTCTTACGACACTCACGGCAGCCAGGGAAAACCCCTAATTTTGACACCTGTGTATTAAGGTCTGCAGAGATAAATGAAACGATTCCTACTTAAAAATTAGTAAAACAGTTATTATGAGGGGTAGGGATTCTGGACAAACTTTCAACGCATAGTTTCGTATCAATGTCTTCAGATCTAATAGCGAATGCAACAACGTTCTACTTGAAACCGACCTCGACATAAGCAGAATTATTTTTCATTGAAACCGCGCCCCAAATACAGCGAAACAGTGCCTTCGAAAAAACAAATAAAAACGATTCAAACTGAAATTTTGGCAATAAAAGGATGCGGCCAAGTAAGTCTGTCGTGGCAGTACAAGGGGGCCAAAATTCTCATTGACTCTGAAAGTCATATGGCACAAAAGAAGCTGATGGTCGTTCATAGTGAATTGAGGAATATTTATAGCTGTAAAAAATCCCTGAGAATACTAGTGAAACACAACAGGCTAGTCCTAGTTTAATTACTTACCTAAGAGGTTCTTGAAAAGGAATTAAGAAGCTAACGCCCTTGCAAAACACTACTTTGAGATAAAGAAAAAATGACAAACAAAAAAATTCTTTGCTTTAAGGAGGCTAACCTAACAAATTTTTGAAACATAGATAAATTGAAAATAGTAATCATCGAAATAAATACAATCTTCAATTTTAGGCTCACAGAACTTCTTCAGGCGGACTGGGATGATTATTCAAGATGTTGTCAATGAGGAAAGAGACAGACCGGTTTCGGCCTTATTAGGCCTCGTCAGTGTCCCATATCCCTCAGAGACAAACATCCTATTGAAAAACCTCTACATTTAACACTAATTGTAAGAAGCTATCGAGTAGCAACTAACAGATGGTGACATCTAGTAGTGAGTAGTGTCAAATGAGAAGTTCAATCATCACATATCGCATGCTGAAAGCACTGATTACTTCCTCTTCTTTCTTTGAGATGTTAGCAGTGGCCCTACATCAGGGCCTCAATGCAAGTTTCTCCGAGTGATGGAAACACCCAATATTTTTGTATTCATTTCGATGATTACTATTTTCAATTATCTATGTTTAAAAAAACACTACTGACTAGGGCGGTGGTCAATGACTAGGAAAAAAGGAACATTTTTGCTGATCAACAAATCAGCTCAGAGACAAGCAGAAAACCTATCCTACCTTCAAAGGACAAGGCTCAACAAGCTCTATCTTTGTCAAAATACGAGTTGAGGGTTACTGGGCTACGCACCAGTCATTGTTTCGTGAGTTATCACCTGCACAAGATCAGTAAGAAAAACTGCGATATCTGTAAGTTATGTGGATCGGTCACAGAATCCATTGAGCACATATCAGGCGAATACACTGCTGGCGCAAACTGGATTTACTCTATTAGATGCTCAAATTCAACTCTAGCCGACGGATGAGCGAAGCTCTCTAGGAAAACGACCAGCTTTGTGAAGGAAGTCACATTATTCTGCAAATGCATCTCTAGCATTGAAATAGAAAAAATGAGCTCATTGGTCGCAGCGCAGAGAGCCAATCGACTACAATCGAATCAAATTAAAATTCTACAAAAGGAATTCTCTCGCCGTGAAATTGTAGGAATATGATAATGAAATATTCATGTACAAGGTATTCCTTTCCAATGGAACATTTTGTTTTCTTTGGTTGGTCTGAAAACCTTGAAAGTACATCTGAAGCCACTCAATAAAGATGTTGGTCAAATTGAATTGTTTGTTCTTGAAATACCCCCGATATTTGAATGGAGGGTGCGGTTCTCCAAGTAGGTAATGATTATCGACCTGTATATCTACTTAAATTGCCAAATAATAATGAAAACATTGTGACACAAACAGAAGTTGTTCATTTTGTTGCATTCGCTAAGTAATCTGTAATTTCTGCTCAACATTCTTAGATATTCTCAATACATTGAAAATATTCAAAAATTAAATTTACAATAACAAAAAGTTATTTGAATAACTTTTTGAACTTTCAAGATCTGAAGATAAACATAGACGTTCCCTATAAATGATACCACTCAAAGTCCACTACAGCTTTCAGGTTTTTGTTCAGACTCCTGAATATCCCATTATCTGCGGAAAATTATTATGAAGAAATGAATGCCATATATAGAATAGCTGAGACAAACAAATTCTTCTGAACATATATCGACAATCTATTCAGATTAATAAAAAATGAAACCTCTTATAAAAAATCATATAATCATATTTTCATCAAACAACACTGAATTTTCATACTATACAATACAATAGGTTTCAATGAACGAATAAATTCTTTCCTAAAAAAATGAAAATTCCGCAGGACAACAGCGTACATTGGAAAATATGTTTATAAACAATGAAGCAAGATTTGAGATTGCAAGTTGCAATGGTGTACAAAATAATGAATGTCCCTCCTTCTACATGGCATGAACACTCTTGAAGCAAAAATAGAATTTTAAGATCCGACCGAAATCAGCTCTAGGCAGTATCTTATCTGATACTACAATATAAGAGATTCTCAAAAATGGAAACAATAACCATCTCTTGAATGATATTTCCAATTTAACATATAAACCTACCTATATTTAAGTCCTTATAGACAAGGCCGTAGCGAGAAAGGTTTCAGCCCTGTCTATAGAGTTAATTTAAATTTTACCATTCTTTCATTTTGTTTTTGACATTGATATAGCATTTGAAATGTGCGTAATAGCCGAAATCCTTCATTTTCTCTCTTGTTTTCGCAGTCCCCTTTATGTCTTCACTTTGTAATATTGCTTATTGGTTATTTTCGAATAACCTATATTTTAAGCATTCAGAAAAGAGAACGTTGATGAAATTTTCAATTGTGCTTCGCGAAATTGACGCTGATATTTGGCTCGATGTCTCTTGCTTCTAACCAAAAATTATTAGGGGAGTGTGGGGCTGAAAGTGCCGACAAGTTCTCATATGATTCGGATGAAACAAGTACTATTTTCGAACGAAGTGGTACATCATAGACCAAATGTATTCTATAATACGAATTCACCTTATCACCTACATATTTAGCACTTTTTCGATAGTTTTTATGCAGTGGCGGCAAAGCACAACCAACTCCACTTTGGAGCAAGTTGTGCAAGTAGCTAAGGTCGGTTGTGCCATTGATAATGGTAGATCTTTTACATGAATTAAAATCAATTTTTAACTCAAATAACATCAACTTCATAATGAATCTTTTGCATGACTGTTTTTATTTATATAAGTTTCTTAATCACTGCAAAATTACATTATAATTAATTGTATTTCGTTATTTTTCTCCAGTGATTAATTTTATTAGGGGTTTCACATCGGACGAATGGCAGCGGAGTAATTCGCGCTGCGCAGTACGACCACGTGTGGAAATTTATACTGATATTTAATACTTGTTTTTTTTAATAACTGATAATGCCCCACACTTATGTCCTGAAAACCGAAAAGTCAAAATAGACAGAAAATGAACTCAAAGCAGCTATCACTGCCATAGAATTTGGGCGCAAAATACGAGGAATTGGTCGTTCAATTAATATTCCAAAATCCGCTTTACGTTATTGACTAAAGATCAATATAGGTGATTTGTTCAAACTAGGCACACACAGAATGAAATGGTTGGGATTCAGCAGATAATTATACATGCGATACATGTGCCAAGAATAAAAAAAAAGGAGACAATAAAATCAATTCTTCAATAATTTTTTTTACCTACTCATAGAAATCTGTTTTATTCACATATGAACAATAAAATATATTTTTGAGTTTCTCCGCTCCTCAATATATGCGCATAATTACCTCATTGCATGCCTTGCCCCCAGTACATGACTGAAAGTTTTTGGAATAATAAATATTTTCTTGATTGTTAGACATAGATAAACGTTTTTCTTGTGGGGTTCCAAATAGATCCAAGAATCATCAGTTGAATTACGAAAGTTCTGATGGAGTAACAGCAAAAATTATCAAAGAACTTCCTGAAAAAGCAGTTAAATTACTAACATTTATATCTTCAATGCCATTATAAAATTGAACTACTGGCCAAAAATGCTGAAGAAAGCTGACATAATTAATAAAGCCAGGAAAATTACCATACAAGGTTTCATCATACCGACCGATAAGCCTGTTGCCGGCCATCTTCAAGGTACTTGAAAGGCCTCTACTACATAGGATTTGGACAGAGTTACCCAATGAACATTGGATTCCCTCTCATCAGTTTGGATTTAGGCAAGGACACTTAATAGTTCAACAGACCCATCGAATACAAAGATTCATTAATCAAAAATGTGAACAAAAGCAGTACTGCAAATCGGTATTCCGAGATGTAAGTCAGAAACTGCGTCTGGAACGCTGGGCTCCTATATAAAATGAAAACTATTCAACCCCTGAAGTATTTCAGCATCTTGAAGTCGTACCTTACTGATCGAGAATTCAAAACAAATTTAGGCGAAGAAACATTTAAAAATTACCCCATTAAATCTGGAGTCCCACAATGATGTGTGTTGGGTCCAATTGTTTATATAATAAATATATACCTACTTCTGATCTGCCGACATCTGATACACAATTACAGGAACTTTTGCAGATGATACCACCATAATGGCCTCCCATGAAGACAGTATAACAGCATCTTCACTTGTTCAAGAACATCTGAATCTAGTGGAAAAATGAATAAAGAAATGGAGAATAAAAATAAATGAAACAAAATCAAAAAAGTAGATTTCACCAAGCAATACCACAGGCAGCAACATCAAAGTATTTAGGATTCCATCAAGATACCAGACTTACTTGGAAAGAGCACATTCAAAAAGAAAAGGAAGCAAATAGACTTGAAAATCAAGGAGATATATTGGCTTGTGGGAAGAGGTTCAAAACTGTCTTTAGAAAATAAAACTCTACTGTACAAAACAGTTATAATTCCAATTTGGACGTATGGACTTGAAATTTGGAGATGTGCGAGCAAGTCAAATATAGCCAACATACAAAGAAGCCAGTCCAAGATATTGCGAATGATAGCCAACGCACTATGGTATGTAACAAACCAAACGATCCATAAAGATATGAAAATCCCTCTTGTTGAGGATGTCATTAGAACAAGAAGTAGAAATCACCATTATAGATAGAGAAAGAACACACAAATACCCTTCTACTCCCCTGACACAGGACAACCCAGCAAGAACACTGCGAAGGAAATGGCCAACTGACCTCATGGAATATTAAGAGATTCCCCCAATGGGGGGAACTTTCTCACGCTCAATTCTCTTATCACTGAATTGATAAAAAATTAGCTTATAAAAATGTATTCTGATCGCTGATAAGTAAATACCTCATAAAAAAATATGAAAGTGTGCGTGTATTGAAAGGTTTTGTAAGCATTTTTTCTTAGGTGCGCGGAATTCCCCCGTTCTCTTCTAATTCTGTAGTTTTTTCCACTATAAAATCATATTTTTCTGTCGACCTTGAAATGAAAAGGCAGTTTAATGTATACGAAATTGAATATTAAAGACCAATTTTAATGTTCAATTCATTTTATTTTGATGTGCAACTGTTATGGGCAACCGAACACAAAGCATTCAGAAGCAATAAGACTCTTCTGGAACACAGAAACAGAATGAATTTCAATCTAAAATTTATTCTCAATTCATAATGAGGTCAACGGAAAAATTTTCAATTGTGCTTCACGAATTTGACGGTGATATTTGGCTCGAGGTCACTTGCTTCTAACCTTAAATTAAGAGCTAATGTTTTGTTTATATTTGTTTGTCCAATTTTTTCATAATTATATATATTCTTTCGAATTGAGAGCTAACAAAATACAATACTTGATAAAAAAAGGCCCTAGCTGAGGTTTATAATTAATTGTCTGATATATTTTTTTTGGAACCACCGACTATTCGTGTGAATTTTGTTTTATCTTCAGCTGGCCTGACGTTGATTTTATAGCCGAAATCTATAGCCGATAGTTTAAAAAAATAATAAATTTAGCGTGTTTCATTGACACAAGTTAGTTTTCGCACTGAAGAAAGAATTCACAACTAAAAATCTTGGACAATTCACAAACAAACTCATCTGAACTTACAATTAGGTTGCACTTTCCAACAAAATAATCCTTTTGGCACGGCTGACTGAGGTCCAAGAGCACTGAAGTTTATAGGTCTATTGAGTTACCGTGTTCCATTTACTGAATAAAATTTACCCGTTTCAGAAAGTACTCAGCGACTGTTCCGTTGAAGAAAATTAACACAAATCGGCTTATCTCGATGGAATTTCGTCGCTTCTACCCTATGAAGTAAGAAGCAAACAGTTCCTCAGTTTCTTCAGAACTTTTTAATGCTATCTAAATGGATTTAATCTATCAAGTTGTGGAGGCGCCTTCAAAGTGCTGTTAATAAATGAACATCCCATGAAAAAAAATATGAATTGTGTTCGACCTCATTTTAATATTCAAATAATCATAATTCATTTCATTTCTTCCGTTCAGTAAAAAAAATTTCATTTCATCTTGTGAACGGTTATATCATTCATATTGAATTTTCCTTTTCAACCTAATTTAAAATATGAGATCGTGAAACGTTTTATTCTCATGGAAACAGCATCGTAAAAAATTAATTTCTCATTGCAGTCAAACAAAGAATAGACAGAGAATTTGATTACGAAATAGAAACTCAAGTTTTACTCTGCTCGAATAATTCAAAAAACTGTCAATGATGTTTTTGTAATATTTTTAGAAACTATAATGGTATCATATTTGTTCATAGTGGAAAAACACATTTGAATATCATGAGAATGATCAGGGGCATAATTGAATTCAACATACAAGATCAAATCTTACCTACCCTGAAAATATGAAATTGTTGAGTTTTTCATCAACGTAAAGATATGGGGCAGTTAAAAACCCGATGGAAAAGTGGAATACATTTGTTTAGCATAACGAGTTTGGTGATATTGATATTTGAATTTTTATTATCGTGATGTGCAAATAAGTTACATAACTGAGATACTGAAAATATAATATTGTTTTGTTTTTCATATACAACGTGAAATCGTGAAGGTGAAGGCCCGATAGAAAAGTGGTATTGAATAGAAACATAATAATATAGTTCTGGAGATATCGATATTTGAATTTTCCTAATGTTTGAATGATTCGCGGAGATGCAAATAAAGTTATGATTTCCTTGATGCTCGTTGCTTTGGTTTATGTGACGATAAAAAACTTTGAATCGACGAAATTCAAAAGCTGCTGCATACAATTGATTATATTCAACTGATTCTCTAACTCCCTTTGCTTTTCCAGTTATCAATTTAGTACTTGAGGTAACATTTTCGCAGTAGTGATCTGTACACAAAAACTACTTGCTCAATATAAACTATTTTTCATTATGAAAATTTTGTTGCAAATCCCAGAATGATCTGACATGGAACTACGAGATAGCAGTTACCTACTACTTATCTAACCTCAACTTGTTTTCAGGAAGACTTCTATCTTGTGTCTTTACAAAACGTCACAGAAACACCAGTTTTGGTCGTTGGGAAGCAGCCTGCTATAGCTCTGCCCGAATGTCTGTGAGTATTAGAGATTTAACCATAAGCCATAGCCATAGCCATAAATCGGTGAGATTTTTATTTATTGAATATTTCTTGAACTTCAGAAACCGATTGGATTAAGATCTCATGATAAGCTGCTCAATAACAGTTAAAATACTGGAGAAATATTTCGTGAAGATCTTTATAATTGGAAATCTAAATTCTTTCGAAACTTAAATTTTTTTTACAGATATGTGTGATATCTCGGTTCCAGCAATAGGCGAAATGGGTAGATTGTTTCTCTAGTGGAAGTAATACCTATATATGAAATATTCAATAGGGATGTTGACTCATGTTACGAATTCATATAAATTGAGGTTTTCCTCATAGAAGGAAGTTTTTACAATCCTTAAAACCATTTAAGTGATCTTGTTATTCTCATTGAATTAAATAGAGCTGATTTAAATTATGTTATTTATTATCAAATATTATAATTGACTTCACTATCAGGTATGGTCATTGCAAATTCGAATGTGCTCAGATCAACAAAATACATTCATAGGCCAGGTCCCACGAAACTCAAATCACCTTGATTATTGAAATGTCGTCATTTTTCTGCAATTTTCAGTTCATTTTTGACATAAACCATCGACTTACTTCACTATAAACGATTTGATTGCCAATCAAGCTTTGTGAAACCCAGGGTTCTGTGACTTGAACCATAGTAAATATATAATATATCATATCTATGATTCGAACTTACGAAGTTGAAAGCTGAAAGAGAACAGAATACCTAGTTCGTTACAAGAACGATAATCTATATTTTTCCTTTATAATGGAGATAGGATTCTTTGAGTGTAATAGTAGTAACTTACCGAAGATAGATTTCCTTATGGTCGCAAGTTTCTTTGCTGAAAACAAGGATTTTTGTGCAGCTGGCAAGAAATTGTCTGTGTAAGTTGCAAACTTTTAAATTACATTTTTTATTACAAGTAAAAGAAACACCTCATTCAGCATTTATAGACCGACGAATTCATTCTGAAGGCTTAGATTGAGAGGGATCGGTCAAAATCAGTTCGCTTTGACAGAATTCAAAGTATACTTCTTTCACGAAAGGTTGGGCCGTCGCGTCGGTTGGCCATCGAAATTTGGCATATTCCACTGTGTATATTAAAATTTTAGGTTATGTTCTTCATTTTCTTGTCAGATTGATACGCAATGTTGTCAATATTGCATAGAGTTCTCTGATAACTCGCAAGCTCGTCTGACAAGGTCGAGTACATTCGGCAACGTTGACTTCATTTTACTTTATAACAGTAAATACTGCCAACTTCAGATAAATGAAGAAACGTCCACTATGTGCTCAACCTTTCGTGAACGGACTATATGTTTACTGGATAATGACGTAATAATCATAACATGACAAAATTGAGCATTTCCGCGGGAATTTTGAATTGTCTTTTCATTTACTCATTTTTATTGGCAATTACTACGTTTTTAAGAGAAAAGTGATTTTTTCGTGATCGTTCATCTTTAAAATGAAATGAATTCCAAAAAGTAATCAACATCCCTATTGTCATAAAATTTTCGAGATGAAAATTTAATCAGAATTTTTTTATGAGCAGCTCACTAAATGCTTAGACTCGAGCTAAATTCTGTAAAAGTAGAAAAATTGGGGGGAAATTCTTTAAAATCTGACCGTTCAATACATATATCGCTGCAACAATTCAAAAGGAACATATCGAGCGTCGATGAAATCAGGTACACAAAAATTCAACCCTGTTAATTTTTACCGAAAATAATATACTTGTTAATTCGAAAATGTTACATTTTGTCAAAAAATGCATAGTCATAATTCCAATAATATTTTTTTTCTTGAGAATTTCGAACCAAATTCTACACTACATTTATGGTCCTCAATCAAGTATTAGATTTCAAGGAATATCGTAACAAATCGACCCAAATTAATATTTAATTGGCATGTCTTGTTTGATGTTACTAGCGTTTACGTCTTTGTCATAAACAGAACGAATATGTACCCTAATGTAAACAACAATTCATAAGTTTTTTTCAAACTTGTTCATATTGGGAAAACAATAATTTAGATTCGAATATACATTGTGTCCACTTTTAAAGAGGTCGAACTTCAAGGGGGGATCAAAAGAGTGATTTGCAGTTAAAAATGTCATATAAAACATGGTCGAAAGGTTGGCGGATATCCTTGAATTTAAAGTTTCTTGATTTCACGACATATTTTAAGATTTTCCACTAAGACAATCATTATTCACATCAAATTTGACCTCATATTCTGAGGGCAATAAATTTACTACAAGATAAGAGAGCCTGTGTGCAAAAAAAAACTCTTATTGCAAGCGTGGTGATAAGATGAATATTACGATTCTGACGTTAACAAAATTAGACCTATTTTTCCAATGGGTTTTGCGATGGAATATTAACAATTATGCATACGTTTTTTTCAGTCGACAATACCTCATTCAGTTTACTTCCGAATGGCATATCAACTTTTGTTGATATGGCTCATCCTCCGCCGTAATATTATGGCTAACATGATAACAACGAAGAAGTCGAAAAATTTCGAACCTTAATTTGCTAATTTGCTATTTTTTTGAATCCAAATAATAATTAAAAATTTAACCCCCATCTTCGATACATATGACACATCGCTTTCATACTGAATCTACCACTCTGCAAAGTTTATAGCGCTTTTGACGCATTGCTGCACGACACAGTTTTATTCTGTCGATAGAATCCTTCCGAATCTGAAACTTCCTCTTTCAAAGTATCCCAGACATAAAAATCCAAAGGCCCGATATCAAGTATGGCCACCGAGGGCCATCTGACCGTATCTTCGAATCCATTGTATTCCAATATATTTATTCAATAGATCTTGACATAACGACTGTATGTGCTGGGCAGTCATTTTTTTGAAACCAGATATTTCACCTGTTAGGCAGGAGCATTTCATCCAATATGTCTGTCAAGTTGCTTTAGATTAATCTTATGAATTCTTCAGCATTAAAGTGGTCGGTAAGTAAGAAAAAATGTTTTCCTCTCATGACTTCCAACCTCACGTTCATACATGTTGAAAATCAATAGTCGCATGAGGGTTTTCATTCTGACATACATGGTTATTCCGTGAATTAATCACACCTGAATTCGTGAAATTGGCCTCATCAGTCCTAAATTATTCTGGTATTACCTACAAAATGTAAGTCTAGTCCTAGCATAAACAGGTAACGCATGAATTGATGATTTGCATAAAATTACATTGAGATTCAATTAGGAAAAGCTTCAAAATAAAGCCAATTTAGTTTCGGAATTTTTCGACTTTTTCATTGTTTATTCTTTATATTGCTGAGCAGCTAGCATAAAAGTTGATATGTTATTCGAAAGTACACTAAACGAGGTATTAATTAATGCTTATCAATATTTCATCGAAAAAAGACATTGAAATAATAGGACTAATTCTGTAAACTTCAGAATCGTAAAAACCGTTTTTCTGCACACAGAATCTTTTATCTAGTAGCAAATTTATCGCACTTTCCGAATATGTGGTCAAATTTGATGAAACTGCAAGAAGAACTGGATAATGATTATTTTAGAAAAAAAATTAGAAACATTTCGTGACATCAAAAAATGTTAAATTAAAGAATAACCGTCAACATTTTGACCTTGTGTTATATGACAATTTTTTATTGCAAATCACTCGTATTATCCCTTCTTGATATTTCGCCACTTAAAAAGTACTCACCAAGTAACATGTATGTAGGTATGGAAATACACATCGAAATATACGATATTTATTGAATTTGAGAGAGATATTTTAGCCATTATGTTGAAAAGTGATGTATTCGAAAGATTAACATGCTACTCTTCTGATGAAATTAATGATCAATTGCGCAAAATGTTGGTGTCTTTCTCTTGAAGTTGGAAGTTATCTAATTCAATATGGTAGGCAACCTTAGTACTTGAATCGAGTATTACGCCTGACATATTGAATCATTAGATTCGAGTACTTTAGGCAATAACCATACTGGTTGAATTGAGCCACTACCAACGAAAAAAACAACAAAATTTTTCGAAATTGGTTAATCATTTCGTCCGAAACGTAGCACGCAAATCGAATGTCGTATTTCTTGTGAATTTTCATAAATGTATAACCATAAGTTTTGAATATGAAATTCGAATTCATATATGAATAAAATCAGCCATCAGAATATTAAAATTTCAATTATTGTTTCCTAAATAAGGTGCGTCAAGTTGGTGACACACCCCTCGAATTTTGGTATCAAATTGTTTTGTGAATTTTGTGCCCATTTTGTGCCAATTTGTGCCGTATGTTTGAATTGTGTGCCCGTTTTGCGTTCTCGAGATTTTCAAGTTTTTCAAGTGTGTCACCAACTTGACGCTGTGACACACTTGTGGAAATTCGAAAATTTTTTCTCTCGATAAATCGTGCCCATTTTGTGCCAATTTGTGCCGTATGTAACGAATTTTGTGCTCGTTCAGTTCTCGAGATATTTTTAGTTTTGTTTGTGGGGGCGTCAAGTTGGTGACACACCCCACGAATTTGGTATCAAATTGATAAGGGAATTTTGCGTCCAATTTGTGCCACATTGTGCAGTATACTATAAATTTTGTGCCCGTTCCATTTTCGAGATATTTCGAGTTTTTCCTGTGAGTCACCAACCTCACAATGAGACTCATAGGAGGAAAGCTGGAAATATTCTTCCTTGGATAAATAATTCAAAATTGTGCCGTATGTTACGATTTTGTGCCCGTTCAGTTTTCGAGATATTAATGGTTTCAGTTGTGAGGAGCGTCAAGTTGGTGGCACACTGTCGAATTTTGGTATCAAATTGTTTTTGAAATTTTTCCTTTTTGAGATATTTCATTTTTCTTCATGAGTGTCACAACTTGAGGATAATGCCGCTAATATAGAAAAGGCTATCAGTGACGAAAATGTTGTAAATTTTTCGGTTGCTTTGCCAATTCCCTCAAACTTACTTCAAGACGCTCTGTGTTTGGTTCAACCCATCAACAACAAAATAAAGACAATCTTTTTCCAGTTCAGTCGTGACAGTCTGTCCAATTCAAAATTGATGAAATTTCAAACACATTCTGATGTAGAAATTCCATAGAAGTTGATCAAAGATATCTCAACAAGGTGGAATTCGACCTTCCATATGATTGAACGTTTCATAGCATTAGAAAATTCTTTACCATCAACAATTGGTATTTTGGATGAACGCTTACCGCAACTGTCATCAAAATTATTAAAGAACTTTCCTGAAATTTTACAAAATTTCGAGGGGACCAAAGAGGTATTGAAGAATGATTATGTTGAGAATGAGTTGTTTATTTTATGATATTCTATATCGGTACACCGTATGTTTATTTCGCGAACAAAAATATAAGTTTAAATTTTTTCATCCAAGGATTCTCGTTAATATGTTTTTATTCCCTTCATTTCAGCAGTAGGTAAGTTCTATCGTCCTGAATTATTCGCTCCTTGATTTTTGCACCATGAAGCAGAAAAATGCACGGATTAGAGAGAAGACAAGCAAATCAACCACGATGAACGAGAATCGAGTAAGGAATTGGTACATCATATGTTTTGCAGTGGCGGCTTGTGACAAAATAAAATGATGAGCCACATCAGAAAAAAAATTATTATTGCAAGGAAAACATTAATCTTATAAACTCTACTTTGTCAGCTGCATACTTATCATCATGAAATAATCATTACTGATAATTTGGATTTTTGAATCCAATACAAATCTTCATCTTATTATGGCTATTATACTGACAATTTTAATTTTAACTTTACTTAAAAAATCATTCGGTATTAATGCTTCAACGCAATGATTCTAGCATTTTATTGTTTGGTAATTGCCCTGAGATAAGTTTTTCAAGTCACTTTAACCAATTTTCAATAAACCCTATCGAAATATGTATTATTAACCCGAGTATGCAGTTTGCCGATGATACGAAACGAAACGGTCGCGTATCTGTTTTATTGAATCGTTATAATATAGCTCATTATGGATTGAAGTAGAATATTACTAATATATAATTATAACTGAGGATGTGTCAACATATTCGATAAGCCTGTACTTATACAGGGTGTTTCCTAAACATGCGGCAAAAATTCAGGGGGTTGTTCCTTGGACTATTTTAAGCATGTTTTGTCCTTTGATGATTTTTGAAAAACCTCTTTGTTTCGAAGATACAGGGCGAACAACATTTTTCATATTTTTAAAATTAATAATAGTTTAAATAAAAATGCGTACCGCGCTGTGTTTACTAAGTAGGTACAATTTATTTTTAAATTTGTTTTACAACATTCCAATTACTAAAAACTGCCAGTTTTTGACTTAAAATTAATAAGTTCAGATGGTAAAGGAATACAGATTGAACACGGTTTTCATTTGAATTCGTTTTTTTGGCTAGAGGTGGTCATTTTCAACAGTTTTTGTAGGTTAAGTTAAATTCTCATGTAATTTTTCATAATAAAATGTTATTATCTAAAATTTTGTTTTCCCTGTATCTTCGAAACAAAGAGGTTTTTCAAAAATCATCAAAGGACAAAATATTCTTAGAATAGTCCAAGGAACAATCCCCTGAATTTTTGCCGCATGTTTAGGAAACACCCTGTATATTAATTCATCAACTCAATTATTATATTGAGTTGATTATTCTAAGTGAAAAGGTCGTCGAATCATTGAAATTTGGTTGTTTTCACCTAATGTCTGCCAGTTCAACAACTCATACTTTAAAATGTTCACATAATATTATGACATGGAATTAACGCTCGTCTTTGAATTCTGCTACATCTATTCATCTCACAGGAATAACACAACGTGTACTTGGTGACTCACATGAAAAACTCGAAATATCTCTAAAACGGAACTGGCACAAAATTCATAATATACGGCACAAATTGGAACAAAATGGGCATAAAATTCCCCAAACAATTTGATACCAAAATTCGAGGTGTGCGTCACCAACTTGACGCTCCCCACAAACAAAACTCAAAATATCTCGAGAACTGAACGAGCACAAAATTCGTAACATACGGCACAAATTGGCACAAAATAGGCACAATTTATCGAAAGAAGAAAATTTTCGAATTTCCACAAGTGTGTCACAACGTCAAGTTGGTGACACACTTGAAAACTTGTAATATCTCGAAAACGGAACGGGCACAAAATTCATAATATACGGCACAAATTGGCACAGAATGGGCACAATTTATCGAAAAATTTTTTTTTTCATATTTCCATAAGTGTGTCACAGCGTCAAGTTGGTGACACACTTGAAAAACTTGAAATATCTCGAGAACGGAACGGGCACAAAATTCATAACATACGGCACAAATTGGCACAAAATGGGCACAAAATTCTCAAAACAATTTGATACCAAAATCGAGGGGTGTGTCACCAACTTGACGCACCTTCCCAAATATGAACGAACACAGATGAACTTCTGAATTCAAATCAGGGTTACTAAAAACTTAAGTTTGTTGGTTTCGAATTGATGGTACTTGAAGCGATCTTCAATGACATTTAGCAATTTAGAGATATTCAACCTGTACTTCCACTCTATAGAATGAAATGACATAATTTCGATTGTTTGTAGTATGAAAATCATCAATCATGATCCCAAGCGTAATCGCAGAGCTCTTGGCGACATCTCAACGCTTTCACTCCCTCTTTCTTCCATTTTATGTAAATGAAACGCTACTCGAGGTAAAGAATATTTGATGGTTCATTTCCGTTAGAATACTCAACCGCTTCTCTCCATCTCAAAAACTGAAATATTCAAATTTTTACAATTTGTCCCCCCAATATTATGCCTCACTTGGGAACCGCTTACCGTCTAATAAAGTTATCTCGAGGGGCGTTATATCCGTTAATTTTCTAGCACTCCATTAGCAGAAACCTCTGGTTGGTTTTCTGGTCACGTACTTCCTTTTAACAGACCAGATATGGCTTGAATATTGATGAGTCGAATAATTTTCAACTGTATTTTGATTTACTGAACTGCGTCTGGGGTTGAATGGGTGCTGTAATTTGTCGATATCAATTATGCAGCAATTGTTTCTGGTAAGGACTGCCTTTGTTTCTAGGATATGGTTTTGTGGATTTTTCGAACGAAAAATATTTTGACTGGATCCATTGTTCAAAAGTAAATAATTCGTTTATCTCTATTGAAATTCGATATGAATTTGAAGTCGAGAAGTATTATTTCATTTTTTTCAGCTGAAAAAAATTATTCAAATGAACAATCATATTATAGGGAAAAGTGGGGCAGATTCATACACTACAGGTATCTGTTGTTAGGCGTATAAAACAATGCATGATTTGAACATGTATACGTAGCTTATCTATGTGTGTGTGACATATTCAGTTTTTTCAGAAAAACATTTAAGGAGGTCGTATCGCGAAGCTTTGAATCAAAAGCGATAAATCAGATTTAAATAATAATAATAATATAATAATAATAAAACCCTCAGGGGCTCTGGAATGGTAAGTTCTAGAGTACGGGCTTAGCAAACCCGAGGTACCCGAGCTAAACTGGCAGTAGGTATAAAATGCAACCCATAATGATGGTGCAATTAAGGAGTAGAAATATTGAGTCGCTGCCTGAGGATCGTCAGGGCATGTCTGGAGCTGGCGCTGGACATGACAGCATGCGGGACGTCAGTGGCAGGGCGCTGAGGAGGCGGGCCCCTGTCATACAAAACACTACAGCTCAACAGGAAGAACCAAGGAGGAAAAAACAGCAGCCACCCCCTACAAATAGTGCTACGCAGGATCTTCAACCAGCGTTCACTCAAGCAGGGTTACCCAGAAGACGCATGAAATGGACAAGTTGTATCAATGAAACGATCATGCGCATCTACTATAAATAACAAACCTGGGTCAAGAACTAACTGGATACAGACAACGGTTATTCAATGAATTCAAGCGATGTTTTCCAGATCTACAAGTAACTGAACAGAGGATAGCTGACCAATATCGCGTAATCCTCAGAAACAAACTTATATCAGAAGACAGATTGGAAATTAAAAATGAAGTTGTCAATGAATTAAACAACGAAGAAAACCATAATAGAGAAGAACACACAACTTCTGGAAACAGAGAGCACAATGATGGAGCAACACATGAAGAAAGAAAACAACTGAACTCCAATTACCGCTCCAAGAAGATATTCAAACGGACGACGAAACACAGAATGAACATTCATCACCTCAGGTTCATACCTCGGTAGAAACTGCCCATAAAATTTCGAACGAAGAACGACAAGCACTAGTGGAACGTCTTGAATCAGCAATGCACAGATTATTCAGCGAATACAACGGCACTGATCCACTCTCCAGACCAACACTACCTAGGATCAGATCATCCAAAAAGCTAGCAGTCATCCTCAAGATAATGAACACTGATGTCATACCAAAATTCCTTTCAATGGCAACACAACTGGAAACGATCCATCTCATCCTTTATTGTGCCGCAACAACTGTAGTGGAAGTGCTGGGCATGAAGACCAAACCAAGACAGCACTCAAATCAACCCTGTCCACAACCTCGCCTACCTCACTGGCAAAGGAGGCTGGAGGAAAAAGTTCAACGCTGTCGGCAGGACATAGGAAGGCTGACACAATATGAAAATGGCATCAGAACAATCAAGCTGAAATCGTTGGTGGAATCGATTATCTATCGAAATCGCAAGCACTCAAGCTATGAAGAAGAAAACACAACAGTAAAGCAGTGCATCGACACACTGAAACAAAAACTCAGTGTCTACTCCGAGAGATTGCGAAGATATAAAGAGAGCAACAGGAGGAAGCAAGATAACATCTCCTTTGAAAACTCGGAGAAAAATTTCTACAGACATCTGGATGGAAAACAACAGAACTCCCCAAACATCTATCCGAATAAGGATGACATGGAAAAATTCTGGACCGAACAACTGTCAACACCTACTACTTACAACAAAAATGCCGAGTGGATAAAAAACGAAGAGAAAACTCAAACCAACACCGCACAAATGTCCCTTACGGTCATCACAGAACAAGAGCTTTCGGATATTCTCAAAGAAATGCACAACTGGAAATCACCTGGACCAGACGGGCTCCACAGTTTTTGGCTGAAAAAATTCAACTGTTTGCATAGTAATTTAACTAACGCAGTTAATGAAATTCTACGAGGTCCAGAGAGTATGCCCTCCTTCCTGACAGAGGGTATAACTTATCTTCTGCCAAAAAATCACCAAAGCACAGACGATCCAGCAACGTACAGGCCAGTGACATGCCTGCCAACTATGTACAAGCTCATAACATCTTGCATTACACGTCGACTATACTCCCATTGCGAACGAAATAATATAATTGCATCAGAACAGAAAGGATGCTCCAGGGGGTGCAATGGGATCCAAAGAACAACTGATAATCGACTCTATAATCTGCAACCAAGCCCATAAGAAGAGGAGAAATTTGTTCACGGCTTATCTTGACTACAAGAAAGCTTTCGACTCCATGCCGCATGAATGGCTCATAAAAGTTTTAGAGATCTATAAAGTAGATCCAAGAATAGTGAGCTTTCTCAAAACAGTTATGTCAACTTGGCGAACTAACATCGAAATCAGCGGAACAGGCATAAGAACTGGCACAGTATCCATCAGGAGAGGAATTTTTCAAGGAGACTCTTTGAGTTCATTGTGGTTCTGCATGGCAATGAACCCGTTATCAACTATTTTAAAATCCTCCAGAAAGGGATTCAACCTGAAAGGCAACACTAGCAATATGTTGATTAACCATCTTTTATACGTCGATGACTTAAAACTGATTGCAGCAAACAGAGACCAACTAGAGTGCCTACTACGACTAGTGGAGATGTTTTCCAAAGACGTCAGCATGAACTTTGGACTGGACAAATGTCGTTCCCTAAATATAGCAGGAGGGAAAATCCAACAGACACCTCTCACCTTATCTAACGAGAGAAGAAATAAAGGCAATGCTGGCAGGTGATCTATACAAATACCTAGGTATGAAGCAATGTCAAAGGATAGACCAACGAGTGATGAAGGACGAACTAACAGCAGAGTTCACCAGAAGAATGAGGGCGTTCTGAAAACGAAACTGAACAGCAGAAATCTCACAAAAGCTGTTAACACCTACGCTTGCTCAGTTCTCACCTACTCTTTCGGAATAGTAAAGTGGAGTAATACAGATCTCGATCGTCTCCAACGGAAAATGAGAACACTATGTACAAAGGCCAACAAGCATCATCCTAAATGCTGTGTTGAAAGAACAACAATTCCAAGAACTCAAGGCGGACAAGGCTTTGTGGACATAAAGAAAATGGCAGCTGAACAAATAAACAACTTGAGAAATTTTTATAGATAAAGCAAACACATCGGACTTACATAAGATACTGATTGAAGCAGATTGTTCAACACCTCTATTACTAAGCGAGCACCCTCATGAAAACACCACACAGACGGATAGTGATAAAATTCAAAGATGGAGAGAAAAGCCCCTACATGGAAGACACCTGAACGAGGTCACCCAGGAACATGTCGACATTCCTGCGTCGAACTACTGGCTGACTTCTGGAAGATTGTTTCCTGAGACAGAAGGTTTCCTCCTTGCCATTCAAGATCAAGTAGTGCAAACTAAAAACTATCAGAAATATATCATGAAGGATAGGAGCCTCACCGACGATAGATGCCGCTACGGATGCCAAACATCAGAAACAATCCAACATATCACAGGAGGCTGCCAAATGTTTGCTGGAAATGAATAAAGAGTCGACATGATGCAGTTTGTAAAATACTTCATCAGGAACTCGCCATCCAACTGAAGATTCTGCAGTCCGAAACAATTCCATATTATAAGTATCAGCCTGAAGTAATACTGGAGAACAACCTTTACAGGTTATACTGGGACCGCACAGTACTTACAAATTTAACAGTTGCTAATAACAGGCCAGATATAATCCTAGTGAAGAAAAAAGAGAAGAGAGCAATACTTATAGACGTAGCCATCCCGAACAACAACAATCTACGTCAAAAATATGCTGAAAAAATATCGAAATATCGAGAGCTTAACTTCAGATTAAAAGGCAGTGGGGAATGTCTAGTACCAGAACCATTCCCATTCTCATATCAACCACAGGAATTATTCCTAAGAGCCTCAAGTCCAACCTCAAGGAGCTAGATTTGGAGATTTAAAGATGCAAAAAGCTGTAATGGCAAAAAGCAGTACTTCTGGTACTGCTAGAACGGTAAGGAGTTTGTAGGTCACGATGGACACCAGGAACAACCATGGAGGGAAACACTGCAAAACCAACTACCACGACTTCAACCGAGAGATCCAGGACCAAGCAACGAAGGACGAACAACCCAGGACCCAGGAGAAGAAGAACACCGAAGACCTCAGAGCTCAATCCCCCTGATACTTGCTATCCGGGATGAGTGAATGTTCCCCTTAGTAGGGAGTGTGATAGCCGATCGCTAGGGGGTGTGAAAAATCACACCCTTTCTACGCTAATAGGCTCAAGTCGATAATATAATCAGCGGAACAGGCATAGAACGGCACAGTATCCATCAGGAGAGGAATTTTTCAAGGAGACTTTTGAGTTCATTGTGGTTCTGCATGGCAATGAACCGTTCTCAACTATTTTAAAATCCTCCAGAAGAAATTCAACCTGAAAGGCAACACAGCAAATGTTGTTAACCACTTTTATACGTCGATGACTTTTAAACTGATTGCAGCAAACAGAGACCAACTAGAGGGCCACTACGACTAGTGAGATGTTTTCCAAAGACGTCAGCATGAACTTTGGATGGACAAAGTCGTTCCCAAATATAGCAGGAGGGAAAATCCAACAGACACCTCTCACCTTATCTAACGGAAGAAGAATAAAGGCAATGCTGGCAGGTGATCTATACAAATACCTAGGTATGAAGCAATGTCAAAGGATAGACCAACGAGTGATGAAGGACGAACTAACAGCAGAGTTCACCAGAAGAATTAGGAGCGTTCTGAAAACGAAACTGAACAGCAGAAATCTCACAAAAGCTGTTAACACCTACGCTTGCTCAGTTCTCACCTACTCTTTCGGAATAGTAAAGTGGGAGTAATACAGATCTCGATCGTCTCCAACGGAAAATGAGAACACTATGTACAAAGGCCAACAAGCATCATCCTAGATGCTGTGTTGAAAGAACAACAATTCCAAGAACTCAAGGCGGACAAGGCTTTGTGGACATAAAGAAAATGGCAGCTGAACAAATAAACAACTTGAGAAATTATTTTACAGATAAGCAAAGCAAACACATCGGACTTACATAAGATACTGATTGAAGCAGATCGTTCAACACCTCTATTACTAAGCGAGCACCCTCATGAAAACACCACACAGACGGATAGTGATAAAATTCAAAGATGGAGAGAAAAGCCCCTACATGGAAGACACCTGAACGAGGTCACCAGGAACATGTCGACATTCCTGCGTCGAACTACTGGCTGACTTCTGGAAGATTGTTTCCTGAGACAGAAGGTTTCCTCCTTGCCATTCAAGATCAAGTAGTGCAAACTAAAAACTATCAGAAATATATCATGAAGGATAGGAGCCTCACCGACGATAGATGCCGCTACGGATGCCAAACATCAAAACAATCCAACATATCACAGGAGGCTGCCAAATGTTTGCTGGAAATGATATAAGAGTCGACATGATGCAGTTTGTAAAATACTTCATCAGGAACTCGCCATCCAACTGAAGATTCTGCAGTCCGAAAAATTCCATATTATAAGTATCAGCCTGAAGTAATACTGGAGAACAACCTTTACAGGTTATACTGGGACCGCACAGTACTTACAAATTTAACAGTTGCTAATAACAGGCCAGATATAATCCTAGTGAAGAAAAAAGAGAAGAGAGCAATACTTATAGACGTAGCCATCCCGAACAACAACAATCTACGTCAAAAATATGCTGAAAAAATATCGAATATCGAGAGCTTGAACTTCAGATTAAAAGGCAGTGGGGAATGTCTAGTACCAGAACCATTCCCATTCTCATATCAACCACAGGAATCATTCCTAAGAGCCTCAAGTCCAACCTCAAGGAGCTAGATTTGGATGAAAACCTGTTTAAAGTAATGCAAAAAGCAGTATTCTTGGTACTGCTAGAACGGTAAGGAAGTTTGTAGGTCACGATGGACACCAGGAACAACCATGGAGGGAAACATTGCAAAAACCAACTACCACGACATCAACCGAGAGATCCAGGAACAAGCAACGAAGGACGAACACCCCAGGACCCAGGAGAAGAGAACACCGAAGACCTCAGAGCTCAATCCCCCTGATACTTGCTATCCGGGATGAGTGAATGTTCCCCTTAGTAGGGAGTGTGATAGCTGATCGCTAGGGGGTGTGAAAAATCACACCCTTTCTACGCTAATAGGTCAAGTCGATAATAATAATAATAGAATTATTTCAGAATTATCTCAGTCGACAAAGTGAAAACAAGTCAAATAAAAAATTAACATTCTCTATAATAGGAAAAGGGATTACAAACATATGATTGACAGAAATCTTTAAATTCGTTACATGTATATGGCTCACAGTTTAACAGCATTGAAAATATTGTCTTACGGAATACATTATACTCAGAAATATTTCTGATTGCCTTAGGAAGAAGATTATACAATCTAATACACATATATAAAGTACTTCTTTCTGTATTTGAGTATTTATGAATAGGGTAGAAATATTCATGGACTCTCCTCGTTAAATTTGAATTTTTATATGTTTCAAAATAATAATTATGTTTACGCAAAAACAATAATCTGTAGATGTATAGCGCTGGTAGTGTTAGGATATTGTTTGATTTAAATATATCTCTACAAGATGACCTGAATTTTACATTAAACATGTTCTAATTGCCTGCTTCTGAATATAAATATGTGTTCAGCTTGAGAACTGGAACCCCAAAAAATTATACCATAAGACAGGAGAGCTTGGAAGTTGGAAAATAAATGGTCTTCAGTATATTTAAATCTACTTGATTCTTGAGAGCCCTCAGTGTATAGATCACAGTGTTCAGCTTTCGTACCAAATTATCACAGTGTTGGTTCCAATTCAGGTTTTTATCTGTAGTAAGTCCTAGAAGTCTGTGTTAGAGCTGATCGGTATGTCAGTATTATTCAGTCTGATGGATTCGGGATAACTTAGGTTGGATCTTATGTTGGAGAAAATATTACATTTGTTTTTCCTGAGTTGAGAGACAATGAGTTTCGACAACACAGTCACTGATGTTCGTGAGAGTAATATTTATACCATTGATCACTGTATCCAGGTCGTGGGATGACAATATAGCATTGGTGTCATCGGCATATAAGTATTCATCTATTTCAAAATTTTCGCCTATTGGTTCCAGATTTTCCGGTAGGTCATCATCGTAGACGATGAAGAGAATGGGTCCAAAAATAGTGCCCTGAGGTATGCCAACAACTGCGTTTATTTCTGATGATAATTTTTTCTTCGTTCATCTGCAGCATAACCATTTGTTTCTGTTTTTAAGGTAGCTCTCAATTAACTTGAGTGGTGTACCTCTAATTCCTCTATCTTGTAATTTCAGTAATAGGATTCTATGGTCAACACAGTCAAATGCTTTTGACAGGTCGACAAACAATCCTGCTGTTATACTATCATCTTCTAGTGATGAAAAAACTCTTTGAATGAACTCGAACAGTGCTGTTTCGGTACTTTTTCCTTTGTGAATCCGTGCTGACTATGAGATAGAATGTCAAATTTTTGGAAGAACTTGAGCATTCGGTTCACCAGTATTTTTTCGAAGATTTTTGCAAAAGATGTTATTAGGCTGATAGGTCTGTAATTGTTGAAATCATCTGTGTTTCCTTTCTTAAAACAGGGTTTTACAAGTGTAATCTTAAGAGCATCGGGAAATATCCAGATTTAAAGGCAGCATTCATTATGAAGCAAAGCGGTTGTATTATATTCAATATATGTCGTTTTAATACTTTTAATGGAATTCATCATATCCAGAAGTTACTTTATTCTGCATTCTTTTTACTGTTGATATGATCTCATTATCATCCACATCGAACAAGTAAAAAGACCTTGATGTGTTCTTATTATTTTATATTATGGTGGTTGAGTGTTAGGGCGTAAACTTGATCCAATTTCAGAGAAGTGTTTATTGAAGTCATTTGCTAGCTGTGATATGTTATTTTTATCATTCTTATTTGTATATATATCAGGGAGTATTGAGATGGGCTTTGAACTTCGATTTGTGACTTCCCTTATAACATTCCATACAGCTCTGTTTTATTGTCGGCCTTGTCTATAATTGAGTTATATAAGTTTCGTTTTGTTGAGCTCAATAATTCATCATATGCCCTTTTTGCTTGTTTATAGTTACATAGAAATTCTGGTTTATATCTGGATAGTAAGAACAAAATATCTAGCTCATCTTTCAATTTTGTAATTCGTTTGTTTGCTTTAATCTTCTATTTTTTTTAATGTTCACTGTTCTGAGAGGAAAAGCTTTTTCAAAGCAATCTTTGAAGTTATTAAAAAATATACTCCACATTTCATTTACGTTATTTTCATTGAAGTCATATATATTGGACCAGTTAATGTTCTCTAGGAGGAAATTGAAGATATGATGGTTTTCTTCTGTGTACTGTCTGACTAGTTTTTTATTAAGGTGAAGTGGGGTAAATGTGATATAGTATTTGATTAGTTCATAAACAAATTGTTATAAGTAACAGTTTGAATAAAGCTGAACCTTCCAAAAAATGCAAGCATGATCACAATATAGTTCTCTATTGATTGTATTCTGGTTACTCTTTGAAATCTTTTCTGAGAAATGTGGGTAATTAAAAAAAAATGATGCCGGTCAATCACAATTGCCCCAGAATTTGGGGTAAATGTGATAAAAGCTTTCAGATTCCTATGACTAAGTTATTTGGAAAGGATGGGGTAAATGTATAAAAATCTTACATTATTGAATACTTTGTTCTTTACAAAAATAAATATTTCACTTAATGAAAAATTGATGACCTTATTTCAGTCGACGCCAAAAAATGTGAAATTAACTTCAGCTTCTGAACAAAAAGGAAGTAAAAACAAATTAGGCAGAAACAACTATATAATAATAAACGTTATATTTTAATTAAACTTATTTTCCATCATTAAGATAAATTAGATCCGTCAAAAGACACTTCAAATATGAAAGAACCACGCCTATTCATATTATCACAATTGCCTCAAATGTATATGTCACATTCCCCCAAAAAGCATTTCGTGCGGGGCAAATGTGATATATACAAAAAGAAATCACCAGCGCAATTTATGAGTTAAAAGTATTTAAAAACACATTATAAAACTGTTAATAATAAGTCTGGAAATAATAAAACAGACTTAACTCATCAATTAAAAAATTTACACCAAATAAAGTAGAGACGTACCTACCTGAAATTTAAGGTTACGTTATGAGAAATATATTCACGTGCCTTACAACCATACTGACAAGTAATTTCGTTCGTTCTAGTGTTTTGGTGGTTCGCTTGCAATTTTGAAGACGTGTTAGATAGATGGCAGCAGTATTAATGAATTTGATCTGAATATATAGTCCGTTATCACAATTGCCCCATTATCACATTTACCCCACTTCACCTTACATTTTAATTTCTGTGAATGTGAACGACTACTAAAATGAATTTCTGACCTGCGTGATCGGATAGGTGTCCTCGATGACAGTGGTTATCCCATCTATGTTGGTGATTACATTGTCAAGACATGATGCTGTGGTGGTTGTTGTTCTAGTGGGTTCCTTTACAGTAATTTTCAAATTATACGATTCCAAAATTCCTAAAAACATTTTTGATTCATTCGATGAGGATATATATCTATGTTGAAATCTCCTGTTATTATTTATGGGTATTTTCTGCAAGACATTTATCAAGTAATGAATTCAACTTTTCAAAAAATAAATCAACATTAGGTACAGTGTTTGGTCGGTAAATACATACTACAAGATACCTACTTTTATCAATATTTACTTGGACACAACAGCACTCAAAGCAACCTGGTACACTTTGTGATTTGATATCATGTCTATCTGAATATTCGATACCTTCTTCGACGTATATTGCGCATCCACCATGATGACCTTTTTCCCTACAGTAAGATGACGCCAACACAAATCCTACTGGAATATAATGTTCAAGTTCTTCTATAGATTTCCAATGTTCGGTTATACAGGCAATGTTTACTTGATGATTTAGCATGCCCGCTCTAGTTTCAGGAATGATGTTCCGATTGCTTGTACATTCTGGTGTAAGATATTTTTCTATCTATGGTCTCTGCTGTTCCTGTGGTTTTCGGAAAAAAATTTTTGAAGTTGAAATCTCTCAAAATGACACCGGATCTTCAAATATTCATTCTCGAAATTTTTTTCCATAGTTGGGGTTGCTACAGATTTCGCTGATTCTTCCATCTCTGAACTTAAAGTGTGGGCACAAATTACTGTGGATGATTTCTTAGCTTTTTTACAGCACGATTTGTGCAACATTGAACCGCATTTTACACAATTCATTGCATCCACCACTTTTTTATTGCAGTGGTTGCACAAATGAACTTAATCTCTTCATTATTCACCATATTCGCGGAGCGATCAACTTCATCATCATCACTCGTCGACATCTTGCGCACGAATCCTTTCCAATCTTGATCCAACTCTGAAATTTTTTGTTTTTGAAGTTGTTTCTCTCACAACAGTTTGTTATATTCATATATTATTCATTTAAATTCCTGTAATTATCCGATTTTCGTAAATTCTGCAGAAATCAGCACATCACCCATTCGCATTTTGATGATGAATTTCGAATCGACTGAATGTACAGTTTTTTAATCATTGAAACGTTAGGAAATATTCCAGTGACAATTAATACCCAACCAATTTGGCCCGCGAATCAAATATTTAGTCCCACACATATCCCAAGAATTTCAATTTTGTTTTAATTCTAACCTATCGAAGGATATATTTTCGTGAATTTTCTGAAGATAAAATTCTGAAGATATCTTGACAAATATGCGCGACGCTGTCCTTGTTTCAAATAACAAGTTTGGAAGTGTCCGTGAAGTTAGCACCCACACTTTTTCGAAAAGGAAAAATGTTTTCTTGCATTCGTTAGTAACTCGTTAGTAACTATTTGTAACATCAAAATTTTCGTTTGTACCTCAAAGGAACTGGTAGAAAAACACCGCATTCCGCTGGGTGCTAACTTCACGGGCACCCACATTTTCGATAATTGAAAAAAACTTTGTTGCATTCGTTAGTAACACGTTAGTAACTATTTGTAACGCAAAAAATTTTGTTTGTAACCTTACCTGTCATGGGAAAATAACACCTCCAAAATGCGAAGTTAGCACCCACTTTTTCGAAAATAAAGAAAATTTTTTTTGCATTCGTTAGTAACACGTTAGTAACTATTTGTAACACAAAAATTTTCGTTTGTAACCTAACCTGTAATATAAAAATTACACCCCTAAAATGCGAAGTTAGCACTCACTTGTTCGAAAATGAAAAAAAAAATTTTTGCATTCGTTAGTAACTCGTTAGTAACTATTTGTAACATCAAAATTTCCGTTTGTACCTCAAAGGTACTGCTAGAAAAACACCGCATCCCGCTGGGTGCTAACTTCACGGGCACCCACATTTTCGATAATTGAAAAAAATTTTGTTGCATTCGTTAGTAACACGTTAGTAACTATTTGTAACATCAAAATTTTCGTTTGTACCTGAAAGGAACTGGTAGAAAAACACCGCATTCCGATTCCGCTGGGTGCTAACTTCACGGGCACCCACATTTTCGATAATTGGAAAAATTTTGTGCGTTCGTTAGTAACACGTTAGTAACTATTTGTAACGCAAAAATTTTGTTTGTAACCTAACCTGTAATATAAAAATTACACCCCTAAAATGCGAAGTTAGCACTCACTTGTTCGAAAATGAAAAAAATTTTTTTGCTTTTGCATTCGTTAGTGAATCGTTAGTAACTATTTGTATCATCAAAATTTTCGTTTGTACCCCAAAGGACTGGTGAAAAATACCGCATTCCGCTGGGTGTTAACATCACGGGCACCCACATTTACGAAAGTTGAAGAAAAATTTATTTTCATGAATGTATGATCAAACAACATTTTATGATATATCAAAAGTAACTCATGGATTAGTAAAGCATACAAATATATACAGTGTCTGGTGAGGAATGGGACAACGTTTAGGTGGTGATGAGGGATGTCTCAAGAAGTGAGAAAATGCCATTTGAAATCATCTGAGGTACATGTTCCCTGATATACAGGGGGTTTTCGAAAAAATTAGGAAATTTCAAATGGCCATAATTCAGGAAATAAAAGAGCTAATCCGATGATTTTTCGTATGAACAATGATAGAGTGAGTACGAATCTGTTTGAACGAAAAATTAGAAAAAAATCAGATCCGGATTTCAGTTTTTTTGAAATTAGGTAAAAACAACACCCTGTATGCGTTTTTCAATTTTTTTGACTTCAGATTCTGAGAGAACAGGAAAAATACTTTTGAACTCAACTGTCATCCTGAATGGCACAAATTTTTCCTGCTTTCTATGACCCTTCGAATGTCAATCTTCCGATTTTTCGCTCCTTACATAATTATTATTTCTCTCGACATTTCAAATGACCATAATTCAGAAATATGAGAGCTAATCCGATGGTTTTTCGTATGAACAATAAAGAGTGAGTACGAATCTGTTTGAATGAAAATTCGAAATAAAATCAGATCCGGACTCAGAAATTTCAGTTTTTCTGAAATTAGGTAAAAACAACACCCTGTATGCGTTTTCAGTTTTTTCGACTCAGATTCTGAGAGAGCATGAAAAATAACTCAACTGTCATCTCGAATGACACAAATTTTCCCTCCTTTCTATGGCCCTTCGAATGTCAATCTTCCGATTTTCGCTGTCGTACAAAGACAATCACAGAGACGTTTCAGTGTTAATGTGTGGTGCGCAGTTTATGATAATAATTTAATAGGTCCTCATTTTTTCGAAGAAAGACTCACCGGAGAAATTTATAGAGATTTCCTTATGAATGTTCTTCCTAATTTGTTAGGGAATATTAATCAAAGAGGACTTATCTTCCAGCATGATGGAGCACCCCCATTTCTCAATTTTAGTGAGAAATCATTTGAACGAGGTCTATCCAAATAGATGGATAGGTCGTGGTGGTCCAAGAGCATGGCCACCTCGTCCCCCCCGACATGACACTGTTAGATTATTTCCTTTGGGGACACCTTAAACTATGATGTACGGGCGAGAAATAAATACAAGGAAACAATTAATTCAGCGCATAATAGACGCATGTGACGAAATACCAAACAACCCGAATGTGATAAGGAAAGCAGTTTTGAACTTAATGAAAAGAGCAGATAAATGTGTAGAAGTTGGTGTTTTCATTTTGAACAATATTTGAAGAATTAATTATTAATTTTCCAAATTTCGCATTTTTGATAATTTTTATGAAAATTTTGATTCGTTTATGATCTTTTTTTTCACTAATTAGTAACTATCTGAGATCTCATGTTTCTGAAATGTCGAGAAAATAATATGTAAGGAGCGAAAATCGGAAGATTGACATTCGAATGGTCATACGGAGCAGGGAAAATTTGTGCCATTTGGGATGAGAGTTGAGTTTGAATGTATTTTCCCTGCTCTCTCAGAATATGAAGTCAAAAAAATGAGAACCGCATACAGAGTGTTTGTTTTACCTAATTTCAGAAAAAATAAAATTTCGAGTCCGGATCTGATTTTATTTCGAATTTTTCGTTCAAACAGATTCGTACTCACTCTATCATTGTTCATACGAAAATCATCGGATTAGCTCTCATATTTCCTGAATTATGGTCATTTGAAATTTCCTAATTTTTTCTGAAACCCCCTGTATATCAGAACCATGTACCTCAATGATTTCAAATGGCATTTTCTCACTCCTTGAGACATCCCTCATCACCACCTAAACGTTGTCCCATTCCTCACCAGACACCTGTATAACTTGTCTGAAATTAATAAATCACATACCTATTAATTAATTCATAAACGGTTTCACATTTAAAGAAGAAGTCTTCTAGCAGATATCGAGATTTTGGAAAATCGTCAATTTCGTTTAAGGTTTTAGTTCAATGAAATCCATCATTTTATGATTTAATCCTTGTGAACAGCAGGCGTGATTCCTTTAATTTAATCAGACAATATGGGTAATGCGATATGTTTTTGAAAAAGTTCTTTCTTTTTTAATGCGACAGTTTTTTTTTTGAGACTTTTCTTACGTAATTAATAATGTTCCACTTTTGAAAACAAATATGGCTTTAGTCACCTGGCGCATCAGATAATTTTTTTATTTATTTATATATAATATAATAACCAATCAATTTGAAATATAGATAAACGGCGAATAGGACGTGCTATTTCGTTATTTTCCAAGTCCTATTCCTCATTTATCTAATATCTGAATTGATTTAATTTGAAAAGAGCTAGTTTGATTGGATTGGATTATCAACTCAATGGAATCAGACGGGAAGGTCAAATTTGATTGAAAAAAAGACATGAGTGTCATGAATATCTTAACTCCAGAACTGCTCAAGTGAAGCAATACTCCTAAAAATGGTGGGAATTTTGCTACAATCTTTGTCTCTAATTTCCAATTTGTCGGAGAGCATTCTTCAATTTATTTTTTATGTTTGAATGAAAGTAAATATAATTCTGATACATATGAATTAAAACTTGAATCTAATGTTTCTTACCATTATTCAATATTGAAACTGAAATCACATTTGCAAGCAAGTTTTTAAAGTAAAAAAAATGAGTGCGTTTCCGAAATAGAGGGTGGCTGTTTTTTTCTTTTATTGTCAGTTAACAAACTCTTAATTTTCTAAAACAAACAGACACAATCGAGTTACTACCGATCGAAAAGAACTTATTTTTTTCTTTTTGTGAAGAGTGTGTGCTAACTGCGTATTTAGAGATGTCACTATTCTATTATAGGTTGTCTTACAGGCAAAAATTGTTGTGTTATAAATGGAATGGAATGCGAAGAAAATCTTCTTCATTTTAAATAATGTGGGTGCTAAATCGCATTTTTTCATTACAGGTTAGGTTACAAACGAAAATTTTGTGTAACAAATAATTACTAACGAATGAAGAAAAATCTTCTTTATTTTCGAAAAACTGTTTGCTAACTTCTCCTTTTAGGGTGTAATTTTTCCATTACAGATTTGGGTAAAAACGAAAATTTTTGAGTTACAAATAATTACTAACGTGTTACTAACGAATGCAAAAAACCGTTTTCATTTTCGAAAAAGTGGGTGCTAATTTCGCATTTTGGGTTGTCATTTTCTCATGACAGGTAAGGTTACAAACAAAATTTTTTGCGTTACAAATAGTTACTAACGAGATACTAACGAAGGCAAAAAATTTTTCTTTAATTTTCGAAAATGTGGGCATGATGTTGACCCAGAGGAATGCGGTGTTTTTCCACCAGTTCCTTTGGGGTACAAACGAAAATTTTGATGTTACAAATAGTTACTAACGACTTATTAACGAATGCAAAAAATTTTTTTTCATTTACGAAAAAGTGGGTGCTTGCTTCGCATTTTAGGGTGTAATTTTTCCATTACAGGTTAGGTTACAAACAGAAATTTTTGAGTTACAACTAATTACTAACGTGTTACTAACGAATGCAAAAAAATCTTTCATTTTCGAAAAAGTGGGTGCTAACTAACTTCGCATTTTGAGGTGTCATTTTCTCATGACAGGTAAGGTTACAAACAAAATTTTTGGCGTTACAAATAGTTACTAACGAGTTACTAACGAATGCAACTAAATTTTTTTTAATTTCGAAAATGTGGGTGCCCGTGAAGTTAGCACTCAGCGGATGCGGTGTTTTTCTACCAGTTTCTTTGAGGTACAAACGAAATTTTTGATGTTACAAATAGTTACTAACGAGTTACTAACGAATGCAAGAATTTTTTTCCATTTTCGAAAAAGTGGGTGCTAACTTCACGGACACAGTTTGGAATTGATTTCCGACCAATTTACACGGAACTTTATTTGAACGGTTGAAAAATTTTGTGCACTTCGTCCATCGAATATTCATAAAATATTGAATACATACTGCACTCATAAATGCCCCAGGTTGTCTCAATGTCATGATAGGTCACATGAATGTCTATATCGATTTTCGCGAAATTCGTTTTTGAACGGCTGAGAATATTCAGAAAATATACCAGTATAAACTGTAAAGCATCGATGCTTGACTTTTAGATGTGTCAGAAGAAGTGTGTATGATGGAAATGGCTGGTTTCATCATCAAGAATTTCACGTCAACAATCTTGTTTTAGTTATTCAACAAATGTTGAATGACTGAGGTATCCAACAGTATCGAGAAGTATTGAAAAAGTAATCGAGTTTTTTTGTCTAGATGTTTATTTATAAGTGGAAATAAAAGTTTGTATTAAATCTTGACTTAACTTGGATAACTCTATTCCAGGAGCCAGTACCAGATAAACAGGGTGTTTCGATTGTGCATCGATTCTTTGCTTTTAGATGTGTCCACGGGGAAATAATTCAATTCTGTTAACTTTTTAAACAGAGCTATAACTCTGATTGGAAAGTTCACAGAATTATTTCCGCGTGAACACATCGAAACATGGAAAAATTGATGCCTTACAATTCATTAATTCATTCACCAGGAGCCTTATGCACCAAAACAGTTTACACTTTGCATACTGACTAAGTACAAGAGTGAAAATTAATTATGTTGCACAACATTTCTCCCAACATTTAATTTCTGCGAAGTGCTTTTCACATTGCACTTTTCAATTATGAAGGCGTTTCATGTAACGTTATTTATGTGAAAAGTAAAAAGTTGCAAAGTATTTGATGCAATAGACCACAAGTTCACCATCCAACTATTATTATCAACGAAGTTTCACTCTAAAACTATCTCTGTGTGGTGGTTCGGTCTCCCATATTAATGAATACATAAATACCCTTTTCATTTTCAAGCGAACTCGTATATTATTTTATCCACTCCGATAGAGTAATATGTCAATTATTAAACTAATTTCTATGTGTAATAGTAGCTATAACACAACCGTAGATATGTCTATGAACCGAAAAGCGAGTGTTATAAAAACACCCGCCCATAACACCCGCTAATAAAAATACCTAGGAAAAATGAAATTGCTTACAAAAAAAAATAATAAAGAGTAGGATCGATCCGGTAATCTATTTCAGCCATCAAGATAACGTTCTAGCGATTCATTCCAGATTTATTTTTGGAAAATGTAAATTTTTGAAGTTGCGAAAGTACTTGATTTGATTAGTTAGAGACTCTGATTTTATTCCCGACCACAGAGTACAGAGGTTTGACGGTTGGACGAAATGTTGTCAACGCTTTTGACAACTGTTCAAAATTTTTTAAATGCAGATTAATTCGAATTTTACTGAAGAAGTCGTGGATAAAGTATACCTAGTATTCAATTCGCGGTAATTCTCAAAACACACTTGATGTACACCGCAAAATTCATCTGCGTGTGTTTTGACCTGCATTACCGCTCATCGAATAATATACTAATAAGACAATTGAAGTAAGACAAAAAAATCATTTTGGCATCACTCGATTCGAAATTCAAGCTTCTATTATAGAGTTTCGCTGCCAAATAGAATGGAGCCTTTTGCGACCTACTGAGCCTGGCATAATGTAAATGAATATCATTTTTACGTCTTGTATTATAGTCGTGACCCTCTTTGTTCAGTACCTAGTTTTCATGATTTTTATGAGCATAGGACAAAATCTCATACAAAAACATTGCTCTATAAATACTGTGTTCTTCACCAAGTGGAATGGGAAGAGTAGGTTGAGGGCTTGTTTTTATAATAGAAACGGATGCTTATTTCGAATATGTGCATGGTATATTGGTATATCTTATGATCAAAAAACTTCAGTGGTTTCCAGGGATGGTTTAGCTCATTATAAAAATTTAAAATGGCTTTGTCTTTTTATCTGGCCGAATCGCCGAATTGGAGAAATTCAGCCTACAAGATTTTCGATTGAAATATTTTGCAAAGTCGAAGAATCACTCCGTATTTATGAGGTGATTTCGTTTCGTGTTTTCATGTTTTCCATTTTGAAATGAATTGAAATGGTGAAAAATATCGTTATATCTACGACATTCTTGTGATATTGAAAATATTGTGTCAGTCAAGGAGGTAGGGGAATAACATTGCCTAAAATTTCAATAAACCAGGAAAATGTACCACGGCAACCTTGTTTTTCTATAGGAGAGAACGGATTACAGATTAGGTACAGAATGTTGAACTCACGAAACTCGGCCATTATTCTGAAATGCGTATACTTATATACTCATTTTCGTGACTCAGATTTAATTTCTGGAGAAATTACGATTATCGCATGCTGATTGAATTGATATCATATTGTTTCATCAGCAAAACAAATAACAATCGACGTTCTATATAGAAAACCATAAGGTCAACATTGCCTTGGTATTAAAATATCGTTCAATATTTTCTGTAATATTACTATAGAAAAAAAATTAGGATCATAATATCTCCATCGCAATAGGTATATCCTTTAATATTTACTTCTTCTGTTCAACGTTTCGGCTAGCATTCCCCAGCTCAATTAATGTTCCACAATCAAGAATTTCAAATCAGCAACTTGAAAATTTATTTTCAAATATTCATATCTTTCTGTAGATGTTTTCATGAAATTTCTTGACAATGACAGTCGACCATGGTCACTGATCGAACTCTTCCAAAGTACATTCCGAAACAGATGGAAATTTCAGGAACCTTCATTATTTCCATTTTTTATCGCAGTGTTTCATTACTAGATATGAATGTAGCTTCTTCGATATACACACATTATCAATATGAGCGGTTCATAAGGGCAGTTTTCAGGTGACCAAAACTGGCGTGTTTCGTAACATGGCTGAATATAGTAACCAATTGAACTCTAGAGAAAGCAACTTTCGTTACTCTTGGACAATGTCGGTCTTTTTTGACAGTTTAACGTTTCAGCCAGTATTAGACAACTGTCGTCAGGAAAACATTTTGTACTTCGAAATCTCAAAAAGCAACTTTTGAAAATGTTTATCAGAAGAAGTGGGTATGATGGAAATGTCTGGTTCCATCATCAACAATTTCACGTCAACAACCTTGTTATAGTTAGTCAAAAAAATTTGAATAACTGAGTTATCCAAGAGTATCGAGAAGTATTGAAGAAGTAATCGAGTTTTTTTTGTCTAGAGGTTTACTTAAAGGTGAAAATAAAAGTTTGTTTGTAATCTTGGCATTACTTGGAAACATCTACTCCGGTAGCCATTATAAAAGGATTTCAGAATAAGGTGCCGTAAATTCAGGATCTTCGTCCATAGATGATTTTATGACATGAAGTTTCCATAAAATATGGGTCACTGACGAATTTTTTTTTGAAATACAGAGTGTCAAAATTTGAAAAGAAAATTGGTTTTCCGAACAAATTTTTTACACCTCACACAATTTTTTTATGCCTTCTGGTAGGTTATGATCATGCATCTTAACACATTTTACACATTTTTTCCTTCGAAAATTATTTTTACTTTTCACCAGAAGCATCCGTTCAGACTTCTGTACGAATAAAATTGGTGAAAGAAATGGTAGGCCAATGCTTTTTCTCAAAATAAGAATCATTTTCGTGATCACCATAAAATTCACAAAGAAAATGGTATCTTAAGTTTTTCACCTGCAACAAACTCTTTCTAAGATGAACAATAAAATGCTAATTCATCGAAGAGAATTATGAAATTCTTTGATTAAGTACTTCCAAAATCGCCTTGACGCAGATGAAGGAGTTCAGACATGTTCATTATTTTGGCTGTGAATAATCTACACAACATTTGGGAAACTCATTACGAGGACAAATTTTCGGTAAATGTATGGATTGGAATAATTGGTGATATTTTGTTGGACCTTTCTTCCTACCCAGTAGATTAATTAAAGAGTGTTATCTATGGGAGATGATTACCTTTCAATAAGGTCCTGCAGCGGTCTTAGAAGAACAGGAGATTCGAAAAATCATCACTTGAAATGTCAGACCTTCTTCAAAACACCAAAACACCAAGAGCATTTGGTTTCTAAATATTGATGGTGTTCATTCGATTTTGAATTTAAATTTTGTGAAAACGTCGAGACAGGGTTTTATCTACTGAGGTTTTTCCCTGTGCTCTGGTATCATACGCCAGAATAGTATGGTTTTGCAACTTCAGCTAGGGGCTTTTTTTGTTTCATGTAATGTATTTTGTTAGCTCTCAATTCAAAAGAATATAACGTATATCGCCGCTTATCGGAATTTCGTTGAAAGATGTCAACATTGGTGTAAAAAACACCATGTGATTTTTGCACGACATTTTTTTGTTGAATGAAGGTACTGGGTACCTGTGTCCAAAAGAGACGATTTCGAAAGTTATCAAAGAATTTCTTAATTCTCTTGGATGAAATAGAATTTTATGTTTTTTCTCAGAAAGTAATCGTCGCTGGTGAAAAACTTAGGATACCATTCTCTAAGTGAATTATTTGGTGAATACGAAAATAATTTCAAATCAAAAAACCATTAGAGTACTATTTTTTCACTAAATTTATAAGGATAGAAGTCTGTACGGACGCCACTGGTAAAAATAAAAATTTTGATTGGAAAAAAATTGCCCTGATGCGTACTGAAGAGAGCAAACAAAAATCTTGTAGGGTATCGAAAATATTTCCGAAAAACCAATTTTTCCTTTGAATTTGAACACCCTGCATTTTATTTTTTACCTCAGAAAGTATTCATCGCATGTAAAAAGCTCGAGAAACCATATTCTTTATAAATAAAATGAAACTAACTCCATATTCGAAAAAAAACATTGGCGTACCATTTTCCAGCGAATTTATTCGGAAAGCAGTCTGTACAGAGTGGGCAAAATCCGTTGTCTACTGAGGGGATCTCGAGAATTATTGCAGCTAGAAGAAAACTGATGACACATTTTCAGGCTCTTTTTTCCTGGCTAACTCAAATCTGACAACAGATCTAACCTATTTCTCATTGATTTTGAGTTATGAACGAAAACTGAGAATTTGTCATTTTCATTGATGCTGAATAACTCACTTCTTTGAACTCGTATTCGAAATCCGTTGTTAGTTTCTAAAGGCACTTCTTTAGGAGTTTTTAAAATATAATATGACTATTCTTTTTAGTCCAGTCATTTTCGATAAATGACTAAGAATTTTGATTCTTCAAATGTAAGCTATGGTCGAATGTGTTTTTTATCTGACTCCAAAATTTATGCTGATTGGAAAATTGTATCATAATATGTCCCTATTCACCTGAATATTACACGAGAAAAAAATTAATATAAATTTCCTGCTTTTCGGATCCGTCCTGATTTAATTCTAAGTAGGCGAGCGATACCATAGCGACCCTTGAAAGCATTTGTATTATTTTGTGGACCTAAAACTCTATGATTGGAATCGGCCAATTGCTGAATAATTAACTCTGTTTGTTGCTTGTAACGTTATCATTTTGATTCATCTTAAAATGTAGTTTTGCCATCTTTTTCCAAAAATTATTAGTTGGTAAACTTGTTTGGATGGTTCATTTTCTAAATTTCCTTATTGTGGTGGTTGTTCGCTTCGTTTACCTACCTTTTTCGCGGATTGTTTTCCATCAGAAAACGGTTTGTTTATTGTTGAAATTGTGAGGTTAGTGGTGTTGTCATTTTTGGTTAGTTCAAAAGCAGTGGTTGGAATTGTTTGGCCTCAGTAAAGTACTTCGGAAAATCGTGGAAGAATTATAAAAATGGATCTATAGAAGCCCTCCTCTGGTATAAACTGCGTAGATTGTCAGTACCGTTTTGATTCCTTTATATTATTTTGGTTTTGATGTGTTTTTCTTCTTCTTTACTATGACAACTGATAGGCTCTGTGAACTTTGAGTATCCGGAAATTTCTGTGCGACTGTCAGAGCGGACATTTTGTGATACGGAAATCTTGTTGGAAGTTTAGTAGACATTTTCGAAGATAAATTTTGAATCTAGATTCATCCTCGTTGTGAGGGATTATAACTTCGAGTGTCATTATTCCCTGAGGAGTATTTTGGAATATTTTGGGAAATACGTTTTATACGTGATCATAAACTTTTCCACAGGAAATTCGTTAGGTATGCATACATTTTCTATCTTGAACCAGTTGTCTGACCATCTTCTTTTATTAGGTTGTTGTGTAGCGAATATAATATTTGGAACAAATTCTCGACTGAATTGGAGGTTGAACCTATCTCCCTCGAACAACAGAGGTAACTAAAATATCCTTAATAGCTTATGAACCGTTTCTTATAGTATTTTGTTAGGGTCCACGTGACAGGTGTTGAGTACAGTTTTCCACGTACCAGGGTGCAGGTTATTCACGTGCCTGAGTTCCACGTATTGGGTTATCCACGTAGTTTGTGGTCCCGAGTACCTGAGTCATCTACGTACCTGTCAGTGAGGGATATCAATTGGCATCTTAGAGGTCTACGTACCTGCCGTCATACGTTCAACTTACCATCAGTAATAGTTTGTGAAGGTAACCAGTGCATAGCACTGGCTTTAAAATTGTAAATCATTGGTTTTTTATTTGATAATTTGTGATATTATTCTATAAGGTAATTTTATATATAACTGCGAGCAATTATAGTGAGGTGCACTTCATAAGTTGCGTTGGGTACCAACAAGGGTGCTCGTGTATCCCTTCAGGATTTTGTTATAGGATAATTGATCGGTATTCCCTTCAGGAATCATTGTGTATAGTTTAGCGTAGTTATTGACAATCTAAACCAGAACGTTAAGCTGAAGGTAAGCCGATTAAAGGGTTTATTTTGTTAGCTTAGATTAATTGTTCTTATCTGATTTAGTGTGTTGTAGTAAGTTTTCTTCTGGCTACCCCTTGGGGAAAAATATTTATCCGTATTATATCAACCACTGCACATATATTTTTTTGTTTTTGGGTAATAAATAATTGTGACTTTAATTTTGAGGAATTTTGTTAACTGTTACTCTGGTAGAGGAGTAAGCAGTTCATTTACCTTGAGAAGGCAGGCATTACTCTACCTGGCGCCCATTACATTCTATCATATATAACTCACTCCCTTCTTCACTGAGTGTAGCCGCGAGCCTTTCATTGCATTGAGACCGGCTTTCCCCAAAGTCTACGTTTCATGCTTTGTCATCGTTTTTTCTTAAGATTAAAAATGGGTAATCAGTTTATTTTTTCCTAATGTCCTGAAATATTTAAAATTACGAAATATTCGATATGCTGGTGTGCTACATTCAAGCGAATGAAAATAGCCGAGTCACAAAATCAAAATTCCTAGACATTTCTGAAAAATGACCGGACTGAAAAAATCAGTCATTTCATATTTGAATTTTCCCTGCAAAAGTGCCTCTAGAATGTTACAACGGATTTCGTATACGAGTTCAAACAAGCGAGTTACTCAGCATTCAATGAAAATGATAATTTCTCACTTTTCGTTCATAACTCAAAATTTATCAAGGATAGGTTAGATCCGTTTTCAGATTTAAGATAATCAGGAAAAAAGAGCCCAAAAATATGTCATTAGTTTTTTCTAGCTGCCATGGTTTTCGAGATTCCTTCAGTAGACAACGAATTTTGCCCACCCAGTACAGGCATTACTGGTATGAATTGAAAATAACTTTGAATTGAAAACATTTTGTTTTGATGAGTGCTCATAAAATACCAATAAATAAACAATACTTTTCAAAAAACCAATTTTCATCAAATTTTAATAACTTGTTTGCCAGAATGAATTCCTCAGAGACCTGTAGTTCATGAAAGCTTTAGGTCATAAAATAATCTAAGGATGAAGATCCCGAATTCACTGCACATTATTCTGAAGTACCCTGTACAGGACGAAGTTCCTCAACAACGCTAATCAGTAGAATGCATAACAGACTAGAATGTTATTAGATGCATCTTGAACAGACCTCCGTACACGAAGAAAAATACATTGTCGTTTCCTCTCGAAAAAAATTTGAATTGTAGCTCTCCCAATATCTTAACGAAATAAATCATGCCGGATACATCAGCTGATGAAGTCCCGAAGAAGAATGAAAAAAATTATATTTGCATTGATTTCTTCTCAAATAAAAATTTACCGCATCATAGCTTATATGTTTTTTTGTAGGTATGTAGTCGACTATTCTGATTTATTCGTATTCGGGTTCTTTGGGTTGCAGTCAAATCAAATAGGGTACTCTTTTTTCTTCAGCTCGAGCTTTCGGACTATTTCAGTCCTCCATCAGGAGCAGCTACGATTTTAAAAAACATATATCAACAAAAATACATCACGTGGTTTTAGAGTGCTTCCAATTTGAGGTCTATTCGTAAAAAGATGTAATCAAACATAAAGGAAATACAAAAAAACCTGGAAACGTAGTCCACGGTACTGGTACCTGTAATTTTAGAATAGTAAGAGTACCGTGGACTAGGTACGTTTCCAGGTTTATTTGCATTTCCTATATGTATGATCACAACTTTTTACGAATACATAAACCTCAAATTGTAAGTGCTCTAAAACCATGTGATGTATTTTTGTTAATATATGTTTTTTAAAATAACAGCTGCTCCTCATGAAGGACTGAAATAGTCCGAAAGCTCGAGCTAAAGAAAAAAGAGTACTCTATTTGATTTGACTGCAACCCAAATATTCCGAACTATGGATAAATATATAGGTTTGGAAATTCACATCGGAAAGATACGATATACAATGCATCAAGAGAAAATTCTGCAGGCGAGTTGAGCCGATATATATTAGAAAGTTTCACGTACTTTAAAAAGGCCCACTCACTAAAAGGGAAGCGCGAAGACTTGAATGCGCGTGGTACGGGGTACAGCTTCTATGTAGATATTTGATCGAGACATTAAGTCCTTTCATGCGTCCTCAGAGGAGATCTACTGATTTAAGCATAACAACCAGAGTAAGTTGTACCCTTAGAGAAATAAGTAAATAAAGTTTATTTCTTCCTCTGAGGTTGTACTCGTTGTCAAGTTGTCATTTTAAACTTTCATTCCTTAGGTTTTACCAACTCTACGATTTTTTTCATCCGGAAGCTATCAAATGGATATTGGGAGGAATTTATTTATGTCAGTGTCACAACCTTCTGTCTCTAGAGCTAAAGAGGAAGTGAGTATTGCTTTGAATGAACCAGCTGTTTTTAACCGATGGGTCCATTTTCCAAGAAATATTGAAGAACTCAATATGGTGAGACTTGGGTAAGTATTCATTGAATCAACTGTAAGAAATTGAGCCAGTAACGAATAATAAATAAATAAATAAATTTTCAGATTCTATATAAAACATTCAATTTCCCTGGCGTAATTGGCTGTGTCGATTGTACTCATGTAGCTATTTTCCCACCAAAAGTTGAATATGAAAATTACCCGGAACATGTTTACGTTAATCGAAAAGGTTATTCTTCGATCAATGTGCAACTGGTTAGTGAATATTCAAGTTTGAGTACTATTTTTACATTTACATTGAATTTTAGATAGGTGACACTGAGTTAAAGATAATCAATGTCAATGCTCGATTTCCAGGAAGCACACATGATGCATACATTTGGGGAGTTCAAATATTTTAAATGTTCTCAGTGATTTGCATGACCGAGGGAATACAAACTATTATTTATTAGGTAAAAGGCAATTCTAACGTTATGTATACATTTTATTGACAATAGTTTGGAACTATTCATTCATTTACAGCTACAAAATAAAAACAGAATTGTCTGAAAATGAAGAAATTGTTTGCAACAATAAGTAGTAATAAAAAAGTAAACTTTGCATAATGTCAAGATCTTTTATCATTTGTAGTAGAACACAGCATTCAACAACATATTTATTGAAATTTTTCTTTGAATAGGTGATTCGGGATATCCTCTTAGACCATGGCTTTTGACACCATTCGAAACTGAACCTCCTAGGAATACACCTGAATACAATTATAATGTGGCTCACATGAAAACAAGAAGTTTAATAGAACGGTGTAATGGTGTTCTGAAGATGAGATTCAGATGCCTTCTGAAACATAGAGTGCTGCATTATAAACCGATTGTAGCATGTCGTATAATAAATGCATGTGTTGTGCTTCACAATATGTGTATAGAGTATAATACGCCTTTGCCAGAGGGGGAAGAAAGTGAGGATGATATCGACCTAGGTTTAATTCTAGGTCAACATGCGAGCTATTCTGAAAATGTAGTGGGCAGAGTGAATCCTCAACTTGCCGCAGGAAGGAGAGTTAGGACTCAACTAGTTAATTCTTTTTTTCGAATAAATTAATTCAAATTCATGTGTCTTACTCAATAACTGAAAAAAACTCAAACTAACTCTTATTAATTTATTAGTTTGGTAATGGAAAAATAAATTGAAATTAAATAATAATTAACCCTTTAGTGCCCAAAGTACGAAAAAAAGTGAATTATTAATTTTTTTGCTATTTTTCGTTTGTAGAGGGCTTTGAAATAACACTAAATTTTTTTCAGAATTTAATATTCATATTTGAAAGAAAAAACAAAAAAATGGACTTCTGAATACCGTCAGGAATAATATCATTCATCGTGTCAAAACAACTCTCATTAACTAAAATATTTTTTCACTTTTATCATTGAATTTTTTCACAAAATTAAAAAAGTAGCTCTTAGAAAAATCGAAGTATTATAATTATATATCTTATAACGTTTTCTTTTGGGAAAACTGGTGCGCACCAGAATTGCCCTAGTGCATTTTTCATGTTCCATTGGTACAAAGAACAATGAAATACTCATAGAAATTTGCACTCAGATCGCACTGGGGCAATTCTGGTGCGTACCAGTTTTTCCAAAAGAAAACGCTATCAATCAGTCCATCATATGGTACTCAAGGAAACAATTTTTATTTCAACACTGACCTCGTATTCTCGACAAGTGATCTTTCGAAGCGTATACGAACTTCATTGCGCGAGTCGCTCATTTACCCACAAAAATACACACCGCGCAATGTAGTTCGTATACGCTTCGAAAGATCACTTGTCCAGAATACAGGGCCTGCACATTTCACACCTTCCTTTGTTATTCGTGAATACAACCCAATGAGATCCACGATTTCCAAGCCTCACGTCATCAGGTACACTATAATTGTATTTCCGTCTCTTCACTATTTGTCCATATTTCCTGTTCCTAACATTTTTGAAATTCATCGACATGAGCCCTAAAGAAACAGATCTTCTAAATTCCAATGTGGACATTTTTCAAATTGCATGTTGTATATTATGTAAGCATTCACGAATGCTATGTCAAGAAATCCCCAGAATAGTCTATGCCACCATTTACGTGACCTGCGAATTACTCCGTATGTACTTCGTAACTGATTTTTTGTTCTCCATGTTTCTGACGGTACTTCTGCGTCCTGATAAAAAATGGGAATTATCTAATCAAAAAGATATTCGAATGTTTATTCTTCAAGCATAAACTTACTCAGTATAGTCACAAGTAACAATATTCACAAAAGAAAAATAGCAATATATCGGAAAACAATGCAGAGACGAATATAAAAACATAATGCGAAAACGTCAGAGCACACTGGATCTAACAATGTACTAAGTTTTTATAGGAAAGGTACTGAAATATACCGTCGGGGCGCCGGACCTTAGTTTGCATCCTGTGTAGTTTTACGACGCGTCAAAGGTGTGGTACACAGGAGTACCGTCGGGCACTAAAGGGTTAAGGCAATGTTCCACAAAACTTCTATCACATTGATGGATGCGATTAAAAGTCCAATGTTGATTCATTATTGACATGAACCATCAACGAATCAATCAGTCAATTCAGCTTTGTGAAACTCTTTCTGACAGAATCTTCCTTATAAATTTTCCCACCAAAGTTTTGTTCTTTTTGCTTTATCTTACTGAGTAGAATAGCTATTTATGATATGAGTGTTAAAAGTGACGTTTTATATTGGGAGTGAAAAAGTGAAATCACTTAACACAAATATCATACAATGTTTTCTGTACAACTGCCCTATTTTGATAATAAAAGGGGCGAATTTGCAATTACAATAAACTTCAAAATGATATAAGTGACGTTAATTAACGTGGAAGCGTGTTAAAAATATTTTTCTCCAACCATCAAAAAATGTTGACATTTTTGTACTATTTTCAGGTGCAAAAGTCATAAATTCCCTTACCGTACAAAAATTGACTCGTTGCTTAGCAACACTTTTAATCCTAGGATTAAAAACGCTACTTTTAATCCTTGGATTAAAAGTAATTGCAATTGACGTCTACTTGACAATCAATATTCACCAACAATACCAGATATCCCTGACTACCGACTTGCTATCGCCAAATTTATTCTAATTTTGTCTTGGTTGGAGAAAAAATAGAATATATTATACGGACTAAAAGTGCATATTTTTACTGGCAATTTTGCATTCGCTTGGCTCCGCCTCGCAACTGCAAATATTGCTCGTGAAAAAATGCACTTTTAATCCTTATAATATAATATACCATTCTCCAACCATCAAAAAATGTTGACATTTTTGTATAATTTTCAGGTGCAAAAGCCACCAATTCCCTTTCCGTACAAAAATTCACTCGTTACTTAGCAACCTTTTAATCCTAGGATTAAAAGTAATTGTATTTTACGTCTACTTGACAATCACTGTTATGATTAGTATGTGTTCAAACTTATAACCAAATTATTAACGATTTTTGACTAAAACCAATTTTATTGTAATTTTGACTTGGTTGGAGAAAAAATAGTATAATTATTCGGACTAAAAGTGCCTATTTTAACACGCCTCCACGTAAACAATCAATTTTAAAATTGTTTGCTGCCATTGAAAGTGTCACTTTTAGTGGCAAAAACAAATTTTTGATACTTTCTTGTAAACTTATTAAATTTAGATATCTTTATATTATGGTAATCATTCATGTGTAATTAGTTTCTAAAACTGAAATTCCCTCTTTCTTAATATTACTTAGAAATAAATAAGCATAGAAATAAATAATATTTAATTCCTTATACATCATCCATGAATAAATGGGTTTCAGCAATGGCTTCAAGAGCCGTTACACATCTTCTTAAAGCATCGGCAGTTTCCATTTTAGCTGCTGCCGACTGCTCTTTTGCCACCGTCTGTCTCTCGAGAAGTTCTAACTTCTTTTGATAGTATTTTTCTTTCAATTCATTTTTTGGATCAGAGATATTTTATAATTCTCAGCAGCCTCTGCAGCAGCAAAGACTTCCTTGCGAGGGGATTTTGGGAATTTATTGTCCACCGGTAATTTTGGAGAAAACAACATGGTTTCCGCAGCGCTTTGTTCCTCTGTATCCAACGACCAAGTACTTTCAACGACCAAATCCTCTTGATGCGAAGGTCCCGCTGCACAGTAATCAACTCAATAGGGTTTGATTTTGCCTCTTCAATTGAAAGGTGTCCTTCTACCGTTACTAATTTAATAACATCTGCCACCTCCTTTTCAAGGGCTCCACTTAGCCCTTCTTTAAATGGCCCTCCACCTGTACCCCTTTGGTAAGCCAGACCTTTGCTGAATTTGGATCTTGTCCGGCATCTTAAATCATGCCATGTCTGAAAATGATTGGAAATAAATGATTTGTAAAAATACTTTTTGCTTATTTATCCTACCTTCCTCCAAGATTTCCAATCTTTAGATGCACCTCCTCCACAACTGTTCAATACGTCAGCAATTTCACTCCATAAACCTTGAGCATCCCTCATTGTGAAAGTGTTTGAAAATTTCCCCGTTATCAATTTGGGATGTTGTTTCACAAACTCCACCAACAAATGTTTCTGCTCCACCGATGCGTTTGCACTTCTGCTGTTCTTGGTGCCTTCCATGGTGACTTGAAATCTTACCTTAAAATTACAAAACTTGAAAATGACTTTCACGTGCCAAGACTTGAATAGAGTGGTGCAATGGTTCAAAATTAATGAAATGTCTCTCAACATAAAGAAGTGTCATGTTGTCACCTACACTCGAAGATCCAACCCGATATATTTCAGTTATAAAATTGAATCTGAAGTTATCGAATGTAAATCAGAAATTAAGGATTTGGGTGTAATCTTTCAGAACAATCTGAAATTTAACACCTTCATTTTCAAGATTTTAAATAATATATCATATCAAGATTGTAATTTTGTTGATCTTGTCAAGTTTAAAGTACCTAATTTATATCTGAGGCTTAGGAATAGGATAACTTTTCATGTAACACAAGGTAGTTCATCTCCTATTAATAAAATGATGCTTATAATATGTAATGAGTTCATTGAGAAATCTGAATTGGATATATTCAATACTAATTTGGGAAATGTGAGAAGATTGTTCTCCTAGGGTTAAGTAGTGATAGTGATTTTGTGTTGTTCTGCATATGTAATTACCTTCTTGTGGTGTATGTGTGGAAGTAAATAAATAAATAAATGAAAAAATAAATAAATAAATAAATAAATAAACAAACGACTACTAACCTCAACGTTCAAAATAAAAAGCCGACTACAAACTCTTCTTTCGATTTCACCAATACAGAATTTTGAAATCTCACCTTAAAATTACAAAAACTTGAAAATGACGTGCCAAATAAACAAACGACTACTAACCTCAACGTTCAACTACACAACTGCCAACTACTCTCGAATCTCGATTTTACCAACACAGAATTGTGACAGAATACTCTGCCTGTGTTCTGTGATTTGTTTCTGCCACGTTTTGCGGTGTTGCCACAATTATTCTAACTTGCGAACGGTTATCATTGCGAACCGTTGTCAAGAATACCATTTCTAGTACGTATCCGCAAATAGCCGTTCGCAAGTGTGCGTATGCGCAAAGTTGCGAACGATGTCAAGAATAGCACCCCAGATGGCAGATACTTAACTGCGCATTCTTCCAATTGTCTTAGGGTACGTTCAGATGATGAGCGCTCAACGCGCGTTTTGCTAACGCGCGTTTACAACTACATGTATATTGTTTAGGGTACGTTCAGATGATGGGCGTTCAAAATACATGTAGTTGTAAACGCGCGTTAGCAAAACGCGCGTTGAGCGCTCATCATCTGAACGTACCCTTATTGGGATAATGTACGTTGGAAGTGGAAATATGGTAGGGAACCTCAAGTACTCGCATAGAGTTATTTAATGTGTCGGGCTGCCCGTGGGACTCGATTCAAATATTTTCGATTGCCTACCATACTGCCTGAATTAAGCCCTTCTCAACGATAAAAGAGACAAGGCTACATTATTGCAATAAGATAGCTGGATTGCAGTACGTAAAACATTTGAATACACATCTGCTCAATTTGCCTGCAAAATCTCTGGCTGATGCATTAAATATCGTATCTTTATGATGTGAATATCCAAACCTGTATAAGCGTCAACTGATCGAATCTTGGTGGAAAAAAACGGCAGCTGATACTTAGAAATTCATTACGTAGAAGTTGAGCAGATCCATATATTGCCATATTCTTGCAGAAAAAACTGATTTGCTAGTATACTCCGTTCACGGAAGGTTGAGCCGTCTGTTGGCCATGACAATTTGGCATATTCCTATGAGTATATCAAAATTTTAGGTCCAGTTGATTATTTTCTTGTCAGATTGATACGCAATGTTGTCAATACAACATAGAGTTCTCTGATAACTGGCCAGCTCGTCGGACGAATACGGGTACATTCGGCAACGTTGACTTTATTTTACGTTATGATAGCAAATGCTGCCAACTTCAGATAAATAAACCAACGCCTACTATGCGCTCAAACTTTCGTGAACAGACTATAAATATGGTATCTTTAATTATTCGCCATTACACTCCAACATGAGTGTTCAGATGAATTAGTGAATTACTCAATGTCAACTGTATGTACAGAAAGCAGCCAACTTAGATATGACGATAATCGATTTCGATCCTATATAATTCATTTAAAAGCTTTTTCCTTGATCGAAAACATTCGAGTTAATATAACACTCCAGATATTTGAATCCTCAGTTGGATATAAAAAATAAATTCAATGGAAGATATATCCGAGCTTCAGTTTCGAATAAATTCGCAAAGGAAACATAACACTAATTCAATAATCCGACCTTCCACACTGAATGTTTCATTGGGGGACGTTGATTCGAATTAGCGTCTGGCAGAGAGCTTATTTGGTAGAACAAGAAAATATAAAGACGCCAGAACAACAGATCGTCTCGTCCGCCGCAAAGCCCTAGTGCTCAGTTCTTTCGCTACATTTATTTCATCCTTGAAAACTCTGAGCGGGAGTTCATCTGAGTGATTTACGTCAAACAACTTCGCTTTCTTCAATTTTTTTCTGAATTCTGAAAATATATAATCTTTCGAGTTCTCCAATATTTTCACGAATAAAGCCGCATTGCTAGTAGCATGAAACATTCAAATTTTCTGTGATAAAATTTTCTGTGAAAAAATTTGTATGTTTTATGCTACTAACTACGCAGTTTCATCCGTTAAAATATTAGACAATTTGAAAGACACAATTCGGAATGAAGAAAACCATTAGTATAATTTCGCCCTGAAGATGACACTATGTATATGCCGAAATGTCAGCCATAAAGTTGATTGGTTTTTGATTTTATTTGACCAATTCCCACAAAAATTTCATCCAGTGTGTTAATAATGTTTGATTACTCTAATGCTTGCCATCTACGTCGCTCAAACCGGCAAAGCATCATTATGCATTTCACCTGCTAGAAACCAGGTATGAAATCAACTTTTCGTAATACATAATTTCGAGAAGTCCAGTAAACTAAATCTTTAAGATGTACCTAATAAAACGGACAAACTAAGTACCATATTTTACTGAACGACCAAACAGATCCTCCTTATCAAATTACCCTGAATAAAATTCTGATTTGAAATCTTGTCAACCTGTTTTAGTTCATTTTGTATTATTTTAAGGTAATCGATACTGCAAGATGAGTGCGTATAATAATAACATCTGAAGAGGGTTTGAAGGAATAATTGTTGTGTAAATAAATAAATTAAGGTGAAACAAAGTGATTAATTTATTCATAATGTATCTTCTGTCAAGATTCAATAAATAAAACAAATAAGAAGATTGTTCAAACACAGCAACAACTCTTGAAATCGTGAAAAAATAGAGTAATGAAAAATGGTGGAGTGATTTAAAAGGTTTCCTAGGCAAAACATTGACCAGTGTGAATGACATATTTTATAAAAGCGTTGTCGAAAGAATAAAGTATATTTGGTGCGTCGACTCTTCACGAAGGATGATGATATAGGTTCTGAATCAAAACAAGAAGCTGAAGACTGGTGCCAACCTGGTTTTCCGGTTTCGAAACGAGTTCCGGTCCAGAAATAGGCAAAATAGTAGTAGCATACGTTTTTTGACGTGCAGAAAATAAATTTTTTGTCAGTTACTTGAAAACTGATGAAATCATTAATTTTGAATATAATTCTTACCTGTTAAACCACCTGCAGTGAAACATTTCTGAAAATATCTTACAGAAGACATTTTGCATTTTCATAACGGCTAAAACTCATGAATCAAAATTTTGTTTTGTTGTAGCATCGGCCTTTTGCACCGGATTTGGCCCATGAAGGCGTTTTCTTTCCAGAACTAAAATAATTTATGCATGAAATCAGGTGAAAACAATAAATTTAAATTTTTCGTTATGCATCTTAAGAGCCCAGATTATTTCGAGACCAACAAGCGATTGATTGATGGGATTTTCTGTAATTGACATGGAAACTGCTTACTTCAATTTGCTACGTTTCAGTTTTTCTTCTTTTCATAGCATGAAAGCTTTATTCCCTAAAATCATGTGGTCTTCATTCAAAGAATGTAAAAGTTTGATTCATCGGTATCCCCTGGTTGAGCTGATTTATTATCTTCTTCAATAAAAACATTCAAAAGACTTTTAGTTTTTTTCAATAAAGGTTCCAACACACTCACAAAATACTTCATATATGCAAGTTTTGGTGAGTTAATTTTCATTATCAGGTTTAATCTACACCATGTACAGTTGTTATTCAGAAAATCAAAGTTTAATTTCAGGAAAGGAAACTTGTATTTCAGAATAGGAAAATGTTATTCAGAAAAAGGGAATTCAGAATATTTAATTTAATTTCAGAAAAACGAAATATAAATACAGATTAGGAAGTTAGAATTCAGAAAAACAAACTTGTTATTAGGAAACGACAAATTGAATTTCAGAAAAAGAAAAGAGGTATTCAGAACTTATGAATTCAATTTTTGAAAATGTATCACAAACTTAGTTAGCAGGGGACAAATCTATGAATCCTATTTCTGAATTATAATTTTCTTTCATCGAATTACAAGTTCGTTTTTCTGAATTACATTTTACTTTTCTGAAATTCAAACGACCATTTCTGAATCTATAATGTTGTTATTCCGAAATTCAAATTCCTTACTATTCTGATTTACAATTTCCATCTTCTGAAATTCAATTCGCTTTTTTTAATTACATTTTACGTTTTCTGAATAACAATTGGAAAAGGTGTAGTTAGATTAACTCTGATAGTATCTTGAGTCTTGAATGTGTTCCTTACATTGTACCTATTTACAATTCTTCTTATCTTTGTATTTAATCATTGGTTATCATTTTTGCTGATCCGATTTGACTTGTTATCAGCTGCGGCTTCATACTTTTGTGTCGTCCAATTGGTTTCGTCTTTGCTCATATTTTACTGTGGCGCAACAACTGTAGTGGCATAAAAACCGAAACAAGGCAACACACGATTCAATCCTGTTCATAGCCTCGCCTACCTCACTATCAAAGCAGGCTCAAGGGTAAAGCTCAACAATATCGGCAGGACATAGAAAAAATATTACAATACGAAAATGGCATCGGAATAATCAAGCCAAAATCGTTGTTGGAATCGATAATATAATCTGTCGAAATCGCAGGCACTTCAGCTCACAGGAAGAAATTGCAACGGTCAAGGAATCCATCGACACACTGAATCGGAAAAATTAGTGTCTACTCCGCTATATTGAGAAGATTATAAGATGCAATCAGAAAAAAAATAATATTACATTTGAAAAGTCGAAGAAAAAAATTGAGGCAACTCAAATAAAAAAACAAGTTTCAAACACATATCCAACTAAGGATAACATGGAAAAAATTTTTGACCAGACAACTGTCAAGACCTATTTTCTACAACAGAAATGCAGAATGGATTATAAATGAAGATTCACGAATAAAATGTTGTTGCAAATTGTAACAACAAATGAACAGAGAATAATATCCGCCGATAAAATCAACAAATAATGAACTTCTGAACAATTCATGCATATCTTACAATAATTCTGCAACGTGGTTGTCACTTAGATAATCTGCAGACAGCTATTTCTGGCTTTTGGCCATTCACAGTGCAGAAAAAGCTCTGAATGACAACAAAGTGTATTTCAAACCACGAATTTGTGTTATTCTATCGAACCACAAAAACTTATTGAACCTTTTTGTACCTCTCTCACTTCGTGCTTAAATTGTCAGTACCTATTCAATAAAAAAAAACATAATTCATTCTACTTACAAAAGGCCTGATTATCTACAGACACACAATGCCGGACATCAATGCACCAAATCAATCGGTTTGTCAGATACATTTCCTCTCGTCGCGATATCTCTCAGTTAGACGTTAGTGCTGATTTATCGGCTATGAATTAGATTAGTGTAATTCATGTCGATGTGTTAGACTGGCTCGGTTCCTGTCACATTCATCACCTCCTCAACTAGAGTGCCCCGAATAAATCGACATCGTCGTCCAGTAATTCTCCAGATCCAAGTGCGCGCTGCCCTCTTTACGTCAACGGATACAGACGAGTTCGATAAATTGGCGAAGATTCAAGTTGCTATTAGTTTGAGAGTTGTTTAAGGAGGAATTCAACTGTAAGGAGGAACAATGAGATTTGGATCCAATCCGAAGGGAAGTATTGGAAATATTTGCTGAAGAAGAATTGCCTTCTGAATAGGATCTCACCAAGTCAAGTGTACCTTATAGTACGTTGGTCTTTGAATTGTTGAATAGTTATATTACTATTATTATTTGAACTGAAGTAGTTATGGCTAGGTTACCTCCCGAGAACTACTGCCATGTGTCCATGTAGGTCTTTTGTTCTCTTTTCTACTCATTTGTGGAAACCCGAGGTCGTCAATAGCGTGGATAAAACAAACAACCTCCTTAGAAGTTTTGCCTATTACCTCTTGAGAGACCAGAACTGACTTTCCCATATAAATTGTTCTTAGTACAGCCAGCTCTGAGCACTTGCATAAAATCTATTGAACTATTTCTGCTGCCAATCCACAAAGCCTGCAAATTTCATCTGCTGAGTTTCTCAAACAGTACAAATAATGTTTCCATCGACAGTGACCCGTCAGCATTCACACTATTACCATTACCCAAAGCTCAGCTCGTGACAGCTTCAGGAGCTTTCTGGTAATTTTAGCTTGAGTGTGTCCTACAGTTTCCTTCCAGATGTTTATTTTATTATTCAAATCCCATTGCAGAACTGCTGCCTAATATATATCTGTTCCAAGCCCACGGAAATGCTCAGGTCCATCAAGTGTTATCCCCTTCTGCAAGTTCATCAGAGTTTTCCATTCTTTCAATACCACAATGCCCTGGCAACCATAATACAGTCACTTTATTTTCTCTTGATAGTTGATTTATGGTTTCACTGCATTTCCAGATCAGCAGAGACTCCTAGAAGTGTGATTTCAAGGATCTCAGCGTGGCCTGGCTGTCCACGGTGATGTAGCTTGCGCCCCCTTGGGGTTTATTTCAAGACACATCTGATCGTATAATTAGATAGCCATTATCTCCGTCTGTGAAGAATAGGGGTTCACCTCATAGGGATTCGTTCCTGACACAATCATCACATTACGAACAGATCCCCGAATAAATCGATATCGTCGTGTAGTAATTCTCCAGATACAAGTGCGCGAAGATTCGAGTTGCTGTTAATGTGAAAGTTGTTTGAAGAGGAATTCAACTGTGAGGAGGAACGATGAGATTTGGTTCCAACTCGAAAAGTATTGAAAATATTCGCTGAAGAAGAATTGCTTTGAGGACCGGATGTCATCAAGTTATGTGTGATTTGTAGTACGATGGTGTTTGCATTGTTGGGTAATGAAATTGACTTGATGATTCGAAATCTTTTTTTTATTCACTTTTGGCACTGCATAATGTAAGAAGATTGATTTTGAATGATAAGATTTTGACTAGTTGAAACCATTCATGCGTTGCCATACTAGAGCTATATTTAGCCCAAAAAAAGATTGTTGAAAATAGCATAGTGAGGCATTCCATGAAAAGTCTCGGTCATAAAATCAGAAAATACATATATGTACTGTTCTTCAGATGCGGCGTCCAAAACCCTTGACAGTGTCCTTGTTCTGAGAAGAGTCAGTTTTCGATGCCCAATCTGGAATCCTCATTATGTTTACATAAAGCTTTTGAAGAAGACAAAAATAAATTTTTAAAAATTCTGGCTTTCATTGTTCATTGTTTCGGGTTGAAAATAAAGGAATTTTCGAAGCCAGAGTTATCTGTCCTCATTTTAAACAGAAGAATTTCGAAAGAATTTGACAATACGCAGAATCTTTTGCCACATCGTTAAGAAACAACTCAGGTAAAACTCTCCTGTCTGACGAATGGTACCTACGGTTTCATAACGAACTGTGCCGTGATGTCGATGTCTTCTGTCTTTGATTGAATGGCTTTGAGTCTCAGATGAAAGAAAAAAATTAGGCCAGTAAACCAGAATTGAAATCTTTTCGAGCGCTTGTTCTACTTAAACGAGGCTATATCGTTTTGTCCAAATGTCTTTGATTTTCGGATTATGAGCCGAAAACTTTAAGGTTCGACTCTCTGATGGTCAAGTTAATTCTGTATATGGCGCTGTCCGGCTGCTAGCAGGATAACTTTTGAAGAGATTGTCCCAAAAACTTGAGATTTTAAGGATGAGTTCGGTTTCCAAATGCCGCGGTAGAGTTCGTTAACCAGCCATATCGTACAGGCTGTTCCATGAAATATGATCATTCAAAATTCTATTCCTCAATATATCAGAAAAAACGAAAACAACCGAAACGAAATTTTGCGGAAACATGCAAAATGCTCATGATAAGCATAATGCTAAATTTTGCGAACATTGTTCTATGAGAAACATAAAAAATTCAATTGGAATTCTAAAAGCAGAACCTTTTTTTCCATACCAAGATATTCGATTCGAGTGAAATTCATTCTGTGTATGGAGATGGATATACTGAATTTTCAATTTGTATTTCACGTCCTTCCATATTAATGATATTTAGGGGATATTCATGGGTTTTTAGGACTAAGCAATAACAACTATTTAAAACAAAGTCGACGTTTCGTCGATATATTTCGACTTTATCAAGACTGAAAATAGGAAACAGAACAATAGAAAAAGCACACAAACAATCATACAGTTATATCTTACCTAGTTTTGTCAGTTGTTTAAAACATGTATAAATGGCATACAAGCAGAAAGCAACAGTATTCAAACAGTCCAAAAAATTATTTCATTTAAGTTAGATAAATAACATCAATAAGATCGAGCGCAAGAAAACAACAACACATGAACAATGAACTACACAATGTCACACATCTGAAGCACAAACTATCAAACAAAACAACTACAGGTAGCTCGCCTCAACGGTACTTGAACTGTCTGAAAAGGGAAATCAAATGATTATACGATTGATGTAATCCTTGAGTATCGCTCCTATGATTCACGGTATTGTTCAAATGAATATGAATCATCTCACTCAAATTTCTCTTCATCCAGTTTCTCTCCCCGTCCAACACTGAAATCTGCTGGAAGTCGAATTGATGTCCTGTACTGAAAGAGAGATAAGACCAACGTTAACATGAATACAGCAAATTGACAAAATGCTATCCTCATACAAGTCTCAGTAATAATATAATTTACTGAGACTTGTATGAGGATAGCATTTTGTCAATTTGCTTTTTTCATGTTAACGTTGATCTTATTTCTAACAAAATTAAATTTAAAGAACAACATTATACGTTTGTGTATAGTTGGAAACGCAAAGTACAAGGAAGAGAGAATAAATTGAAAATAATTTGACAGATTTTTTGGAAACTTTTTGCCAGGCAATCGTCACGAGATTGACCCCCGCTCATTTTCCATCCTCCGTTATCCCCTTTGATATTTGACAGTTCAAGGCGTCTCAAACAGATACAGTCGATCATTTCATTTCCAGATCGCGGACAGCAAACTTCAGTTCATGTATTTCAGACGGTATGTTACACATTCCTGCTTTTCTTGTTTTACTTATTTTCTGTAATAATTGTTTTTAACCAGTAACTAGTTTATTTATTTGTTAATTTATATTCAACGTATTGTCTTCATTTTTGTGTATTTCCAGCTGGCCTGATGATGGTTTAATACCGAAATCGATCGCCAAAGAAATATAAGTATCAATTTAGTGTGACTTTCTATATTTTTCCCAATTTATATACTCGTATACTAAACACACTTATGGAAGAATACATATCTAAGATCAAAGGTTCTGTTATACTTATTAAAGCAAAGTTCTTGAACTGATTTTGCCGTTTTAGTCCACATTGTCATTCTTACTGCTTTTTATAATCATTTTTTCATCTTATAGGCACAATCTATCATAATCAATGCCAGAGTAGCTGTTGCAGTAAGTTGATCCAGAATATAATTTCTTTCTTTGGTGAAGGTCTTAAAATGCCTCCATTATTACTTATGAGAGTATTTTTCTGAGTAGTTTTTAAATTTTTTTTGTTATTTCTGCATCAGAAAAGTTACTGAAAAAAATATGACGGAAGTTATATATTTTCTTGAAGTCGTCTCTTGAAAACAAGAGACGACTCTTCAACGTTATGGCTCTCCGAAATTATCTTGCAGCATTTATTTTTAATTATAATCGGGACGAGTGAATAAAAGAAATAGAAATACAAGATGATTTCAGTCCCTCAACAAACAACAAAATACAGAATCAGTAAAAACAAAAAGGAATTTTTCTTCATTTAATAAATTATAATTTGTAGGTTGAGTTAAAAGGATGTTATCCAAATCACCGTCTGTTAAGTATACAGGGTGAGTCTTTGACTTGTACATATATTTTAACCGTAGATCCCTGAGGTCAAATGAAACACTTTTTTCCTTTACCATTTTTTCCGATTCGGCCTGGTTAAAAAGATACAGGCTGTTGAAAATCCATAAAAAGCATACATTTTCAGTAATATCTCGCAAACGATTCCTTCAAATGAAATGATTTTTGAAACATAGTTTTTCA